>JAVJGI010000060.1:86998236-87015309 GCA_035590275.1 Ibycter americanus | reverse complement strand
TGCCCAGCGGTGGCTGCGCTGGCCGTAGCCTGCCCGGCTCCGCGGGGAGCGCTGGCGGAGGGCGGCATCCCGCAATCTCTGCGTCTGCTGCCGCTTGCAGCAGCCCTGCGCTGTGGCCCAGGGAGCTCAGTGTCGGCAGCAAGAGGCGGCTTCGGCTTGTGACAGAGACTTTGACGTCCTCCTTGTGCGTACGCTCGCTGCTGCGGGGTTGGTAGTTCGCTTTAAATGCAGCGGGGTTTTTGTAAGGTGTGGTGATTTCACAGGTATTGACTGTGACTGGGGGAAGTTGTGTCAATCAGGATGAATTACCTGGCTGTGTGTTGAAGTTACAACACGGTGAAATTCGGGCAAAGTGCTGTCAAAAGCACAGTGAAGTCGAGGTGCTGTTCAACTGATGAATGAAGTTCCTGAGAACTTAAAGAAGGGTGTAAAGTTTTGTACGTGTATGGTTCCTGACATAAGTGGAGGCTGTAACAAGGCCTCGTTTATACATTATGAAAATTCAGTCGTGTTATGCTATAACCCACGCTTTCTCACTTTGCGTGTTGTTACTAGCTGTTTCTTTCGCTTAGCAGTTTGATCAGTAGCTTCAGAGCTTTACCAAAGTTTCTGTGTGGCACTTTTCACAATCTTTGTATAAACCTTTACTATTGCCCTTAATTTTTTTAGAAACAAACTGTGTGCAACTTACGCTCTTTTCGTACTTTTCATTTGTAGGGATTAGCAGATACAGCTAAAAAGAACTTTGGTGGTGGAAACACTGCTTGGGAAGAGAAGACGCTGTCAAAGTATGAGTCCAGGTGAGCTATCTCAGTACTTCTCATTCAGCTATGTTTCATGTCCACTGTATAACTTGACTGTACCAGTGTTTGTCTAGAATTGAAATATTGAATGTTGCAGCTGAAGTTTCACATGTCCAAGCCTTAAATTCTGATTGCTTAAAAGGTAACATTACATTATAACATAAAGATTACAGTAAAGACTGAAGCCCCTTGTTAATGCCTTTGTCTTGTTTGTGAAAACAACAAAAGTAAATACTGACATTGGTCATAATAGTTTTTTTCTATTTACCCATCAAAGCCCTAAAATCGTTATTTTAAATAATGGTCAGTAGTTAATCAATAGTCATAAAAAGTGTGGAGCATTGCAATACTTGTTTTAGAATTAAAGCGGTATCTTCTCTGTAGAGTTGTCACTGTTTCAGTGCCAAACAGAAAACTAGAAAAAGTGCAGATTACTGTACTCTTGTATATATGTTTGATTACCGAGCAAAGTGATCTGGTGTCTGTCTTCCAAATTTCAAATTCACATTTTAATCTTCATCGGAGCGTTGAGATGTAAGGGTGGGATTTCTAAACTTCGGTTAGTGAGCTTCGTGGGCTTGTATCAAGTATTGACAATACATTTCATGTATAGTTGAACTTCAGAGAAAAATACTGCACTCAAAATTAGCCGGAAAGCTAAAAATCTTATCAGCCTACAATCTGCAGACATAATAAATGCAAGCAAGCCAAAGTGGTTCTTGTGGTCATCCTTCTAATTTTTCTGCTTGAAGTGATGTTCATTAGTTCTTTATTCTGATTCTTGATTTGTTTTGGGACTAATTCAGAACACACTGTAAACTGCTAAAGTATCTAGGCCTTTGGAAGTCTAGCATCTCTGTCATGTCTTGAGTGGTGTCAAATGTTTAATTTAAACTTACGGTTTGCCTTCTCCACTTGTAGCGAAATTCGTCTTGTAGAGATCATAGAGAACCTGTGCGACAGTAGTAACTTTGAATGTAATAACATGGTAGAAGAGCATGAAGAACATATAGAGAAATGGTGGTTCAAACTGTAAGTATCAAATCTTTTTGTGGAAATCTCTGTGTGGGTAAGTTATCTAAGAGGATGAACTGTTAATGTTATGTCTTGTGCCTGAACAATAGCACTAGGGGTGATTCTTCATTGTCCTTCAGGAGTTGCCATTGAGTACAGCTACGTTCAGGCTGACTTCTAATAGCATGTGCTGCTGTACTGTGTTCTCTTTTATTTTCAGTTCTGGAAGTGTTACACCATAACATCCAGTCTTGCTTCTCATATACTGTCTACCCAGTTACCAGTAGGGTGTTGAGGCAAACTAGTACTGGAAAATTTGAGGTTTACTTGTCATAAAACTGCAAGGGACTCTCAGGTTCTTGTGGAGTTTTTTGTTTGTTTGCTTTTTTTTTCCCTGAAACGTTATTTTGTTCTCCTGGCAATCAAAGAAATAGTTGATGCTAATAAGGTTAGAACTTGAAACTCTTGAGGATGTTAGTGTAGCAGCTGACTTTTCTATCTGATTTCTAAGCTAGCCTTTGATTTCTGTTACCACTAAGCTTTTCATATACTGTTATAAAATATAATTAGTGCAAGGATGGCATTGTAGAATTTAGATCTCTTAAGATTTTTTTTTTTTCAATTTCAAATCATGTTTCTTCTAAGTTGTTGGGTTTTTTTTGACTACTTTAGCCTGTCAGCACTCCCAATCAGCTGGAATTCAATAGGGTAAACAGCCATTATAACATTTCATAACTGGATAGGGAATTTTGATAACCCACTTTGCTCTTAGTGACTGCTTTATTGCTCTTTATATCCTTTTACCTAACTATACAGGATTGTGTGTACGTTAACATGCCGACTGAAGGGAGCCGAATAGACTAGCATAGAATAGAATATTTCAGTTGGAAATGATCATTTAGTCCAACTGCCTGATCACTTCAGGGCTGACCAAAAGTTAAAGCATGTTGTTAAGAGTGTTGACCAAGTACCTTTTAAACACTGACAGGCTTGGGACATCAACCATGTCTAGGGAGCCTGCTCCAGTGTCTGACCAGCCTCTCGGTAAAGAAATGCATACTAATGTCCAGTCTGAACCTCCCCTGGTACAGCTTTGAACTGTTCCCATGTGTCCTATCACTGGATACTGGGGAGAAGGGATCAGGACCTACTTTTCCACTCCTCAGGAAGCTGCAGAGAGCAATGAGGTCTCCCCTCAGCCTCCTTTTCCCCAAATTAGACAAGCCCAAAGTCCTTAGCTGCTCCTCATAGGACATACCTTCCAGAAAGGTGAGCTATGCAACCCAGAGACTTAAATTTGCAGAATGAGAAAGAAATGAGTCTTAAAGTAGAGAATTTGACAAAGTAGACTTCCTAAAATAAACAAAACCATTCATAAAATGCATTGGGTTTTTTGAAAGTTTCTGTATTTAATAGATCTTTTGAGTGCAATTGATTAACTTTGCCTTCTGTCCTTTAACTTGCGATACCTGAATGTCATTCCGTTTCTGTGGTAGTTTCCAAAGACATTATCTTTGTCCGTGAATACCTTTAGATCTCTTTTCACAAGTTGTTACATTTCATGTGGTACTCAGTAAATTTACTTTTCAGGGCCTAAGACTTGGAGTCAATATGGTCAGACGTAATAGTTTGGAAAGAGAAGCTGTATGTGCCTTGAGAATTGCTGAAGACTTCTGTCAGGCTACAGAATATCTAAGCCTTTGACTTCAGCATCAGTGTGATACTGAGATCTGTCCATTGTCATTTAGAACTGTAGTAGTCCTCTTGCTTGCTTGCAAAATAGTATCTAGTGAATTCATTGTTAATTGGGGGTGTGTGCTAGTGCTAGAGTAGCACATAACTAACTTCTTAATGTTAAAAAATATCCTTCTAAAATAATACTTGAGTCATGCTAAAAAAGAGGAGAAATTTTAACAGGCAGCTGTCATCAGGTTGACAATAATTTGAGCAAACATTAATATCTGTCCTGGGTTATTTTCTGCACAGTTGAGATAAACATGCAGCAGTTATCTTTAAGAGGAAGGCGTTAATAAGACTGTAAACTCTATATAAAGCTTCCCTAAAAATTGGGTGTTAAAATACAAAAAGGTGGTGTGTACCTATCAAGACGAATTGATTTTATTGGTTGCTCTTATTTCACATCTTTCCTAAACATAATCTGTAAAATTTGAGTAGAGTCTGTTAATCAAATTGTAGTTTAAAAGGTAAATTTATCCCAAGTTGGAGGACGACTTCTAGAAATTGGTTCCTGAAATAAGATTGTCTTCAGAATAGAAAAGATAGGTTTGTAATCTATCACATGCAATAGACTTCTCTTCTGGGTTGTGTAGGTTCAGTTGCACCAGCTGACTTTTAAAGAATCTTTGATCTTTTTATTGATAAGTTAATGTCTTTCGTATACAGAAAGAAGAAGTATCCTGATTTGTTTAAGTGGTTTTGCATAGAAGCAATAGAAGTTTGCTGTCCTGCTGGAACTTATGGACCAGATTGCCTCGGTAATTTTTCTTTTGAAAAATACAGTAGCAGATACATTCTTTTTGCCTGTTTCAGTCTTTCATAACATGGACAAATACATGAAGTATTGGTGTTCATGTATATCACACAGCGTGAGATACCATGTGCTGTGTAGTATGTACCTGCCTGCTGCCTGATAGTTAGGTAGCTGCCTTGCGAGCATCCTGCCTGAAGAGAAGTTTTCTGGGCCTGAAGTACTGTACAAAGCTATCAAGGGTACTTACATGTGCAGAATCCATCTGATTTGATGCTCACATCACAGCTGACCCATGCTTAGAGGATCTGTGTGACATCAAGTTTGTTGTTTAGGTGGCCTTTTGGAAGCTATTTAGACAATGGTCCTTGACCAGTTTCAAGAGTAGAATGGCCAAAATGCTGTTGGGGATTAAATGTAGAAATTCACTACTGAGGATTACTTTAAAAAGCAATGGGAGAAATTGGATAAAAGCAGGTGAGAGGCAATTGGATGAAACTAAGGTCTTTGATGCAAAAATAGTAAAGCAGGTATTTTGGCCCCTGAAGTTTGTACAATTTATAAATCTCTAAACCCTTGCACCTTATTAAAGATCAGCTTTGGCCTCTTATATTGTTAAAAATTGAGTGTCAATTCCCAGTATTAATCTAAATGATTGCTAGTAGTGTTTTCCAACTGTAGTGTGAACATCCTCAGAAATCCAGAATAAATAGATTCCAACTTTAGCCAAGAAGCTAGGAAAATAGATAGAATTCTAAGCTGTGGTGTTTACCCAAAGTTAAATTTATAGCTGAACTTCCCTGGAGACTGTTTTCAGTTACTCTTATACTTGAATGTGTTACTGAGCATTCCTTGTGGCAAACCCTTCAGTTGCTCTCAAAGGAAAAAAGATGTTGGAAATTACATCCTGGTTTAGTGTGACTACTTTTTTTGTTTTCTTTACATTTTACTGTCTCTGAAGAGGGAGGGACTTAAGGTGCTTGTGGCTGAGAATAGGAAGTAATTTCCTTTAACATCTGACTTTAAAGTATTTTTGATCCTTTTTAGCTTGTCGTGGTGGATCGGAAAGACCTTGCCATGGAAATGGCCACTGTGATGGTGATGGTACCAGAGGTGGAGATGGCTCATGTAGCTGTAACAAGGAGTATACGGGAGATTTTTGTTTGGACTGTTCTAATGGTTACTTCAGTTCCTTGAGAAATGAGACGCATTCTGTTTGTACAGGTAACAGTCTTTGACAGGTGCTTAGATCTTTGTCTTCCTTCTTCAGTTTTTGTAAACAAAACTAGAAACAATTGAAACTGACAAATGTGAAAACAAAAAATAGTTACAGTTTGGTTACTCAACTTTAACCATAAAAGACATGTCAGTCAGTTTGGTGGAATGCCGAGGTTTTACTAAGTCATCTGTCCAGACTGCCTACACCCCAACACCCCCCTGCCACCACCCCCAGCTGGCTTTAAATTAAGAAGCAGAATTCATCTATGTCATGAGGGAGGGAGGAGGGAAGAGCAAGCTTTGCCCCCTACCCTACCCCCCAAGTACGAAAATAGTGAGCTGGAATTGCTGCATAGGGGACTACTGGGAAAGCTAGGTTTTCCTCATGTCTCAGATAAGCTTAACTGGATGGAGTAAATGGGCATGGACACAGCTGAATCGTACTACGGACTACACAGATTTTTTTGAAACAACTCAGGTTCTAGAATAAAACTTTTTAAGTTAGGCAGATTTGCTTCTGGTTTTAGATCTTGAATGAGATTCTGCAGCAACTAAATCCATGGGGTCTACTAAGATTGTTTTAAAACACAATCTGGCGGCTTTTTATCTGGCTGTGTAGTAAATCTTTTGTATGATGTATTTTATATTACAATCTATAATATGCGTATGTTATATATGCATGTAATTTTTATATAGATATGTCTATATAAATATGCATATACAACTGGATTTCTAGTATGTTTCCTTCTGAAGTTCTTCAGATTAATATTATTTCACACATTGCTCTCGTGGTTAGTGGCAAATGAAGTAGCCTGAGGATTTGCTAGGTGGGAGTGCAGAATCTAGTGTAGTTCTAGTCACTACAGTTTCATGGCACTGTTTTAAGTGGTGCAAATGACTGTAATTGCCAGGTTTGGCTTCCTGCCTTTTTTTTGTTAATGGATGGGTTGGGGTTGTTTGGTTTTTTTGGTTGTTTTTAGGATAGAGTTGCATTTTTGTAAATGATACCTCCATCAAGTCAAGATTTAATCTTCTGAATGGGAGGGTCAAGCTGCTAAAATAAGATAGCGTCCAGAAGATACTAAATAAGGTTTTCTTTGAGAATTTTTGTGTCCAAACTTCTCTTGGAATCTCTCAGCAAAACTCAGATTGTAGTTTTCTCTTACCTCAGCCTGCCACACTGCCTGTAAAACTTGTACTGGTTCAAGTAACAAGGACTGCCAGGACTGTAAAGAAGGCTGGATTAAAAATGAAGAAGCAGCTTGTGTGGGTGAGTAATGTTTGGTAGACTTCAAACAGGTTTTGTAGCAATGTTGGCTGGTGAGACTAGATGACCTCACATTGAGTTTTATTGTATTTTATGGAAGTGTTCTGTCAGTTTAGATTTTTATAGCTTATAGTCTCTATTTTCCTGACTTGTTTCATGTTGCAGGAAAGCAGTATTTCCTCTCCACTGATTGGTGATTATAGTTGTCTTTATCAAACTGTTCACTGTGTTTCTTTTTAGTTTAGTGAAGTACAGATAGCAGCAAGTGAGTTGTTCCTTTTAAGACACATTTTTTACGTTGATTTGAATGCTAAACAGTGCTCTGCTCTTGATTTTTAACTACTTTGTCAACTACTGGAAGATTTCTGTCAGCTTATCCACATATTTTGTAGTAATTGCACAATTATCTTCACATTACTCTATGTTTATAAATGCTCAGCCCTGAAAGAGTTCAAATATTTCACTAAAAGTCAGTCCCACTAACTCTTCCTATTACTGGAGGGAAATGCCAGGAGACATTAAGCTCAGTACTTCCATTATTTTCTTACCTATTTCTGGTTTAGCATTTCTCTTGGTTTATGAGGTATATGTGAAACACATAAGGAAAAACCCAAGTAATAAAAATAGTCCCAGTGCAGGAATGCGCTACGGGGAGAGTAACACATTCTGCCTAACTGATTGAATGTGACCCATTAAAGACCCTTAACATAATGTCTGGAAACCGTATCTTAGAAGTTATGTGAACACTGCTTCTTAAAAGTGTTAATGAGAACTAGGACTTGAATTGCAGCTCCTGTGGTACTTGCTTAGGCAGCTGCTGAACACTTCAAGAGCATTTTTAAGATGATTCAGTATTGTCTTCTATGCAGCTGTTTTTTTTCCAAATCACTGCAACTGACAAAGTGTAAATTGATTGAGTAATTAGTAGGTATTATGTCTGCAGCAGCATGATGAAATAGATAGCAAAGAGACTGAAACAGCCTTTCTCTGTCTAACTTTTAGTTGTGAATACTGTTGTGCCTTTTCCTTGAAATCACAAGACTAGCATGTTTTAACTTCCCAGGTAGAGTGGTTTTCAGCTTGACTGGTCCTAACTGTAACCTGGCTTTCTCCAATTTGCTTTGTGTAGAAAAGTAAGCAGTGTATGTGTATACGTTTGTGTAACTTTTTTAATACTTAAAAAAATTCCATGGTTTGGTAATATAGGAGTAGAGAAATCAACAGTATTCCATAAGAGCAGTCTGTCTGCTTGTTTGTTATGCTATTTGTATAAAAAGCATAAATGCATGCAAAACACTGACTTGAAAATGACAAGGATGGGCAGGTATTTTGGAAGTTTTATTTAATTTGAACTCTTGAGTTTCTGGTATGTCTGTTACTGTCATCACAAAATATCTTCTGAGGATCAGTTTTGATTTGTTAATGTAAGTTTAAGCTGAACAAAATGGTGTACATTACCATGTTACTCATATGTCTGACATGTTGCATATCTGATTCTGAATTCACTGTAACAATTACTCTCACTGCAGTCAGCTTAAGTTAATAGCTTCATGGGGCCAGTTCTTAAGAGATCTGAGAGCAAAGCTTTGAAGTATTAATTTGGCTATTTAATCATTACTACTATTTTAGGTAATGTCACTTTTTATCTTTCAGATTTAGATGAGTGTGCTACTTCTCCTTGCAAAGATCACCAGTATTGTTTGAACACGGATGGATCTTTCTCATGCAAAGGTTTCTTTTTAATCTGCTGTTGCACTTTATCATCTAGAATCCTAATCTAATGCTAGACGTAATGCTAGAAAGGGCATAATACCAGGCATTTAGTACAGTGTGGTGTGGTCCTGACTGGGCACGGGGAAGATGAGGCTTTGGACATATTTTATGAGGAAAGCAAGAGATTTCTGGTTATTTCTACTCTGCTCTTGTGACACCCTACCTGGAACACTGTGTTCAGCTCTGGGACCCCCACAGCGTATTAAAGACATGGACTTGCTTGGATGGGACCAGAGGAGGACCACAAAAATGATTGGAGGCTGAAACGTCTCTCCTACAAGGACAGGCTGAGAGAGCTGAGGTTGTTTAGCCTAGAGAAGAGAAGGCTTCAGGGACAGCTTATAGCAGCCTTCCAGTACCTAAAGGGGGCTTACAGGAGAGGTGGGGAGGGACTCTTTGTTGGAGTGTAGTGATAGGACAAGGGATAACTGTTTTAAACTGAAAGAAGGTAGATTTGGAAGAAATTCTTTACTGTGAGGGAGGTGAGGCACCGGAACAGGTTGGCCGGAGAAGTTGTGGATGCCCCTTCCCTGGAAGTGTTCAGGCCAGGTTGGATGAGGCTTTGAGCAGCCTGGTCTAGTGGAAGGTGTCCCTGTCTGTGGCAGGGGGGTGGAAATAGATAGTCTTTAAGGTCCCTTCCAACCCAAACCATTCTGTGATTCCTTGTGTGGCTAAGATGACTGACTTTAAGGGTGGTACTTTAAGCGGCAGATATGTGAATTTTTATGCTTAAAATATTTTTATCTTTAGCGTGTGATGCCAGCTGTGTAGGTTGCACAGGGGAAGGTTCTGACAAGTGTAAGACCTGCGCATCTGGATACATGAAGGAAGATGAAAAGTGTACAGGTTGGTGGATTTAGCAGTACATAGTAGAACACCAGTTAGCTCGCTTTTGGTTAGCCACGCTTAGGAGCTGTTAAGTACGTGCATGTTTGTCTGCTTCAGTTTTCAAGTCTATCAAAATGAACCCAGTCATTCTGGTAGTAGCAGCAATGCCTTTCTTTATAATGTCCTTTATATTATTGAGCTAATAGGCATGACAAGGCTTAAGGGTGAAACACTCCTACAAAAGGAACAAAGTATTTTATAGCAGATTCAGGAAACAAATACATGAGTCTCTTGTCAGTTATCTACTACTTCATTAGAAATGTGCATCTGTATTTATTTTGTAACAGAAAGACAGGAGCATAATGTGGCTTCTGTTGCCTTTCTGTTAATTCATTAATGTCCAAGTTCAAATGATACTAATTCATAGTGAATTGTCATCTGAAATGATAGTAAAAAGAGTGAAATTAGAGTTTCTTTGTGAGGAAGAGCAGAAGGTATGCACAATCTTAAGTAGTTGTTAACTCTGATGTGGTATTTATAGGCTCCTTTCCCTTTAGTTGTACTGTGATTGCATCAATAGAAAATGGCTATGGGAAATCTTCAGTAGGTTAAGACAAGTGCCGTTGCTTAATTAATTTCTCCACATAGGGGCCTGCAAAACATAAAAAACCAGTAGCATCTGAATAAATTTGAACCACAGTCTAAATCACAAAGAACCATAACAGATTATTTTAACAGAAGTTAAATCTGTTGAAACAGCGTTCTGCTCCTCAGTGTTTGTTATATTTGAATAGAATTTTGTTTATATGACTGAATACAAGTAAGTTTTATAACAAGATAATAACAGCACTGGACTCTTTCTATCCCTATCCTGTCTCTAGATATAGATGAATGTAGCCTTCCTGAAAAGGTCTGTGTGAAAGAAAATCAAGACTGTGTTAATACTTCAGGTAGTTACAAGTGTGTGTGTTCAGAAGGGTTTGAAGATAAGGACGGAACATGTGCTCAAACTGTAAAAACAGGCAAGTGGCTTTTCAATGACAGATTTTTGAAAAATACTCTGTATCAACAGCTTGGAGCTGTATTTCTGTCAAAGGGTCTAGTTGCCTGTAAACTCTCCTGTATACTTTCTCATCTTTCTACAGCTGTGGTCTATGTCAAGTAGTTTGTGGTGTAGGCCACATTCTGACATACATGCTTTCTTGCTTAAAGATAGTGGAATCTTTAAATGTCCTGTTCCTGTGTTCATAATTTTTTGCTTAACTCAGGGTTGTGTTTGTAAGTCACTTAAATGTCTGGCTTCATTACATGAAGTGAACTCGCAGATTACTGCTATAACAAAAAGGAGGTCTTCCTCCTCCCCACTTTTTTTTCCTTTATCATTAATTGTAATGTCTTAAGGGTTTATCTGATTGCATGCCAGCTGCTTCAACTCACTGAAATCTCAGAAGATAAAGCAGAACTCTTTTTGCTGGATGAATGAGCAGAATTTGTTCTGTGATCCCATAAGTGCCAGAGCTGGTGTGAGGGTGAATATGGAGAAGACATCCATCTTTCAGTAGTAGGGAACTGTTTCGCTTGACTTAATCTGTACCTTCAGTCAAGAAATTCATATGTAATTTGCTTTAGGATGTATGCACATTATGGACAGGATTATGTTCATTAGTGTTTCATTATTCTTGTCTAGGCTTTTTTAATAATTCCAAAGTGGAAAACAGGATTATTTTGCAATAAAGGTTGTAGGAGAATAGATGAGAGACGCTCAGTTTCATACCTTTTATTTTCTTTCTACTTCTTAGTTTGTTTGGGTTTTTCTGTGTCCCCCCAAGACTACTTTTTCCGTCCTGTACTAATAAGTTGTAAAGATCCATGTAGCATTGCTACTCAAGGCCATTCAGTTCAGACCTTAATACTCTCAGTACTCACTGTTACTAGTCCTTTAAAATCAGTTACTTTTTCTGTGCAGGTGCTCAGGACAGTTACTGTGTGGGTTTTTTTAAGTGTGTCCTGACATTTTATGAGAATAAAAGCAAAACGAGAAGTTGACAAATTGGCTTAGCTTTTTTCTTAGGTTAATGTTTTGCCCATATAATAAAATTGCTCTGCTTTTTTAAAGGCAATTTTAACTTGCACTATAGAAAACAATTCTGATTAATACTTGCTTTTTGTTTTTAAATAACAGAATTTCTTTTGATAGGTCATGTGAAAAGGAGGAAGTTGACTGTGAATAGCTGAAAACAAAAGCTTAGAATAGAAACAGCTATGCTGCTTTTTTCTTCCACGAACAATGTTGTACCAGTTTATTTGAAATGGTTTGCATCTAGTAAAAGAAAAAAAAAAAGATAAGCTTAGACTAGGAGGATGGTTTCATTGCTTCTCTAGTCTTGATAAATATGTTGATTTGGGTTTCTGTTTAAAAATTTCCTAATGTCAAAAGTTATATTGTATAATTAGTAATACATTTGTATTCTAATTATGATACTTAATTTCACAGGAGAGGAAGCAGAGAGTGAAAAAACTGAGCCGTCACCTACTGGACATGATGACTTATGATCTGCATTCTGAACGAAAAGACATTCCTATCTAAAGTTCTAAATTATTGGACTAAGCCTCTGCTAGCTGACATACTGTGGAAATGGTATTAAATATGCAGATTGCCATTAAGATTTTGTTTTTTAAATGGTGATAAACTGCTCTTTAAGCTGCATTTCTTTATTCTCAAATGCCACTTTTTATATAATTCTTCAAGGACAATACTCTGGATGGGTTGGTACAAAATTTGAATTAACATAACACTGTACCCAGCAATTGCAAACAAATTGCAGGCCTTTCCTTCTAGTGCCTACTGAAAACTATGATCAGTTGGAAGGACTTAGTTGCACTTCATAAATCAAGAAAAATTTAGACGTAAGTTTGGTGTTTCTTGACATAAGAAATATTTCTGTAACTGAAATACAGCTTTCAGAAACTGTCAAAGGGAATCTCTTTTGGGGGGAAGCACTGCTCCCTTAAATGAAATAGAATGCCTAATACTGCATTCAATAAAAGTTTATTTTGTTGGAATGTGCCTTAAATTTTTTTAAGGTGATAATACCTTGCTGTGTTGTGATGTCTATTTTTCATTTAGGCAGTGAAAAAAAAAAAAAAAAAAAAAAGAAAAAAACCAAAATCTCAGAACTTTGTAAGCACTGTATGTTAATGCAGCACTGAATTTCAGTGTACTGGAATGTATATGGGGAGGAGAAAAAAAAAAAGAAAGAAAAACACAACAAACACACACACACACTTTCCTCTAAAGAAAGAATTATGTCAATCTTGTCTTCCTACCTTTGGAACTTAAGTCTTTCTTGCAAATACTTGCATCAAGTATGTGAACTATTTTATACAGTGATGAAAAGTAAGTTTGCTAACACCTGCACTCAGTAGCTCACAAGTTGTTACGTAAGTACTCTCTAGAACTGAGGGATACATGACTTTCACTACAGTCTGCTGCTGCATGTAATAGCTTCCTGTCTTTCTCAGAGCAAGCATACTATGATCAATTTATTTTGTCTCTTTTGCCATTTCAGAGGGAAAACTAATAAGCATAACATAGATACAACTTCCTACATGTTGTCTCTAAGCTTAAAGTCAAGTAAAGAGCTAAAATTGGTATATTCTGCAGGACCATCACAGCTGTAAATAGGCTAAGGACCATCCAGGTACAGTACTTAAAACTCTGATGGAAGTGAGTGAGGTTTGGAATACGTTGTGATGCTGGATACAGGGAACATAAAGAGGGATTGCAGAATACAGCTAAGAGCAGCATATCTTGGGCTTGGCTATGAAGAAGTTATAAACAGTACCTTGAGGTAAGGGGAAATAAATAAAAGGTAAGAACAGGATTGACCTGTTGGGCAGTGCAGGCCAAACACTCGTATACTACTGAAGACTTCTTCGTTCAGACTAAGTCATGGTTCAGTTTATGAACAGCGCATATAGGATTTGTATGTGCAATAGATACTTATGTGAAAGGATTCTAGTGGATTCTTATGTTAATACCTGTCTAAGCTGATCTTGTGTGCTGTAGTTTAAATACCCAGAATTGTTAAAAAATCTGTAACAGTTTTCTTTATTTTCCTTTGGCTATTACATCTCATTGTTTCTTAATTTGCCAGTCTGAGAATGAAAACTTTATTGCTTTCTCAGCTGTAATTGCCAGAGACGGGCCTATGTGCCATGTTTCTTGTGAGTTGTAGGGTAGGTGTTTTATTTATTAAGTGCTAAATTAAAAGGAGGAAAAAGTAGGCAGTTTGGGGAGCACAGGGAATACAACTGGAGGATCTTTAGTGTTTTTTAGTACATGTGTAGCCAGTTACAGTAATAATAGGCTTTAAGGATCTTACAGGACTGTAGTTTGTCACTGTTGCTCAGTCATTGACACTTAACTCCCAGGTGTTCCAGATAATGGTCCAAATGGTCCTTGTTAGTAGTGACATGAAATGTCAGTTCTGTTTAAGAACTAGCATCAGCTCATGCTCCGTGGAATTGTCTCTCCAATACAAACTCTTCTATTAATGTTATAAGCTTGAAATAATGCTTCCTTATATGAAGAAGAACTTGCTATTCTAAGCTCCCTTCAAGTTATTTAGGAGTTGGGGGGATACCTGGTGAAGTTCTTAACTACACTGTGGAAGCATTTGCTTTCCATTTCTTCCCCACCCAAAGCTCTAGACAAAAAGCCGTAACTGAATTGGTCCTAGTTAAGCTCAATTCTGGGATGAAGTAATGAAAACAAACACCTCAAGAATTTGTTTTTTTCTTTGGTGAGAGGGAGGAGAAACTCTTCCTAGCCTGACCTGCAGAAGTAATGAGAATAGTCTGATGTAACTAAACTGTTGTTCGGTTCCAAAGAATAATGTTTTCAGCTTTCCATTACCACAGTAGAACCATCCTAGTGTTGTTACCTAGGAAACACACAGATGTGGTACCTGGGTATTAGTAGCCACTAATATATTTTTCTTCAATTCTCTGACACCCCTGCCCCCCAGTTGTTAGCACCTATTGCTCTGCATTGAATTATTTTGGATAAACCTGATAAGTGAGGGGCCCAGAAGGGTAAATTCAAATATTTAGAGCTTTCTCTGAAGGAGTATTGACCAAGTTATGTACTTGATAAATACTTAACACTGTGCTACTGTTTTATGCCCTCTCAGTGCTGAGTTTCTAAAGAGTTAGTCCTCTGTCCTCTTGTTTTGTTCTGCATCCTCATTTTACTGCTTCAGACTGTGATTACTATACTTAGGTTGGAACTAAAAGTTTTGACTGAATTTATTTCTCCCCCCCACCAACCCCAACCTTGAATATAGTGGGAGTTGGACTCGTAGTTGTTTTGGGTTTTGCCCCTCATAATCAGTGAGGGGGGTGGGGGAGCAGGATTTAAACTGATTAGCAGAAACTGGCAATGAATGACAAGTGCTTTGGGTTAACTAAACCAGTCCAGGGTAGGAATGCTTTCTACTGCATGTGTCAACAGCTTAGTGCTCAAAAGAGTGAGCTGTTCCCATGAAATTTTTCATTACATTGTAAGGAGATCTCATTTTGTAGTATAAGACTTTGTACTTGGGGTTGTCTGGAATTACAGGTCTCATGTCAAATTATATGAATATGTTAGTAAATACCTCAGAAGTGATGTGAGAGATCCCACAAACAAGATTTATGCCTTAGTGAAGTATTGGTTAGGTACTTTTATCACAAATACCAAGGTGAACCTTGAACCTCCAGATTCACACCTGTTATTTTGTGAACTTCATACTGTGACGTATCAAACTAAAAAATGGCATCCCTTTTGCTAGTTTGCCTTGCTACTTCTTTGGGGTTTCTTAACCTTAGACTAGGAGCTTTTTGCAATGGGAAATACACTATCCAGTACTGTCTAGCCACCTTAAAGGATAAGGTTATAGCTGTACTCCACAGAAGGTCCAGGAACAAGCAAACCTACAGACCTGCTTGTTTCGATTAAAGCTCTAAAGACTGCCAGGAAAGCACTCTGAAGTATGCCACACGTGTACCAAAATCCTCCTGCAGTGTCTAAACTTAGGAATCAAAGTGTGTGCTGAAATGTTTTTCATCTGAGTATTGGGACGTAATACTAAATTTATTCTTTGGTGTGAATTCCCAGCATGTGTCTCATAGACACTGAGTTCTACGCAAAGTGTAATACCATCCATTCACAAGTAGGGTAAAAGAAATCTGTTCTGCAGAAAAACTTGATGATTTAGGTAATTCAGGAAGTCAGAGTTCGCCTGAAAGGCTTCAAATCACCATCTTTCTCAGGAGACATGCTAAGGTCCATAGGTTATAGACAAGATCAGGACACAGGTCACTGTAAAACATGTGGGATATATTGTACAAACACAACACTTTTTCATTTTCTGGTTGACAAGGACTGATCATACATCATGCTAGTATGTATGGGAGAGGTACTCTTCAGTTAGGCAATTGTCATTATTAGCCTTTGAACTGACATTTGCAAGTTGAAAAAGCACCAAGAGTGGTGAAAATCACCAAATCACATTTTGAATGTTAAGTTAGCAGTGCACACAGCACAATGTGCATAAGTTAATTCTCCTTGACAAACAGAGTGCAACTTGCCCTTCAAGATGCTTTCAGACTATTCTTAATACAGCACAAAGTTAGGCATACAAATAATTCAAGCTTGCCTTAACAAGTGACTAACTGAAAAGAATGCATGGGGAGAAAAAAAAAAAAAAAAAAAAAGGCAGCTTAAAAAAAAAAGCTTTTTAAAAACCCCCAAGCAGTCCTGGATCATACATTGCAATAATACAAAACAGTTCTCCATAAGGGCCCTAGCTGACCTGATACTGCTCCCCTGATACTGCTCCCTTTCCTTCTCTCTGTCTAGCAGTCTGGCATGAGTTATTTTCTTAGATTATAGTTTATCTGTTCTGAAAGGAAACTTCTGAGATTATTCAAAGCAACTGTCTGCTTTTTTTTCCTTCCTTGGATCAAAATGGAAATTTCCTCGTCTTTTTCAACCACTTCACACCATATCTAACTTTCTGGTTTCAGTTCCAATGTTAATCCAAATATATCTGCAGATAGAGCTCAAATGCGTTTGCAAGGATTTTGGTTTTTCTCAGATTTCTCTTAGAATTAAGATTGTATTTCCCTTGGATTTTAATGGATGCTAATGTAGTAGTCTTTCTCTTGCACTAGTATTATTAGATTTTCTTTCTTAGAATCATAGCATCATTTACATTGGAAAAGACTTTTAAGATCATCAAGTCCAACCATCAACCCAGGACTGCCAAGTCCATCACTAACCATGCCCCTAAGCACCACACCTACATGTTTTTTAAACACCTCCAGGGGTGGTGATTCCACCACCTCCCTGGGCAGCCTGTGCCAGTGCTTGACCACCTTTTCAGTAAGAAATTTGACCTGATGTCCAGTCTAACTTCTCTTGGCACAGCTTGAGGCCATTTCCTCTTGTCCTATCGGTTTTTATCTGGGAGAAGAGACCTACCCCCACCTGCCTACAACCTCCTTTCAGGTAGCTGTAGAGAGCAATAAGATCCCTTCTGAGCCTCTTTTTCTCCAGGGTAAACAACCCCAGTTCCCTCAGCCGCTCCTCATAAGACTTGTGCTCCAGACCCTTCACCAGCTTCATTGCCCTTCTC
>JAVJGI010000060.1:86958041-86998136 GCA_035590275.1 Ibycter americanus | reverse complement strand
TAAACAACCCCAGTTCCCTCAGCCGCTCCTCATAAGACTTGTGCTCCAGACCCTTCACCAGCTTCATTGCCCTTCTCTGGGCATACTCCAGCACCTCAATGTCTTTCTCGAAGTGAGGGGCCCAAACATAAACACAGTTATTTGAGGTGCAGCCTCACCAGTGCTGAGTACAAGTGGACAACTTCCCTAGGTCTGCTGGCCATGCTGTTTCAGATACAAGCCAGGATGCTATTGGTCTTCCTGGCCACCTGGGCACACTGCTGGCTCATGTTCAGTTGGCCATCAGCCAGCATCCCCAGGTCCTTTTCCAACCACTCCTCCCCAAGCCTGTAGCGTTGCCTGGGGTTGTTGTGACCCGGCACTGAGCCTTGTTGAACCTTATACAACTGGCCTCAGCCCATCGGCCCAGCCTGCCCAGATCCCCCTGCAGAGCTTTCCTGCCCTCAAGCAGATCAACACTCCCCCTAGCTTGGTGCTATCTGCAAACTGACTGAGGGTGCACTCGATCCCCTTGTCCAAATCATTGATAAATATATTAAACAGAACTGGCCCCAGCACTGAGCCCTGGGGAACACCGCCTGTGACCAGCTGCCAGCAGGATGTAACTCCATTCACCACTGCTCTTTGGGCTCAGCCATCCAGCCAACTTTTTATCCAGCGTAGAGTACACCTGTCCAAGCCATGAGCAGCCAGTTTCTCCAGGAGAATGCTGTGGGAGACAGTGTCAAAGGCTTTAGTAAAGTCCAGGCAGACAACATCCACAGCCTTTCCTTCATCCACTAGGCAGGTTGTCTTGTCATAGAAGGAGATCAGATTCATCAAGGAGGACCTGCCTTTCATAAACCCGTGCTGGCTGACCCTGATGCCCTGGTGTTCCTGCATGTGCCATGTGATCACACTCAGGATGATCTCCTCCATAACCTTCCCTGGCATCGAGGTCAGGCTGACAGGCCTGGTGTTTCCTGGATCCTCTTTCCTGCCCTTGTAGATTTCTTACTTGAAAGTACCTTTGAAATTGTATTTTTGTTGCATTAGTCCTCTTTTTTTGTAGCCTTACTGTCTTGATTTTAACTTTTTTTTTAAAATTTTTAAAGGTATTCAAGGTAATACTTATTCTTACAGGGCTGGAATATTAAAACTTAATTTCTAGTCTACTGATTGTTCTGTGTGGCACACACTGCTCCGTGTAAAGTAGTTGAAATGACAGGTATGTCCTTATTACCCTGTCTTTGTTGAATTTCTTGGGGGTGAGGGGGAGTTGCTGTTAGTCCTGTTGAATTTAGACCTCTTAAACCAACAATCTGGAAGGTAGAGGAATCTCCTAGGATAATCTGCTAACTTTCTGGGAAATGGGAACTTTCTAACAATGGGAAGTAAGAAACCTAGACCTGGATTTATTTCTCCTGCTTTCTGAGAGGGCTCTAACCACTAAGTCAAATAACAACTAGATGTACAAGGCTACATCTGGCCACACATCAAAACAAAAGAGTAAGCTCACACAAGTTTGTGTGTTCTTTTAGGTGTGTGCGGGCCCTTTTTGGTGGGGTTTTTTTTTGGTGGGTGGTTTTTTAGAAAAGGGGTATCATCGGTAGATGGAACTTGCTGACCCTGATTCATACACCTAAGTTCTGTAGAAGGAATGAAAAGTTAGGCTCATTTGTGTCCTGGGTGGGGGAGGTGTGAGGGGTGTTTTTGGCTAGGAGCACATATCTAGCTTGCTTGACTTTGGCTATCTAGAATGTAGACGTCAAAGTCTGGCTGAGTTGTTTAATAGTTGCTGTTAGAACAGATTAGAGCTGTTGTTGGCACCCTGCTCATGCCTAGTAGGTGCTGGGCTTCTAGAGTGGAATCTAGAAGTCCAGACTGCAGAGAGTGTGATTACATAAATCTAACTGTAATGTAAATCTAAATACATACTAACTGTTCTACTCTGCTCCTGGCACAGTGCAATGTCCTGTGCCTTGAGCTAAGTGGGCCTGGCCTGGCCTAGCATCAGTCTGATTTGCTAGTATAGGGTTATGGCCATGAGCTGCAGGTCCTGATTACATCAGCTGTGGTTGTCCATTAAAGCTGGACTGTAAGGAAGTTGGCAACCCGTCTCCTAAATGTGCCTGAGACCCAGTTAACTCTTCCACACTTATACTTGCTGCTGACAGAACTTACTCTGTCACTTGACCAAAACTAAGCTTTGCTACTGCCAAGGATGTAAGCCAAATTAATTTCTGAGACAAAATCACAGAATGGTTGAGGACAGAATGTGCCTTCAGAGACTGTCTAGGCCAACAACCCTGCTCAAAGCAGGGTCAGCTAGAGCAGGACCTTGTTGCTCAGGACCATGGTTACTTGGGGTTTGAGTATCTTCAGGAATAGACACCCGACAACCTTGCCTTCTTCATGTCCTCAGGAACTTCTTCCAATTGGTATGACTTTTCAAAGATGATCAAGAATGGCTTTGCAATAGCATGGGCTAGCCTCCACAGCACTCAGTGGGTGCATCCCGTCAGGCCCCATGGGCTTGCAGTCTGTCCAGCTGGTTTAAATGTTCCCTAATCTGATTTTCCTCCAGGTAAGTCTTCCTTGTTCCAGACATTCGCACAGGCCTGGGAATCCTGAAGGTAAATCCTACTAGTAAAGACCAAAGCAAAGAAGCCATTGAGTACCTTGGCCTTTTCTGTGTCCTTTGCCACCTGGTCCCCTGCTCACAGCAGTGGGCTCATGGTTTCTGTCATCTTTCATTTGCTGCAGGCATGCCTGCAGCAGCCCTTGATGCTCTTCAGATTCCTTGCTGGTTCTACTCCAGGTGGGCTTTGGCTTTCTTGATCCCATCCCTTCATGCTAAGACAGTGTCTCTGTATTCCTCCTGGGTCACTTGCCCCTGTTTCCATCTCACGTGCTCCTTTTTATGTCCTGAGTTTAGTCTGCAGCTCCTTGTTCATTTCTGACAGCTTCCTGCCACCTTTACTTGATTTTCAATGCATCAGGATTGAGGAAGGCAATCACTGAAAATCAGCCAGCTCTCCTGGACCCTTCTGTCTAGGACTGTCTGCCTTAGCTTCCCTTCCAAACAGATCCCTGAACAGGCCCAGGTCTACTCTCCTGACATCAAGGATTATGATCCTGCTATTGCTTTGGTGGCAAAATGGTATTTGGTTATACTGGTTGGTCTAGTGCTGAGGTAAAAATATTCTTTCCACTAAATGATCCTGTTTTCTTAAATTTGACCCTCCTAATTTAGCCTTTGTCAGTAGGGAAACTGTAGGCTCTTCGGGCCTGAGGGTCATCTGTTTGGTTTGCTTTTGTTAATTAGAGTCATTCCCTAATCCTCATCCATTCCCCAATTTGCATCACAGCATTTGATACGTAGGATCCACATCTACCACTGCATCCACTAGTGCAGAAACTGCTTGAGTAGTAGCTAGAAAGTTGTGCAGCTAGGAGGAACGTTCTTCTCTTGCTAAATTCTTCTGTATTCACAGGGCACAGTAGGTCCAAGAGGGAAATAAAAAAAAAGGAAAAAAGTTGGATTTCATACTAGCTGTAAGATGAAAGCTCAAGTTAAGTTTGTTAATGTTGGGACAACCATCTTTAAATACATCTTGGGGCTGCTATGTCAGTATTTCTAAGCATATTTGAGAAATTACGGATACTTTGGTGATGGTACTTCATGTTTTGCAAATATGTAATGTCAACGTAGTATATAATTTTGGTAGATTATGTATGCAATAACTGTATGAACCCAGTACTTTCTGTCCCCTTTTTGACAGATATCATACCTGGACTAAGGATATTTATCGTCCTTGAGTAAAAAAGAAAAGGTACCTTAAATTAAATCAGTTCTGCTTCACAATTTTTTCCAGTGCCTTCTAGGAATCTAGTCTGGATCCTGTTATTCTTGCCCATTCTGTGTACCTGTAAGAAGTTATTTCTAATTAAAAATAATACTGTTTTTCTTCAATATTTCTTAGTTTAAAAAAAAAAATGGCTTTTTTGTGAATAAAGGAGAAAGAGGAGGAGGAAGGAGGAACACACAGTTTAAAACAAAAAAATAAGGTGGCCTACATATTTTTTTGTTTTGTTTTTTTTTTCTAGATAAAAAAGGCTGCCCCAAAAAGGGATGTGTAAATAAATTATTCAGTATTCTAACAGGAGAGACCTTGTGGGTCATCTTATTCTTCCCTTGCCAGTGTGGAATTATTCGCTCTGTGCCATTTGGAAATGCAGTATCTAATTATGAAATTGCTGAGGTAATGTCTTTTCCATCATTCCCTGTTATTTTATCTGAGGTAATGTCTTTTCCCTTAATCCCTATTATTTTATCTATCAGAAGATATTGTCAGGTGCTCATTTGATAGTAATTCTGTTTAATGACTAGCACACTAAATAAGAACTCTCCTGCATGCAGCTGTAATCATGGCTTCATTTGAGGTACAGACATGCAAGATGGTCCTGTAAGATCTTTGCCTTGTAAAAGGTGGAAGAGGAACAGATTCAGAGAACTGATATTCCTCTTTGACATTTAACATAATATGCAGGTTTTTAGTCTGCTTTCAAATTATTTGGTTCCTGCAGTAAGCAACATCACATTTTCAAGCACTGAAGCAAAGTAGTCCAGAAACTACCATTTAGAAAAGCAAAACAACAGCTGACATTTTCATATGAAGTGTAGTTATGTAAAGGAAATGGCTAACCATAACTCCTGGCAGCAATGAAACATGTAGTTTCAATACTAAGATCAATTTTAACTTGCTCTTGAGAAGTTCAGAATTCTTACTGTATGTGTGTGTCCCCTCAGTGGCTCTGTAACATACTTTAAGAAAGTTATTGTTTCATTTATTTATCAAGTAACAGCAAGGTCAGCTATGGCTGCTCAGCGCTGGCAAATAAAAAGCTCACACATCACTGGGAATGGAGAAGAGGGAATGTGAGAAGTTGTCAGGTGTATGAAGCAGTCACCAGAAAGGGGTGGCATGGTAGCCACCATCAGTGGCAATCTCTTGGAGCTCTTTAATAATTTTGCCCAAGAGCCTAGACTGAAGCACTAGCTTCTCCTTAGTAATCATGTTAGGAAATAAAAAAATGGTGTCTGAACTGCATTTTAAATTTACTCATCTATACATCTAAATGCTTATGTTTATAAAGAAATACTTTCATAGGTAGGTATATATAGGCCTATGTGCCATATATAGATTAATAAACACCTTTCAATTTAAGCACTTCATAATTTTCTATCTTTCTTTCATTACACATTATAATATATGCAGTGATTAAAATAAATTCTTCCTACCTGATGTCAACTTCGCAACAAGAAATTTGATTTCAGCGTGAGCTATAGAAGCTGGATAAATTCTTCCCGTGAGCTCGCAAGGGAGAAAGATGAGTCATTAAGACACAAGCTGTTCTGTCTTTTAGGACATAATTCTGTTATCAATTCATTGCACACTGTTCATGTTCAAAACAAACAGAGTGTCCCCAGAATAAGTTTTCTTTTATGTTAAAGCTCTTCACACAGATGGTGTTTGACAGGCTATTTGACAAGACAGGCATCCTAATGGGATGACAGCTCTGGAATTCCAGTTGTTTGGGAAAGAGAGCTGTGTGGCAGGCGTGGTGCAGTGTTGCTTCAGGCACTCCCTTTGTAGATGATAAATTACTGCACAGCTGTTTGCCCCATGCAGAGATGCACAGCTGTGCTGCGCTGGGAAAGGACTGTATCTTTGCCGTGCTGTTTCAGTGGCTTGTGCTGCAGGTTTTCACAGCTTTCGCGTTACGCCAGCAGAGGGTACTCTTAAGCTTCCAAGAAGTTGTTTGCTGCTTCAGGAGGCCACTATTCCAAACACAGTTACAGTCCTGAGGGAAGTGGCCAAAAATGTGATCTCTTCATTTATATGGGCCGGATTGCACTTAGGTAAAACTGATTAATGGGTCATATACTTCTTTGAATAACTCTTCTACACTGCATTCTTTCCAAAAGCACAAACCACTAAGATCTTCTCAGTCATATAAGATGTGATCTTAGAAACAGGAAAACTCAGGTTGGAAGGGTCTTCAGGATGTCACCCATCCAACCGTCTGCTAAAGCAGGGTCAGCCATGAGATTTGAGTAGCTGCCTTACCCAGTCTTGAAAACCTCTAAGGATGGACACTGCGCAACATCTTTTGGCAACTATCTTCACAATCAGAATGTTTTTCTGTATATTCAGGCTGAACCTGTCTTGTTCCAGCTTACACCTCCTGCCATGCACTGCTGTGAATCCTTGACCAACTGTCTCTGCTCCTGCAGCCCAGGAGGCTGGTGGCCCTTGCTACTGCAAGGGCGCTGCTGGCTCATGCTCGTGTCCCTGCCCAGCAGGGCCCCCAGGGCTTTTTCCCACAGAGCTACTCCCCAGCTGTCAGTTCCCAGCCTGTATCGTTGCAAGGAGCTATTCCTTCTCAAGTGCAGGCATTTGGTTTTGTCCTTGCTGAGTTTCATAAGGCTCCTGTCAGCCCATTTTTCCAGCTTGGATAGATCCAAATTTTCTGTGAATTCTTACATTACACATAATTTTCATTCAAATCAACAGTTCCACTGCCTTTAATAGAATGAATTACATGTATAAAACTTAAAAGTTTGTGGGCTTGTGGATCACAGATTTATAAATAAAGTTACTACAAGCAAACCTGCAAAATTAGGTTGTGGATTTTTAACCTATTCAGCAAATAACAGAGGAACAGAATTTTATCTTTTCTTTGAAACATATGACTTCAAGAAGAAAAACAGTCTTTCTTACATAGCTTACATACCTCTTGTGTGATGTAATAGTCAAGGTACAAGGCACAAATGCACAGTTCACTATACTTGACAGGATGATGTAAACCTCATTATAAGCAGGACCTTTATTTTTAAAGTCTCGTAATCTTTCTCTAAAAACCATATATATTTGTGTTACTACTCATCTGTACAAACACAGTTTATTTAAAGCACAACTGTTGCTCCCTCACCAGTGTTCAGTCTTTCCCTCTGCCAGTCAGCTATATCACCAGTTGTTCCTATTGCCTACAGCTGTATGTTTTCTGCAGATTACAAGCAGAGCAATGAGGTGGCCAGAAACACCTGGAACCTCTTCAGGATTCTTGCTGTCACATCTGGAGCTCCCGGGATCATCTAAGAACTGAGACTAATCGAACCACTTTTATGATCAATTTGCAACCTGGTACCACCTGAACCAGGTGAGTTTTAATGAAAGCAGATGACTCATTAGGTGCAGTATAGCAGTGTTTTGTACAAGACCCTTGACTTCACACTACAGCTAATTAAATTCTGCCTCTTTCTTCCCAAAACCTTGTGGAAACATACTGGGTCAGTAAAAATGTATGGTTTTGTGAAGGTCACAGTCTAATGTACTTCCCGTTTTATTTCATTTTCTAAGGTTTGATAGTTAGAAGAAGTAGGAAATTAGCAAGGAGGGAATTATGTACTGGAATATGTATAGACCAGACAGCATTCTTGTTTCCTGAAGAAAGGTGAGGTCAGTCTTCTGCTCCTTAGAACTCTTCTATTTTTCCAGCCATCATCACACTAAATATGCAATTTTATGTTTTTTAACTCTTCTTTGTAACTACCATGAAGACCATTCAAACAGTATGCTAGAAATGCCAAATATAATTAGAAATGTCATTTCAGTTTGGCATGAGGAATGCACATTGCTTCAAGTGTAAAATCCTTGTGTTTTTATTTTGTATGGGTATATGTGGTTTTTATTCCACTTGGTGTGAGCACTCTTCAGAGAAAGTAAATCCATGCAAATGTATGCATGTACATCTTTATCAGTAGAGTGTGTAAAGCTTAAGTAGAAAGTACTTGATGCCAAACATATACATAATCCTCTCCCCATAAAGTTAGTGGGATTCAAGCAGAGGTTTAACCAATTTGCTGAATCAAGTAGATCAGCGTGGCTGTGTGCTTGATGCTCTTCAAACAATAACACATACACTTCATTTTAAGGTTATGAATAAGCTCACTGTCTGTGACTGGTGCAGTTAAAATTTAATACACGTGTGAGAGGGTTCAGCACTGGCCTGGAGGGTTCAGGCAGTACATTGTTCTATTGAAGAGAGAGATATCTGCGTGATGGCTGAAATGTTTCCGTCTATGGAAGAGGTCAACAACATATGGCGTAAGTGCCCAAGGTGGGGGAGAGGTAGATCCTGAATGTCACTCAGGTATAAAGAGCAGGGTCTACTGAGTCCTGGCAAGACATTTGCTGCCTCTCCCAACTCTTTCTGAGTTCAGGACTCAGACGTTCCTGCCTCACAGAGAGGAGAAACCTTGATTGGCTGCATCATCCCTTTCAGAGGCCTTATTTCCTAGTTCCCACGGAGCTCCTTCCAGTGCACTTAGCTTCTTGTTTGGGGAAAAAAAAGTAGTCTGGCACACTGCACTTGAAAAGATGCTGACCCCTGTTCTACACCTCACACTTCCATGGGAAATACCTGTGGTTGTTGAATTTAGCGATATCAGAATACGCGTTCCAAATCCTATGAACTTATGTGTTTGTTAACACCAGTTTAAGGACCTGCCAGTTTTCATAGTATTCTATAAACAAGAATGTGTAGCTCTTCTGAAGAGTTATCTGTTATTACTCTGAAAATAGTATGATATTTACCAGGGAAGTCATCACCAGTGGTAGTACATGCTCCCTATTGGCTTGCGTTCTTTATTGTAATAATATTTGGGCTTCCCACAATGTGAAGTAAGAACACAGTGTTTACGTGCATTAGAAGCACAGTACTGGAAAGAAGCAACTATATGAGTTAATGTTCTTTGAATAGCAATTGAATAAACTTCCATGGGAAATTTGTTTATTTCTGAACTTAAAAATGGTTCCAGGAAATACTCGTGCTGTGACAAAGTTTCACTATTCCCTGGGGTAAAGAGGGATTTTATCATGGGATCGTGGCCTTCTGAGTTTGCCAGTGAAAGCATGGACATGCTATACTTTTTATTCTGAATGCTTGTGTTTACAAATATAAAGAAAGAAAAAAAAAATTGTAATTCTGCAAACTATGCTTGGCAGTTGTATTTAAGGTTCCAGGAAAGCCTTAAAAACCTTACAATTCCTTTTAGCAAGCTGAAGGAGGAGGTGATGGGGATTTGCAAAAATAAGCAGTTGTGGGAAAGAGTCACTGCTGAGCTTTGCCATGGCAAATACTGCTTGTTCTAATGCTATTGTCCTCCATAAATAAGCAGTAAACGTAAGATTTTTACCAAAGCCTCTAAACTGTAGGTGAGCTTCACCTAAAAATTTTTCTTAAAACCAATGGGACTATAGGAAAAACAGATGTGGTGACATGTAGAGCAAACCAGAATCTTTGGAAAACTAGAATAATCCTGGATATACGGTGAAGATGATGCCAGTGAAATGGAACGAGCAGGCCCTTGCCACAGAAGTCGTTTCAGTGGCACACTGACATTTTGCTTTGGTTCTTCCACAAGAAGAGCTGTGGAACACATCTCCAAAGCTTTTTGACTTAGAACTGTCAGCAAGGACAGAATGATGGCTGAGGAATAAAGATGTGTGTAATGGTAGCACACCAAGGTGTCAGTCAGGTGCGTCCTGCAAGGTGACAGCACAGATTGCTGAATTTTTCCAGGGACACCTTTGAGGTACCTTTTTGAAAGTACGGGAGGTTCAGATAGCATGTCCATGAACAAATCCATGGGAGAGAACAGTCTGGTGGAGTGCAGGCCGGGGTGAGATTTCAGAGTTCTAGGTCTAGCCTTGCTGTAAATTGCCTATGTGATTTTTGGATCATTTGCTTCATTGAGCTTTATTCTTTGGGCAGGCCTGTACTTGATAAGCTGGCTTGGGGAGTATTATCCCAGCATGAGGTAGGAAGGCATCCCTCTTAATATAGAGGCTGAAATGACTCCAGTGCCTCCCATTGATTGTGGAGGCCAGACTCGGGATTGAAACACTTTGACCTTAATGAGAAAACTCAGTGGGCATAGTGACCACCCCTAGTCACGGTTATTCCGAGTATCCTCATGGTTTCCTGACTTGCTCTGGAGAGCCTGACAGGCCCATGGCAGCCTGGGCTTTGGATAAACACAGTGATATCTGGTGCAAACCAAACACCTTTAGTGAACACAGGGATCAAAGCGATTTTGTGCTTTCTAGCGCTTCTGTGAAATTCCTATCACCACAGAAGCGGGAGAAGCACTCAAATACCGCAATGAGAAGAGTCCATAATGATGAAATAACTGCAGGCTTTGGACTGTGGAGCATATCTCATACCAGTTCAAACAAAACTGAGAATTAATGTAGATTTTGCAACAACAGGCAGCTGCATTTTTGGCAAGAACTCAAGCAAAATACAGGCAGGGAGAAAAAGTTGCTTTTGATTATACAAGGTTTGGTTGTATGGTCATAACTGGAATTTACACAGCCTCTTGTTCAGGGAATCAGCACTTTGCTGCATTCCCAGAGCAATAATAAATAAAATAGATGTACAGAGAAAATGACAAAATGCAACATGATGAATACATACTATCCCCAATCCTTCTCTTTTCCAAAAGCAAACTTCTGAATTTTTCCTTTTCCCCCCTAAAAAGTACCAGTTTAATAAAAACAAAGCTTGTTAGACGATGGTATTAACAGCAGGACAAAATGTTCTTTCTTCTTAGCAAAACCAACTTTTCTTTTGAGGACATGTGTCAAGAAATACTAAACTTCATTAAACTTCTCTAACTTCTCATTCTTTCATAGTGACTGAGGTATCTCCTGGTGACAAATGATGAATGATTTTGTAGAATACTTGTTTCTGCTAGCAGGAGACATGACATATTTTCCAGGATAAAAGCTATTAGATACAGTGATTCCTGTTTAAAGTAGAAACTGATTTACAGAATCTTTACTGTAGTGAAAATCACTGAAACCAGGCAAAAGGAATTTTCACTCTTCTCCAGCTGCAAATGCAGCTTAAGTTATTTTACTTGGATGGCCTTCTCCAGCTTCATAGTTATGTACAAACATTTAGCTAATTAATAAAGTTGTGCACACAGGCAGACAGGCAGGAGAGAAGTTGAAGGATGGTTTCCAACACCAAACAGATTTTGGAGATGACTAGCGATACTGCTGATTAAGTGATGCGACTATCATTTTTTCTGGCTAACTCCTTGGCTTTCTCTGCCCCTCCCTTACCCACCTGCCGCATTCCTCCCCACTCCCTCCTTGCTTTTATCTGCAGCCTCTCTCCTTCCTCAGACCACAGCTGTCCAAGGGCCTTTGCTCGCTGCTTACATTTTTTCCACTCTCAGTCTCAGCTTACCTCACTTCTGTTGGCATCTAAAGAGACATACCGACTGCTTTTCCTCGCCAGCAAAATCCCAGATGATCCCCAGGGATTCAGCACCGCAGAAGGGATGGGACTAGGCAGCACGTAACTAGTCTGAATTGTGCAGCCGACCCTGTCATTTTGGGGTACCACGGCAAGTAAGATTGCTGTGATCAGTGGGAGACTTGCCCACAGCTTTTAACTAGTCCATGACTGAGACCTTAGAGCACTGAGAATGAGAAAAAACAGAAACCTTTCTGCTAATGTTTTGAAGAGGTCTGTTGCAAGGAAAATACCCTAGTCCCCTAGTCATTGGGGACTCCTCTGTACTGAAGCGAATAAGCTTTCAGAAAGGAACAAAAGCTCAACAAAGAAGAAAGAGAAACAGATTTTATCTGAATACTTGATTTAGAGGATAGAGTAACAGAGAAAACTTTATTTATTCTGGTCCTCTCACAAAGAAAAATCTCAAACTCCAAAGAAATGCAAGAACAGGGGTTAAACAAAGGGATAAACATCAACTATTGAATAGCAAATGGTTTTGCTTGCCCACATGTAAGAAAAGGCAAAGTATCTTCATAAGTCAGACCCTTACATGGGAAGTTCTTGAGAATAAGGACTAAGTGTGACCAGTGGCAGGAATTTAGATTATATTGGTAACTGCATCTCTGGGCCTGCAGGTGTCCAATGCCTCTGAAAAACATTCTCCTCCAAAAGCGCGCGGCTGGGGTGGCTGAAGTTCTCTTGGTACAGTGCCAGTCCACATTAGGTGCTTCACAGAGATACTACGAGTTGTTTATTATGATTGTAGGCTTTCTCTACAAGCGTTAAGCAGTGCTGAGCGGGGCTGGCAGTGTCTTTATACGCTTTAACCAAAGCCTGGTAGTCTGCTGAGTAAAATTGCAAATTAAAATATTTATGAAATGGTTGCCCAAGTAAAACATAGATAATGTTTTTGAACACAAGGGCTATTACCCATCAGTGAATAAAATGCTGCTATCTTGATGATGATTTCTTGTTTTGGATGTGTCAGTGCCTTAATGCAAAGTCAGACTATTATATCCTCAATGAAGCTGAGAAAACAGAGTAAGCGGTACTTGGCAAACAAAATCAGTCTCTCCTGTTTTAGAAATTTATAGTCCTTTGTCTTGCAGAGAGGTTTAATTTGGCTTGAATTAGCAGAAATGTCGTTGTAATGGGTATGCAATGATGGAAATCAAGTCTGGCTGTGGAGTACTGCACCACTTTGAATGCAGGTTATCACAGACTAAGGGTACAAATGAGGCTTGGATGCAAAAGCACTAAGGCTTCAGAATCAGCATATATTTTTTAAGGCGGATCTGCATTGCAGTTTCACCATGGAAAAGAACAGAAAAATGTGTCCTTTTTTAATTGGATATAGTTCTTCTGGCAGATGGAATACCCCTCAGTCAACAGACAGACATATTTTATAAACTCAATTTTATCACATTGGTAAGAATTTATGCCTGCAGAGGTGTTATGGGACACAGCAATGATAATTAATCCCAAATCCCATCAGTTGTATAGTAGTTTTAGTGCTACGCTATACTACTAATAAATAAAATACCATTTCTCTAGGGTGAGGCTTCTCATGCAAGGACTATATTTTCAATATAAGATTCTATTGTTATGCTGGTTGAGTATGTCTACCGATTCAGTAAATTATATTTCTCAACCTAATTTTCCATTATGATTAATGAAATAATTTGCTATTCAATTATCATTGGTAATAATTGTCTGTGAAAGTCTGCTTTCTGTACCAATTTTATAGTTTCTCCAAAAATGACAAAAGTAATTAGAGGGGACAGTTTATGGTAAGTCATCAGATGCCTTAGGTACCAATCAGGACCAGACGTGTATGTTGCAATTAAATTATTTGGTAATTGTGACAACACCTGCTTAATATCTTCCAAGTCTTCCAAAAGAAAGCATGAATTTTCTGTGTCCAGCTTTGCATATGTGAAATTTGTGGTGTCCAGCAGTGGTAGCTTTTAGGGCTACTTAGGATTTCTCTGCTCCTCTATCAACTCTCTCAAAAAAACCCCATATGTCAAGCATTTTTGTCATATATAATTTACAATATCTAGGGTGCACTGTGTGATAACACGTCCATGTGGCTCTAACCGTAGTGCCAGGGCTGTTTTTGAAGAGTCAGGAGGTGCTGGGCATAATGTGCTCAGGGACTCCTTGATGTAGATGCATTGACTCTGGGTCAGCACTCATGTCTGGTACTGACCCACCTGCACAGTGGCTGTGGGCTCCCTTCAGAGCAGGAGCACGGGGACCCCAAATCAGCATTGTCTGTGGGCAGCAGCTGAGTTTGAGCAATCTTCATCTGGATGTTCAAGACCCTCATTCAAAACCAAAACCTTCAGGTTCAGAAGCTCTAGGCAGTTCCCATTGTCTGTGCTACGCTTACTTCCAGGCTAAGCAGGTGTTGATTTACCCATCAGGGCAGCCAGGGATTCCCCTGGCATAGGAGCTACCAAAATGGATTTAATACAGCGTAGCAGCAGTAGAAATTTGTTCCGTAATTAGAAACATAGCTCTTAGCATCAGGTCTCAGCCACTAAGTTTGAAGTGACCTGTGTGCTGTTATAAACTCCTTTATATGGAGTCACTTTGGCCTCTTGTTGGGCTGAAGGTGATGGAAACAAAAGTACATCGCTATTTCCCATATGCCTCCCACTGTGGAAAGGCTGCCCACTCCTTAATGAATGGCAAGCTGAACCCTTCCTCATGAGGCCCCTGATGCTAAATGTGTCAGTCAAACCCCATAAATGGCCCCTACCTACTGTCCTACCTACAGAGCTCTTTTATAGGGTAGGGTTAGGACTAGTTTAAGGAATAAAAACCACCTGTGAAATGCTAGAGACTCATTGCTTTTACCCAATCATAACAGGAAATTATTTCTTCTTAGGATATACTCCTTTCTTGGACTGAGAAGTAGGTAAAACTGTGGTATGAGGTGCCCGCTCAGTGAGACCAGAACTTGGTCAAGTACAGAACAGTAGTTTCTTAGTTCTCTTAGACTTCAGAATAATTAAACTATACTGGAAAAATGCTGTCTGTGTTCAGGTACCCAGTACTTGCCCAGTGTTCATTTAAAAAAAAAAGAAACAGAAAGAAAAGCATCCAGAAGACAATTAGATTCTTGCAGAATATAGCAGTTCATTACACGTAATCCATAAAAGTAACTGAAACCACTTGTTTCCACTTCCTTCCTAAAAGAGAGAGTACCACAACGCATAAAGCACAGAGCAGTGAATGCAGCAAGTCCTGAAGGTGAATCATAGCAAACAGCCACACACAACTAGTTTAGCAGGGAAACTTCATATCCCCTTCTTTTTCACTTTAAATCCAAACATATTTATTCACTATCTTTTGTGTAGCTTCAGCCTGCTAGACATTAAACTTCACCTACTAGAAACCTGACCTCAGATTATCTGCGCTGTAGAATTTTATGAAGTTTTAGGGTTCTTTGCAGGCTTTATATTAATTGAGTTGTGTTTAGTTTGGAATCTAATGATGAAAATAGTCATGGGTTCTCACTGAAGAGCACAAAATACACTTTATTCTCACGCCAGCTGAGGAGGTAATGAAAGCTACCATTACAAAAACTTCCATTTCTTATGGTCCCCTGCTTAGGTACAAACTTAATGCTGATGTTAGGTGGTGCTTTACCCTGTGAGTGCCCTGACAGTTCATGTTGACTAAATCTGTATACTCACTGAGTAATTTGTACCTCTGGCCAGCAGATGATGCATTTGTTCTGTGTGGTCTCCTCTGTTGCTGACCGATACTGAGGTGTTTTGAAACTTTACCCTCCTTGCGTCCTTTAAACCACTATAAAGAACATTTTCAGGTATCAAATAGATAGCTGTCATTATTACTGTTGCCTTTACCAAGACAATTTAAACACTGTTTCCAGAAATGCCAGGTTTTGTTGTTTCACACCAAATACAGCCTTTGCCTTATATACAATAGGTATCTCTACTAGTGTGCTCCTAAAACTGCAACTGATTGTTGCACTTAAAGCTACTACGTCTCCAAATATCAAGACCTCATTATGTAGACCCTTTATGTTTTGTTATTTTAATTAACTTAATGGCATGAAATAAATAAAAGAAAAACAGAAAAAAACCTTGTCATTGTAATTGGCCAGATCCTCAGCTGGCAAAACTTCAGCAAAGTTGCATCAGCTTATATGAGTTGCATCAGCATCAGGGGTGAGGCTTTCAGATGCTGAAGAAATTACCTCTGAGAAGGCTGTATGCTATATAGTTTATGCATATAATGGTTTGCTGTACAATAGCTGCTAAATGATCATTAAAAAGCACTGTTAGCAATTCAGATAACATGAGTTATATTATAGATTTGCACTTCTTAATCTTCCTATCACATGCAATTACAATGTCCTTTGATTGACATTTATGTTGTCAACACTTACTCTGCAGCATGCATAGTTAAATAAGCATTAACGTTATAAAATCTGGTTTTAACATCTGCTTGAAAACCACAATTATCCAGCCTGCTTTGTTACTATATCACCGGCCTGAAGTAGAGATGCAGGAGCTTCTTGTACTAGATGGTGGAATGAATTTGTGATTTGATTCCCCAGAGCTGGTTTCCCTTCAGTCCTCCTGTAACATGAAGGTGACTCAACAGTGTTGGTAGCCAGTGCAGCTATGCAAAGCATGTTTGTTTGGTGTCTTTTTGCAGTTCTGTTCAGGTTTCCCTGGGGGGACAAAGCAGTTCAGGAACAATAGTGAAATGACATATGCTTGAACTAGGAGCACATGGCATCTGTAAAACTTCCATCCTTAATGGCTTGGCAGTGGATCATTTGGGAATTAGGGATGAAAGCAACAGATGTTATGCATTCAAGCACCTGGATAAAGAAATGGAAACCTGAAAACTACATATATTATTCTGACAAAGCAAAATGGTGAAACTTGCATTTGTCTGTGATGTCCCATCCTATTCAGAGAAGGTGCTGTTTGTTTTTAGATGGAAATATGGCTTGGCATAACATGACAAAACCATAATGGCCCTTGTGGCCATGTTACATCTGGGTCAGATGTATTTGATGTTCTTTGATCTCCTGTGTAATCAGTGTGTTTTCAGCTTAGATCTTGAATACGTGTCTCTTGTAAACATGAACAATTCCCAGACCTTTTGATCTGCAAAATGACTCATTCTTCCACAACTCTACTCCAGAACAGCAGAGAGAAGTGATTCCTGTTCCTAGGGGTTTCTTTGGCATGCTCCTCTGAGAAACATAAAGCCCTCTCCTAAACAAATTAAAGGGACTAAGCAAGGTCTCTGCTGGATCTCTTGGAGCTTTTTCTTTGACATTCTTCCCATGGCATCCCTTGGGACTTTAAAAACTTGGATAAAGTTCCCTATGATGACTAGATTCATTGACCATATTGCCTGGGACTTGTTTGATAAGGAAACTGGGACTGTAGAGTAAGAAAGGAAATAATGGACAGTATAGAGGCTGAAGGTTTGTGAAGGAAGCAAGGAAACTGTGGACAAGGACGGGGAAAGCACAAGATAAGGTTGGACAGAGGGAGAACAGAGATGGGCAAGCCAACAAGGACTTGGTGATAGATGGAGATTTGAGATGGGCTAGGGAAGGACATGAGGACAAGGGACTGAGGTGCCCCTGGGCAAGGGTGTTGTGACTGGCTGGAGAGTTTGAAGGAGAAATTAGAAATCTGAACTCCTGGGATCAAGACCTGTGAGTAGAGAGAAGTGGTAGGAGATGGGTGAGAGGGGAGCCAGGCTGTGTGAGCAGTCCAGGGCAGGGGGAGTAGGCCTGGCTTGGAGGGGGAAATAGGAGCAAGCCTTGGAGGCAGGGATGGGGAAGAGACAAGAACTGAGGCCAGCCCAGAGAGAGAGCCCTAGCAAAAATGGGTGAGAAGTGATCACTAAAAACATGCTCTCCACCATGCAACCACACTCCTGACCTTCACCATTCATCCACACTTACCACTTTTTGTGGTACAAACTAGCAAAACGTCCAGTCCCTTTCAGAGCTGGTGAAAATATCTTACTCTCTTCTATGAATTTAAGGGATTAGGTTTTGTATTAAAAAAACCACATTAACCTTTTTAAAAGTGTGAGGGTTCATTTCTGTTCAAAAGAGATATTTTTTTTCTTTGAAAGCTTACAACCATTTTGGAAAAACATTTTTTCCCACCTCTCTCTATCCCATTCAACCTGCGAGTACTAAATAAGATATGAATCTTGCCAAAAATAGGATGAGATCGTGTAAGGAAAGGCAATGCCAATGCATTTACAAAAGTCTGAATTACAATAATCCTTTTTGCTGGCGCATTTTGACTTTTCAAATCACCCTTAATAGTACCCTTTCAAAACACACTTTTCCGTTACTAGATAGAAACATTTTTACATAATATACTGAGACATTACCCATGACTCTATTTCTGTCTCCCTCCTTCATTGTGCTTCTTTGTGTGATATACTCAGAATGTGGGTAGTAGCTGTGAGCTATTTTTGGTATGTAATACTATAGATGTGAGCAATGGATCACGTTTTAGACTGGAGGAGGATTCTGCAGAAGATGTCTCATTAGGTGCTATTAGAAGTATGTAACTCACAAATAATGTGAAATGCAGCAACCTCCCAGGACAGCAAGGCACAGAACCCGCTTGTGTGTAAGTAAACAGAAAGCAATGGTGCATGTTTCTAATTGATGGGTGCTGTCCACCTTCTAAACTGTTTATTTTGACACAAAGTCACTACACAGGCACAAATCTTACATTTTACTCTGGCTTCCCAGTTAAATTTCCTTCTGTTTCTGAAAAGCACTTACGGAGAAGTGTGCCGGAAAGCTTGCTGCGATGTGTCATCCCGCAGCATTTCGGCAGCTGCATATCTGGGACCTGCACGCGCCAGGGCGGGTGTCATAGAAATTCAGGCTGGTGAGTCTCTGTGGCATGGCTTTCACATCATGCACAAACACATGCTTGAAATACACAGTTTGAGCTGTGTCAAGGCACCCCCTTTGCCCTTTTTCTTGCTAAAGGTGCTGCTGGCTGATCGGGTCATTTTTAGCTTTTGGCTAGAAAATTGCTGGGGCTTCCGGAGAGGTGCTAGGAGTTCCCCTGGTGTTTTCCGCTGGAGAAACCTACATCCTGTTATTGGGGTGCTTTTCCTGTTCCCTTCACAAAGCGAAAGAGGTCCGGGAATGCGATGTTTATCTGTTCTGAACTCTTTCTGGCTCGTCTCTGTCTATGAACAGCAAGTGCCTTAATAAAAAGGAAAAGCTATCTAGTAGGGTGCTGATTTAAAAACCACCACAGAGTGAACAGTACTAAGAAATGTGTATGTACGTGTAAGTATACACATATGTATAAATGTATTAAACACTCTGTGACTGAATCTAAAAAGTCCATCCTTCAGGCTTAAAACATTTACGTTGATAACTGAAAATTTCTTGCATATGCCTATCTTTACCTGTTTCTATACGGCATGTATATGAGTATGTATCTGTTGATTTCACTGCGTTACATATACTTATGTGGACCTGACCTTTGGTCTTTTTAAAATGCTGGTGAGGTTTCCGTGGTGTCAGAGAGCCGCTAGAGGGGACTGTGACTCTGTGCCGGAGGAGCTGGATGGAGGGGCTTTTGGGCATGGACTTTCTGTTGCTAGTGCATATTTGTTTAATGTTTCATTGCCAGGTCTGGCCTGTGTCTGTGGTAAGTCCCACACAGGCAGGAGGCAGGCTGTGCCTGGAGCTTTCCCTTTCACCCAGTTGGATGGCGGAGGGCGAGGGACAGCGCTCCTGGCAGCGGCTCCGCGGGTGAGAGGCTGGACCGGGAGGGAGGCTGCTGCCCTCGCACTAACGTCTGACCCCACCGTGGGAAGGCGAGGGTGGCCCCCAGGCCCCCGCTGGCCCCCTGGATGTTTTGGTCTAGAGATTTACAAGTGCTGGAGTGTTGTTTTGCGTGAGACTGCTGGATTCACAGGAAAACCTGGTAAGAAAATGAAATCTGGCCAGGCAAAAGTTTGATCTATACGCAACCCCAGCCCCCATTTCCATAACACCAAGACAGAAGCACATACACGCTTGTCTTTGCACAAGATACCCATTCAGTGATACTCCTTTAAATGATAAAGAAATTACTATTATTTTTTTTATGGAAAGGAGCAAGCTTAAAATATGCGTACATTATCTGGATACATTTGGGATATAGCAATCCTTCATACAGTTATGATACTTATTCAGAAACAGCGAATAAAGTAAGCCTGGACAATCAGCATCCCGATAGAGTCGAGACAGCTGGTTCATGTCCACTGTTGTTTCCATGCCCTGTAAGTTTGTTACAGAGATGTGTGACAGCTTAGAAGAATAAACCCATGTTGACAAAATCCTTTGCTTCCCTTGGGGCAAAGAGAAGGCCTCTGAGCTCGGAGATACGATAGTAACAATACTAACACCTCTTCCATTTCTTTTCAGAGTAAATACTACCATCTCTTCCTTTTGGGAGATTCCCTATTACAACTGAGTACTGCGTCAAGTCCCTGGCACATGGTCCAAAACCACCAGAAACCTCCTCACCTTCCCAATTCCTCCCAGCTTGCTTTACTGCACTTTCATGGTATGTTGTTCCCTCAAAGCTTCCCAGAGCTCTCAAATGCCTTGAAAACTTTTGGGGATAGTCCAGCTTGAAGGTCAGTGGAGTCAATAAGGAATTTTTCACTGATTTCAACTAATTTGCATAAACCTTCCATCCTGCTCTAAAAATTGTAATCTTTGTCTTATGTTTTTCAAGCATTTGTGAGATGGAGAAGCATTCTGATTAGCTCAGAATAAGCTTCCAGCTGTGGAAACCATTACATGTACTGTCGCTAGAGTGGCTTTAATTTATATAACTGCCTGAGCACATGGCAGTTGACTCTCAAAGTCTCAGCTGAACAGCAAAGCCAAGAGGTAGGCTCCTAGAGTACCCTCCATGCTCTCACAGCGTACTGGAGATTTGTTTGTTTATAAAAATCAACCTGAAGACTTCTTTGTCTGAGCTCCGGCTGAATTTCATTCATGTGATGGGTGAGGTGTCTGACCGTGAAGCTTTCAAAGGGTCTGGCATAGCTATGGGAACATATGGCGTACAGTGGTACTGGGTTAGAGATTCCCAGCCAGGAGCTGGCTGAGCTGGTATATAGGAGACTCTTAGCTGGGGAAAGGGACCCATAAGCAGGGGTACTAATTCTCTCTGGTTTGTGCATCTCTACTCTGGCATATATTCAAAGAACCAAAAGCACTAGAGAAATCAGCAAGATTATTTAATGGATTCTCAGAAACCAGATGATATAAGAAAATCAACTGGAAAAGCCTTTTCTTACAAAAAAAAAAGGAAAAAATAAAAAGGCAGGCAATTGCAGGTCAAAAGTGCAGAGTCATTAGAGATGGCAGCAAGTCCAGGAAGGGGAAAGTGAGGACAGCCTAGAAACAGCTCTTTTTAAAGCGATAAATAGGAGAGGGAATCCCCTGAGCTCCAATTTATATAAGGAAATGTTAGGAGGCAGGAAGCAAGCACCGTGGTTCAAACACAGTGAGAAATAGGGCTTTTGTGTCTTTCAATGGTCACCCAGGGTCCCTTCGAGGTGACTTGATCTTTTAAACACTGATGGTGATTGAGGTGAATCACCCCAGGCAGAAGGAGAATGAAAACTCAACAGTCATGCGGACCATATGCTCGCCTTCTGAATCCAGCTGGAAATCTGCTACTCTGTGCACTTCCAGGAAGCCCAAGTCCCAGATATCGTCATTTTCTCTTTCTTGACAGTGCCTCAGAGGCATCATCAGGTATGGTGGTGGCTTTAACCTTACACCAACCACACTACAAAACAACTTCTGAGTAACTAGGATATAGTGAAGAAGTTTCAACCCCTGGCTTTGAACAGGTAATTAAGTGCTTTATAGCCTGTGCTACGCACACCAGACCCCATCCTACTCATATCCACACTAAGCAACATACACCATTTCGCTTTTTTCGCTTACTTATCTTCACGAGTTTTTATTGGGGTGTTTCCTCTGCTGCTTGGTTACAGGTTTGTGTTGGACTGTGAATAATTGCTTTGGTTGGTTTCTTGCTTGTTTGGCCTAACAGATCTCATTGATTTAAAATAAAATAAAATAAAATAAAATGAAAATCCAAAAAAATATAAAAAAGAACCAAAGTGACTGCAGAGCAGGTTTTTTTTAATGTCCTCATTTTCACTTGTTGTTTGACTTTGGTCTGCCATGAAGGGTCAGCCGTCAGCATTTGTGTCTGCACACACACACAGATACAATGAACTCTTTCATTGTCAGGCTTTACCAGTAAATGGAGAGTAATGTTGAGTGCCTGCTGCTCTCATGTTCATACAATTAGTTTGGATTTGGTCATACACGCTTTTGAATGCTGCCTGTAAGGTGCTTCGTGACCTCGGATGTGACACAACGTCTCTCTCCCATCTGATGGTTAAGTACCAAGCTGCTAGAGCATCTCTGTCTGAAGTGGGTTTCAGACGCTCTGGAAAAGATACTTTTAATTCAAAAATTCCTGTAAGTATGCTCCAGGAAATGTTCCCTTTAGTTTAGACAAGGGTATGGAAGGCTTCACTTAGCGGTATTACTGAGGCGTGTAGTGGTGAAAAATGTAGCCCAAGAATTTGTTTACAGCAGGTTTTTTAACAGGTTGAAAATAAAAAGTATGAAAAAAATGACAGTGCATATAAATACTCCTGTATATACATTTTATAGTGCAAGAGTTCAAGAGAGATCAAATTCAACACACATTTTATTCTTTAGATATAAATGTCAACTTATGAGCAATGTTTTAGCCAAATCATATAACTGTGGAAAGACAAGGGCACTCATGCTTGCCGTGTCTCTCCAAATTGCCTGCAATGAGTTGTGCAGACGTATATAAACGAAGCCCAAATTAACAATTTTCTAGGTACATTGCAAAGCCCAGGTTTTATAATTGATAATCACAAAGGGCTGGGGAGTGAGAAATGAACTAGACAGAGGGTTAGTTGAGGACATAGATGTCAGGCATGCTACTATACTAGTAAAATGTGTGTATGGAATAGAATTATCTCAATTTGCATATCTGGCACTGTTTATATTCTGGTTCCCTAAAGCATCGAGGACAGACATATCATATCAGCCAAATCTCATAAAGTTGGCTCCTGCCTTGCACTGGCATGCTGTAAAACATGTATTTTAAATCCTAGCAGCAATCTCCCTTCTGCTTTGTAAGTACAATGCCAACTGCCACCGGTCAACCTGCTCTTGCACACTTGCAGAGCGGTCACTGAGTAGGAGGAGGGCCATACTGCTGAACAGCAGCTGGGGTAAGCATGTACTCACCCTGAAGCCAAGGTAACAGTGCTGTGAATTTTTTTGAAGTATAGTGGCTGATCTGACTAAAGCTATATGGAGACTTGGACATGCACCTCCTATTCATGTTGAAGGCACATACGGAGTGTGTATATTTAAATCCTGTGAATCTAGTGGCTGTGATCTCGTACTCTGCCTGGACATTTGGGAGCAGGAGATCACTGGTAGTTAAAAACAGACGTGTAATGAGTGCAAAGTGATTAGAAAATGCTGAGGAAACATATTCATTACATGAACAAGTATGGTAGGAACAAAGTTCATTTTACAGAAGTTGCTCCAAAAGTTAGTTATTTAAATCTAAGATGTCAAGAGTTCAAGTTTATTTCGTCCTAGATTAGACTCATGTGCATCTAGATTCAGTTATCTAAATGTAGGTGCTGTGTAATTTTAAATGTTTGTGAGACATCCCGCCTACTGTTCCAAAAAATTTCAAATCTTTTGCAAATGCAGTGTCATATGCTAGCCTTGTGAGGATGCCTCAAATGGCTTAGATTACCTAAGTACTCTAAAGTAGCACAGGATACCTACAAGTATTCCTTGAATACTTTAAATGCTTTTGACACCAAAACCTAATTGTCTTAATCTGGAGCTAAATCACACTCCTAAAATTCAGTGACATCAATTCCAGTAAACAGACTTCAAAACTTCAGCTTTGCAAATGTCCATCAATATGCTTGTACTAATAACTAGATGATCAGTATCACACTGATTTAGTAATGATGAAGGCTTTGGACAGGAGTAACTGCCTTAAACTAAGATGAAAGACAGCAGACCTAATTATTATTCTTTGAAAATATGAAGGAGTTAGATTTTTGCTTCCTTGAATGGCTCAGGGACAAAAAAGCCTCACAACTCTTCAAATTTGGAAAGTAAAAAATATTGCTTTACGAATAATGATGAACAGAACAACACTCAGTATTATCACACATAATAAGCTGTCATCAGTTACTGAATCCAATCTGGAAGCTGGGGATGTTACCGTGGTCCTTTATGGAACCTGTTTTATTTGTGTAATGCAACATTGCATCCAGCCATGCTGCAAGGTCTCCTTGACCCTCAAGTTTGTTCTGAAATATGGCAATTTGTGATTGTTAGTGAAACGAAGGTTGAGATTCCCCCCCAGAAATGGGACCATCTGCTGTTATGATCTCATGAATAGTGGCCTCTCCTGTGAAGGAGTAAAGCCTTGCCTGCACATGAAGTCCTCTCCTACACAGCCATGTCAGTAAGGCACACTAGTGCACATGCAGCATGTTCTAAAGGGGGGGAGGATTATTATTTTTTAAGGGGAACTTCAGGCTTTTGCTCAGGTCAGTGAAGCCCTTCTGTGTCTCCCCTCCATCAGCATAGCACTTGACTACATGTAAATCTTAGTGTGGTCTGGAAGCTTTGGGATTTCACTGCACACTTGCTTCTTCAGGTCATTGATGAAGATGTTAAATAAAACTAATTCCAGCATCCATACCTGGGGATACTCCAGTATTTTGTCTGCCCTGTAAGTGGCACTTAAGCCACATTTTTTGCTTCCTGTCTTTTAACCAGCTCTCCAACAATTAAATAATGCTTCCTCCAGAACAGTGGCATCTTGGTCTTGGTAATCTTTGGTACAGAAGAGCTTTTGGTTAGTTTTTCTGTACTGCTGGTTGTGTTATTATATATTTGTTGCTTCTGACCTTAATTAAGATCGTCATATTTCCATGACAGACACTAACTCTTGGTACTGTGTGAATGGCATGTAGCACAGACCAACACTCCCCAAGCAGTCCCAATATCCTTTTTCATATTACTCTCAGATGATCACCTCCCACTAAAAGATTTTTAAATGCTGTGCTGTAAAATTTTAACATGCAACAGATCTGCCCAGACACAGGTCTCTAGGAAACAGACATGGACTTGGTTTCCATCAGAAAGTACAAAGGAGCAAAGCACCTCAGGACCTTCTGCTCCCCAAATGTGCACACAACCACAACTGCTGGAGTTCACCTCATTACTTTGTGATGACTGTGGCAATTTCCAGCTTGAGCTAAATATGATCTAAGCAATTTAATTTGTCAATAAATGTGGTGCTACTTCTCACCTCTGATTCACCACTGAATATCAGAGTGTCTGTTTTGGACACCGTGTGGAACTGCACATGGAATATGCTTCATGGTGTCAGTTAAGCCATAACTTTTGCTCCTATTGCATCATTTGATCATTGATAACTCAGAGCCTTTGACATGAGAAGAGTCTTCTGCCTTTATGACTCATCCTTTTATTGTCTTGGGTTTTATTTGGATAGTGTCAGGTAACTAATTAGGGTTTCGGTATGGTGGCTGCTTTCTGGGGATGGGCCCCGTTTGTATACAAAAGCAGTCACCCTGAGCCTCGGTGGAGCAGCCCTATCACCTGGGAGCAGCCACACTTTAACAAAGCTCATCATCAGCTACTCCAACCAGATACACAGCTGAAAGAGTATTTCACACTAGTTTTTAGACTTACTTGAGAACGCCTCATAGTTTGATGTTACCATTTAATTTAGACCATTTAATCTTACTATCTGATGTTATTGGTTATATTGAATGAAACCTTTAACTTAAAAAATATGTTTCTACCTATAAAGTACAGGGTGTGTATTTTTATTCTGCTTTGTGTGTTTTGTAGGGGGCAGTCTGTCTCTTCCTCTCAAATGTTCCTTATTTATTGTCATGGAAAAACTACACCTTTAATTTTGTACAATGGAGAAAAACTTTTTTTTTTTTTTTTATCTTGACAGAACTTAGGGATGAATGGAGCAATTTACTGAAGTGTCTTCAGAAATATTTCACCTATTCAGAAATAGTTCACCTAGGGACAGAAAGTAGAAAGTAAAAAATTAGCTTTTGCAAAATGCAGGGGTTTTAACACCCATGTAACTGTGTATCTGTATATACATAGCAAACAAAAAGCAGTATTTGCTAACAAATCACTATGTTTCTAACAGTGCGTCTGAGGTAGCTGCATGGCCCTATTGTCGAAATGTGTGCAAGCTTCACAATATTGAATGTTTTCTCTCATAACATCCCTACCAAGAGGAGAATGCCTCTGTCCTTCTTTAGCAGACAGAGAACCAAGAGGGAGTTCAAAGCATTGCTTTCCAAAGACCGCTGCACTGAACTTGAACATCTGAACTTGTTCCTGAATTTGTTCCAGCACACAAACTGCTGTGGCTCAGACCTATGCGCTGTGCTCTTTAGCCCTCCCTGCTGCAGAGAAACACCCAGGAGAGAACACATCTGTATAACACCGTTAGTCATACAGATAGGTATAGCTGTGTAGCTGTATAGCTCTGCTTAAGGCAGACATCATTCCTGGCTCATGCAAAGCAGTGCCAGTTTGTCCAGACAAACTACAAGGACTGCAGAACTTGAGCCAGGTTGCTCAGAGCATGCCTGGGTGCTGGCAGTGCCAGGCTTTGTACTGCTGCCCTCCTCGCGCTTGCAGAGGTGGTCAAGGCTCTGTGGCTTGTGCCCCAAGGCACTGGCTGTCACAGCTAGCGGAGCTTTCTGACATCTGTCTTAAATCTAAGCCAATTTGGGAGCAAATTAGACCCCGTCTATCATGTGCTGTGGGTATTGAGTTCAGCGCAGAGCAGCACAGTCTTTTCCAGACCACAGCTAAAGAAGACAGTGTTAGTACTGCAAGATTAGAGATGTTAATCATAAAGGGGGAGATCTGGTTTACTATCCCTCTCATCCTGATGGGATTCAGATTGTCCTTCCCAGGAGACTGCACTCTTTGGTGGTCTACAGACAAGACTGTGGTGGTGGTCATCTACTCTACAGGAAAAATGTGAGACTGATGTGAGCACAGAAAGCAGAAAAGAGTCTAATTTTGTGGGCTACTATTTATAGATACACCCTTGGCCAGGAGAAACCCTGGATTCTGCTTCCTGCTTCCATGTTGGTTTGGGCATTTGATCCAACGACCTTTAATGAAGTAAACTCAACACAACGTGTCAAGGGTTTTATGCTGTATGAGGCAGTCATGGCAAAATGTAGAATGAAGCAATGTTAATCAATAGTCACCATGACTGGCAAGTTGTTTCTCTTGGTCGGCGCTGGAGATTGCTGCTGAATTATTGTCCGTAGTTCCTTCTCACAGGGAAAGTGGCAGGGGACAGGGGGAGGATTTTTAAGGCATACAAATGGGGTGAGGGCAATAGGTTAGAAAATTGCCTGGCATGAAAGCAGGTGCTGAGAGTGCTGGAAGACAGAAATATTGCTGCTGCTGGTGGTGGCACAGGGCAAATAGGAAACGAGAGCCAAGAAGTAGCTGTGTCATGCAGGGTGTTTGCAGAGAGACTGGGCTGTGCAGCGTGAGGAACAGCAAAACGGGGAACTGCTGTCACCTCTCCCTCTTTCTTTAAGTGAAAAATGAGAGCAGTGATCTTTGCAGATGTCTAAAGAGACACCTAATCTTTCTTTTATTCAGTGTATATATCATTTTAATTGAGAGCTGCATGCCTCCCAAGCTGGGTCAGGTAATGATAGTACTTCTGCTCTCTCTCCTCAGTGTTGGGTCATGCGAAAAGGGAAGGATCTGGCCATGAGGCTGCTGCCCCAGCTCTGGAGCCTTCTAGTGGTTTCTTGGCATTCGGTACCTCACTACAAAGGCTGTTGCCACAGCTTCTGTTCGTCTCTGTGCCCCGCAGCCACTCTGAGATCATGCGGGAAGCTTCACTCCTCTGCCAAGGACATGCAGGAGACTGGCACTGGCACAGGGCAGCAGGGGTGGGAGAGTGTCACCTGAGTGATTTTCAGCATGTAAAGCTGGGTAACCAGCAGGGCTGCATGAACTCGAAGTGTTCATTTCCAGACAGAAGGATTTTCCTTGGACCTTTACACACACACACATACATATATATGTATATATGTCTCACATATAGAAGTCCTTCAAAACAGATGCTAATCTTGAAAAGGTTTGAAGAAATTTCAGCAATTAAGGCAGATTATGTTTAACGTTAATTGTTTTCATACCAAACCATGCTCATGGTGCTAGTCATCTTCTATTCCATGGGCTGTGTTAAGAAAGTGGAGGGAAGGAGGCGGGTACTACGAACTCAGTGAGTTTCCTATCTGTTCTTCAGGCTTGTTTCTCTTCTTCACTGGGACAGGAGAGGTATTCTTAGTTTTAAACTTTAATTCTTAGTTCTTTTAAGTCAGATTTAAAAATTGCAGAAATCCAAGTCAATCTTTACAGCTCCAGGCTAGCTTAGAACAGAATGTCTGAGGCACAAAAGCAAGCAAATCCATCAGTCAGTCAGTCAAACGGCTAGTGTCCTTCTCTGGTAGGCAAAGAATCCATGAAACATCGCGTCAAATGTTATAAATTAATGGTCTCTCCTTAGTTCAGGGAATAGCACAGGGTGTGCTGGAGTTTCTCTTTATTCAGTGTAATATTGCTTGCTAGAGTAGGAGACTTTAATGAAGAATTTTGGCAGTGTGTTCAGTTATAGTCAGCTGTCATTTATTATCTACCATCATAGCAGCATGACAAGTTTTTCTTGGCATTCTAGACATTTTCAGAGAACATTAGAAAGATATCTAAGTTGAGTGAGAGATACAGCACCTAATGGGGGTAGGATTTTGAAATCCAGAGTTTAAGGAAAGGGATGTGTATGATGCCTAGAAACTTCCTATCTCCAAACTGCCAGTGACTGGTTAAACAAAATTTAAACCAGTTTCCTCCTGGTTGGTGGGCACCAAAGCCTTCCTTTTGGTGGTCACTGAAGCCTGATCCAGAAACAGGATAATGGGTCACCTGCCAATTATTCAAAAGCTTGCTAAATAAAAAATGCAAAGCTGAAGTGTTACGAAGTGTTAGGATTTGTTATTGGCCAACATTTACATAAAGAATAAACAGGGTTGTTGGTTTAGGAAAGTTACATGAACAATATTTTCCCTTACCGCCACACTTGAAACTAGTTACAATACCTCTGTTAAAATATGTCAGATCAATCATTCTGAATTGGTGAGTTATAGAATAGCCTTTATTGGTATTCCTTGTCTCAGGTAGCATCCTATGACTGTTTGTTTGTACTTTGTTTCTTAAATAGCCAATTATAAAAAATAATTACACTTCACAGTTTGCAAATAATTTAATACTCTAAAGAAGCACTAAATTTACTTCAGGAATGTTACCTCAGTTTTGAAAGCTTGCTAGGAAATTGGTTTTCAATATCTACTTTTTTCCCCTCTATAAAAAATGTGTCTAAGTGCAGAAAAAATACTGTGGGACTAAAACAAGTACTTGTACAGTAGATCCGGTAGAGAGCAGTGAGTAGCTGAAGCAGTAGGTTAGACATCCACAAAGTCAGCATTTAATTTCTGATTCTTGAGCTTTAGCCTGCCACCACTGAGGCAAGGCTAAACCTTGCAATAGTACATGCTCAAGAGAGCCCTAAGCTAGCTCTGAGTGAAAGCTGTGCCTACAGCTGCACTGCGTACAGAAGTTGGCTTGGTCATAGGAACCGTATGTTGCTGTGAACACTGCTTTGTGCCCAAACTAATTCTGCCTCTAGCTCGGGTCCAGGGCTGCACAACCATTGCTACGCTACTTGTGCTCTCCTGGCTGCGAGGATCAGCTACACAGCGGCTCTGCACCGAGCGTGCTGGTACACTGTCAGCATACCCTGGGTGCTCTGCTGGCCTCAGATGCTGCTGCTGCTGCAGGTCTGCACAGCTCCACTTACCTCTTGGTTATGGGCCAACGAATGGGCAAGGAAGAGATTGTCTGGGCTTTGTTTTGTTTTGCTGCCAATGCTCTGTGAAGGTTTTATAGACAATTCAGCCTCAGGTTATAGTGAACCGTGGTGAAGGACATCTCCATGGCTCACTGGCTGTGTGTTGGTGCCTGACCTTCCTATGTAGCTGTGCAGTGGTCACTCATTAGCACAACTAGCTGTTCTCCCTTGCTTTACAAATTGGCTAGTCAGAGATTTTTAAAAATAGATCATCTTCATAACCACAGTGCATCAGAGGAGAGTAACTGCCTTCCTTCTTTCGACTTAGAATGAATCACGGAGTTAATCATGGACACTTAGAAAGCTGTATTTTCAAATATCAGGCAGCTATTTAAAACCTGTGACCAGCTGTCACTGTGTCCTGATGGAGGTTGGATGGCTCTGAAATGTTGACAAATGCACTATTTGAAAATAAAAGCAAGTTATAACACACCAGACTGCAAGCATCTGTACTGTGAAGGCTGGATGCAAAGCTTAGAAAAGAATGCAGAGTGGGATTGCACACTGACAGTTCTCAGGCATTTTTATTCAAATGTTTCATTTAGGATGATTTAAGACCTCCATGAGCAATGCCGTCAAAATAAATAAATAAATGCAGACAGGCCACGAGCATGCAGCTATCGTGGGAGAATGACAAACAAATACCCACATATCACGCTCTAATGAGGTCCCAGCTTGTCCACTGTGTTGGTGTGACAGGCTCTGTGGGTTTCTGAAGCGGTATCAAAGCTGTGCACTGACTCCTGATGGTGTACAGATGTGACATCCCTAAACACTTGAGAGTGTACGTGTACGCACACATGCAGACATGCATATTTCCATTCCTCTGTGATTCTGTTTTTGAGGACAACACATTAACAGAGACTAAACATCATGGGAAACCACCTTGAGAGCTGAGGTAGCAGGGAAGGGAAAAAGCAGAAGACATAGCTCTTGCCTGGTGCCTTCTCCCTTGTCTCCTGCCCCAGCAGCACCCTTTGGTACAGTCCTCTGCACCCTCTTACCTTCCAGTGAGGTTAAGGTCAGAATTATCACAGTGAAGAGGGCTGTGGACCCCCTCCTCACCTTTCATTTTTTTCACAGCATAGCTCAGATGCCTGAACGACTCTTCTGCTGATCATCCAAAGATTGTACTGGCCCTCTTTGCCATGGACTGTTGGAAGATCCCATGGAACACACAGTCGATCTCTAGTCACATTGATCCTTCAGTAAGGGCGCTTGAATGTCTTCATAACCTCAGCAGCATCCTTTTATCCCGGTACAGTGTCATAGAAATGTCTAAGGAAAGGTATAGGAACAAGAAAATTATCCAGTGATAAACTGCAGAATATTCTTCCAGCCAGCCAGGGGCTTCCCGAGGTGGACCTAGTGTCTTTGCTTTAACAGCCTTTTATGGATTTTTCTTCCATAAATTTCTCTAAATGATTTTTGATCCTATGACAGCATTTAATATCTACTATAACTTGAGACAAAAAAACCCAAAAATATTTGTAACTTAACTCTGCACTGGGTGGAGGCCTAACTTCTTGTGTTTGTTTTACACTGCTTTTGCTAATCGTGTGGTCTTCAAACATAGATCTCCACTGCAGAGCCTCGTGCTGGAGTGCACGGCCAGCATTCTGCGTTTCTAAGGGCATAACTTTGTACAGGTCTCTGTTAATACATGCTTTGAAAGGCATTAGAGAAAAGTGTTAGCACCTGGCAGTGGTGTTATGTATGGCACCTTTGAAGGATCCTGAGCCAAGACTGTGGATGCAGTGTGCTAGGTGCTGTACATAGATATAGATATGCAGAGCTTTGATACTGTGGGTGAGTCTTAGCTTTGGGCAGTGTTCTTTCCAAGGGCAGGCAAACCCAGAATGTTTTAAAGCTAAAAGGACTTTATATTTCTGTATGGATGTTTCCTTGTATTTACATCTTGTAGTAAGACTGAAACCTTAGGAAAGGCAGATAAAAGAGTAGAAATAGGAAGTATTATTAGCCACATTTTACAGGTGGAGAAAGTACAGAGGCGTGCATGAACTGCCTGGGGTCGCCCAGGAGATGCTTGTGCTTCTGCTGACCTGTGACTCTTGATGAGATGAATGTTGGTTGAAGCATTTTCAGCCTGGGAAACTCCTGAAAAGGTGTGTCAGCATGCCAGGGAGTGTGAGAGAACAAGCATCCATGGAGAGGAATGAACACTCATGGCTTTCGTACTGTCTGGTGCGGCTCATCATTCAAAGGAGAACATGAGGGGAGAGGGCTTGCAAGTTTGTGCAGAGCTAGAGAAAACGGCTGAAGCCTGAAGCTTGTAAGTCCAGCATAACAAAATCAAAAGAGAGTGGGCAGGTAACTGTCTCAGGGGAAGATGCCTTAACAGGCTCATGACACAGCCCCCTTTCTCCCTTTCACAGTCCCATGACATGCCTTTCCTTCTCCCGTTTTAAGCTGAATTTCTGTTCTCATGATACTAACAGTTAACAAATTTCATCAAAGTGGCTGCAATAATTCAGCACTGGATGAACTGATTTCTTTGTCTCGGTCTTCATCTCATTTCATGTGTGAAAAGTGCTGCAGGATCTGTTATAGAGGGAGATATTGGTTAGGAAAAATCAGGGGATTAATGCTGTGGCCTGATGGGTGAGACACTCATCTGTGTATGTATGGAAATTTCTTCTGGTCTCTCCTCAGAGGAGTTTGTAAATGCCAAATACCACCAAAGTGATTAAGAGAATCCCATTTCTTTATGCTTAGGGAAAAATCACCTGGATGATGGAGATTTAGATATCAAGGACAGACTTGAACCTGACATGTCCTATGGATGTCCTGCTTAAGTATTATCTTTTGGCTTAAACAAACTCACCATCATAGTCATATCATGAATCTCATCTCTCCTGTTTTTTTCCCAGCTGACAGTAACAAGCAATTCAACACAACCTGCAATATCTCCTGTTGATATCAGATAAGCTGTTGTCATAGGAGGCCATGCAGCAGTAGTGTAAGGGGAAGAACACACGCAGATCAGTAATTCAAGGTTTGCATTTCTTTAACGTTTTCTTCCTTACCATTATAATATCCATTAAGTTGGTATTAATGTATACTACAGTGTCTGGACCAAACTAAATAGTTATTTATTTATATTGCAAGCCCTTGCAATGCTCAGCCCTTCTGAAATAGGATACATGGGAGCAAGAACTTTATTTGAGCTTATTAACTCATCTGGTCTTACAGATGAACTAAAAACTCCAACAAATTACATTTTTAGTTAGGAAAAATCCAAACCTAATCTTTGATGTTCTTTGTTATAATCAAACTGAGACTGGAGTATATCTGTGTGACATGTTACTCTAGATTTTTAGTCTCCCTTCTTGTGTATTCCCTCTTCTCCAAAACCTAAAACCAGAGAGAAACTTGCTGGGTCAGGGACCACATCTTCCATTTAGAGTTTAGCACAGTGGCACCTGTGAGACACAGATTACAAAGTACAACTGTAATATTGACACTCCAGAAACTCAGCAGGAGTCAACCAGATTTACTTTTCCAGACATTTCCCCCCTCTCCCAGTTTTTGCTTTTGAAGTGTTTGAATTAATCCCTGACATAACGCAAAAATAATCTTCTGGGTTGATAAGAGAAACAATTTCTGGATTTGTGAGGAAGCTGTGCAGTAATTTATAAGAAATCTTTTAGCAAGACCTCACCATACTGCTGCTTTTTGGCACTGTGAACATAGAAGCTGTTTATTTTCTCTACAGTAATCAGGGATACATGACTGTAGTCATTTCAGTCAATACAGCTATAAGAGAGAAAAAGACATTTGTCAGTCTCAGTCCCAGTGTGAAAATATAGAGGTTTTCAACCAATTTGTAAATTGATTTATATAATCTGGGACTTGCTCCCTTTTGTAAAAACTTATCAATCTGTCCCAGTACCTAAAATTAACATACATCCAATCAAATACATTTCTTCAAGCAGCATATGGGAATTGCATGGATTTTAACTAAATCAGTTAAGTTTTAGTTAGATTAGTGTAATCTCTGCACAGCCCTCGGTCACGGAGTTAATCTAGGTTACTTTCATGGGAACTTTGCTTCATCTTTTATCTTCCTACCAAGTCAGTAGAAAATAGTGGTTGCATTGTGAGGTGACTCAACAAAAATAAGACAGCATTAATCAGTGAGAACACATCTTCATTTGTATAAATGTAAACATGGTTCCTGAAATAAAACAAACTCGCTTCGTTGGGCTGTTGCTCCCACATCAACAGGTTACAGCACCCAGCCTTCTCACAGAAGTGACAGTCTTCCCGATGACTTTTCATACATTCCTTTCTTCAAGAACCTGTGTGAGACAAGACAAAGAGAAGATGGCATTAGCACCTAGCCATGAGCAAACCCAAACGTATTTGTGTCCCCAGTTCACACATGGAAACTCAGTGTTATGTGGTGATTACCTATGTTAGCATGGGTGCTATAGCAGTACACCTGAGTAACTCGGGCACTTCATGGCACTGCTCAAATAGTCTGTCGTGCTGGCGAGTGCTGACAGGTCTCTGATTTCAGGATCCCTGATCCCAGTGTAAGTTACAGCAAGATTCTTTAACGGGTACCTGCTGAAGAAAAGTTTCTATGGGAAATGAGAAAAAACAGAGGTCTACCCTGGTATGTTACCTACCTCCCTTTTGACATGTTTTGGATCTTAACTCCCAAAGCATCACCTGTCAAAGGCCAGGCAGCAAAGACAGGACTAGTGCAATCAGGGGAAGGTATGTACCAGTGGAGGACTCCACAGCTAATCAGTGGCCTTTTGTGACCACTTTCTCCTGAAGGTGACTCACATATCCCACACTGGAAAAGGTACAAAGACAGTGGAAAGACCAAAAACTGCTCTTGGTGGAAGTTCTTCTGTTGGCTTCAGTGGTGTTCTGTGAGAATACTCTGACTCCTGGGATAAAAGAGTCTGCTATTTATATTTGAACTGCTAGTTGAAGTCACTATTGTACACACAGGAAATGCAGAGAATAGCAAGGTTAGCGACAGAAATCATCTCAGTATCATATCATATAAAGGGCCTTGGATGCTAGTAAGACTTTGATTTCCCCTATTATAAACAGAATCACTGACTGAGCTTCAGAATAGTTTGGTCTAAGTACTGAAGAGATGAGCTCAGATTTGGATCTAGCTTCTGTGTTTGGAGGTAGTATTACATCCAGCTGTGCATTCCCACCTCCCTCCTCCTTGTTTAGAGGTGGAGCAACAGGGTGCAGGCTGCGACAGTTGTCCCTTTGCCTGGTTACAGGAGCAGCAACCTTTGGGAGAAGGAAGGAGTTGATGACTGCATGGGATAAACAGCTTAGCTCAACTTAGGGCCTGTGAGCACTTCTTTTGGAGTCCTAAATTTAGATATTTGAACATTTAGGAAGGGTATGTTGATAAAATGGAATGACCTGTAATGTGTGAGAGTACAGACCAGATCATCTAGCTTTTTCTGTAGAAAACAGAGCTACAAACATTGTATGTACTCATGATTGTTATCATTCAAGTGAATGGTTTAGATTTGTTCTGGGCACTGCGTCTGATTCCCCAGAAATGCATGTGTGTTTGGTAGGGAGATGATGTGGTAGGGTTTGGATTGTGTGCACCTGGAGGGTGGATCTATTTTGTGCTTATAAAGTACAGCTGGGATGCAGAAATTTCATATATTTTGTAAATGAATCAGCCAGATAAAAATAAGAAATGAGCCAAAATAAAATATGGGGTTTTTTTCCCAAGGATCTGCTGGAACTAACAAATTTTTCTAAACAGTAATGTATCTTTTTTTTTTTTTTTTCAGTTTGAAAGAGATCATTTGTCAGAAATAAATACTACCAATAGCCAAATATATAACTGATAAGAGCTAAAACAAGACAATCTAGAGCAAGAGACACAGAAACAGTTTGGACTCATGGAAGCTAAAGATTAACATTTGAGATCCAAGAGCTGCTTCTGCAAAGCCAAGACGGTGCCCAGCGGAAACGCCTCAGAGGGACTCTGTCACGAGGGATGTCTCCTGAAACCTGCTCAAGCTGTATCCTACAAGCAGCAGCACCTTTACCTCCACACAGGTGGTCTTCTTGGGGCTTGTTCTTCCATCTGAATGGGGGCGGAGGTGCATACCTTGTGTGTTGTGTGCAGCAGGCTGGGCTGGTGTGAGTACAGTGGAATCAGGCACAGCCCCACAGCTGGAAGGCAATGTCATGCCAGCCTGCCTGACAGTTTCTGCTCTCTTGCATGAACCAGGCTAACTCTTGCAGGGCGAGCCCTGGGCCAGGACAGATAAGCCCGGCAAGAACTGAACCAACTTTATATGCATCTGCTAGAGTATCTCTGCAATATGCCCGACAGCATGACTTAGAGGTGCCTGAGCAGACGCACCGCAGAGGCAGCTGAAGTTCATGGTTTACTCGCTATCGTTCCCTGTCACCCAAAGCCACTCCTGGGCAGGAGCTGTCCCTGTGGCACAGGTCCCCCCTGGTGTGGTGCTGGGTGGGTAGGGCCGGGGTGGGCGTCTGTGCGTCCTGGGCGCCGTTCAGCCAGCACGCACAGGGCTGAGCACGAGCCCTGTCTCGCCTCGCACAGGACTTGCATTTCTTGCTCAGCAGATTAAAGCCGTCTGAAGTTAACTTGCATAATGCTGTTTTCTGGCTTAAAATAAAGGACAAAAATGTGTTGAGTCTCATTGCACAAAGCCATTGATGAAACTCTCCACCAGGCCCTTGCTCAGGAGGGCTTGTGACTGCATGTTGGGGCTGGTATTTAAGTGAAGGAGATTTAAACACTCACTTAAAGGGGGTACGTTCCTTAGCTGGCCCTAATGGAAGCACTAGCGTGGCTTCATACACATTATTAGTTATATCACATCCTAAATATGGTATATGTTGAGAAGTGGTGGAGTCAAATAAACTACAGGAAAAAAAAATAATCCTTCCTATAATCAGAGACAGACTGCAAAAAATTCCATCACACAAATAAAACGTAAATGCTAAGTGAAACAATACTGTCAGGTTTAATGATTTATAACCTATTATTTTATATATGTCCTATAACATCAAAATTACTGCACATACTTAAAAACAGAAGAAAAAGCAACTTACGAAAATATTGGTGATTAAATAGCATAGACATCATGCTTCTTTGGTGCCAAATAATTTAGATCTTTATTTTTTTGATAGTTTGTCTCTCTGGATTTCATCCCTACCTGTTTTTGTTTTTATAGACATCCTTGTATTTCAACTCCAGCCTTGCAAAAATACAGACTTCAGTGGAAATGCAGACACATAGGAGTGCTTTAAAAGGGTAGTTTTTTTTTGTTTAACAAGATTTAAGTAATATACGTTAGGCCATTTTAACATTTTTGAGTCTTCTGCTTGATTTAGTATTTTTCATTCTTCTCAACATCTAAATAAGCCTTCAATTTATTTACCCCTCTTACCCAAACATTCCGTTATTGAAACCAATTTTTTTCTGTGTGCAAGCTGCTGGGGACAAAATCATAGCTTTCTGAAATCAATGTTTACCCAAAGTTTAAACGAAAATTATTATTTCTGAGATTCTTAGGAGAAAATGTTGTCTTGCAAGGAACTGAAGTAATTTAAATTGTGCTAGTGAATGCCAGCCTCCATGCTGCCTCAAAAGCAGTTTAATGTTCTTCTGATATTAATGTCTACTGTTAAAAATATAAAGTCTATCACTTCTTCCAGTCTGAAGCCAAAATAAAGCAGGGCAGATCCATTTATCCTTTCACTGCTGTTTTGAACTTTTGGCTTGCTGTGCTGAAGAAAAAAGGTACAGTTTTCTTTTAAACATGAAGCTTAATGTGATCTTTGATCTTTACACTTCAAAAAGTTTTTTGCTTGGAACAGCCTTCCACAGATGAGTTATAAATCCCTGAAAACAGAAACTTATAATGGAAAAGCTGTCACCACATTAATTATGGTAGCATAAATGTGATGCTGCTTCTATAGTTAGTCACTGCTTAGAAATAAAAACAAGGAAAAGAAGATGTTCTGACATGGCAGTCTATCCTCACAGTAATCAATGTCAAATGGTCAATATTTAGTCAACTGTGTTTTTAAAAAGTGATAGCTATAGTGCATTCCTTTGCATATTTTTCTTTTGAGAACTTTCATTTGTTGGTATATAACAGCTTACATTTCCACCAACAGGTAGGAGTTGGAAAAGAATGAAGATTATATATATAAAAAAGCTTCACTGCATGATAAAAAAATTTTGGATGTTTACTTAGAAAAGCCATTAACTGGTTTACTTTTTTGTTGTTGTTGTTGACCCTGCAATCTTTGTCAGCAATTTGGATTCAGAGTCTCTAAATTTAAAATTTCCTATCGATCTCCTGTAGGTCTTGGCTTCCTTCTGATTGCTTCTGGACTTATGCCGGCTCCTTAGGCTTTAAATGAATTTGGAGGAGAGGAGTCATTTAAACATAATGTAAATGATCTAATATGGTAAACTTCATAGGCATTTAATAGATTGTGTGTTTGTATTTGGTTTAGACATGATACCGAGAGCATATGTTGTGGTATATTAGTATGTATCTATTTGGCACAGGGAAAAAGCATAAATCGGTACAAATTTCACAACGACAATCTTCCAGGGAATATCCAAAGAAGAATTCTAAAGGAAAAGCTGTCTGGTGATACAGCATGCTGTGCTGAAAGGTTTTCTGGACTTCAAAAGGCATACAAAAAGCATAACATAAAAAATGCTTATGAAATGGAAATAGATACCTTTTGCGCTACAAAGCACGATCGTAAAGCTGACACTGCGATCCAAGGATTTTGGCCTTGGTTGCAATATTTGTGATCCACTGAATTTTAACAGTTCATGGGACGTGTTTAACCCTTTGCATGGTTCAGAATGTGGCATAAGGATCTTTTAATTGGACTGAAGATAAACAGAAACAGAGCAGCTAGCTGTAGCAGTCCCACTGAGGTATCTGTTTAAGATGCTGGGTGTAATACAGAAAAAAAGACTTCATTTTTTGGTTTGGTTTGTTTTGGTTTGAGTTCTCCTAGACTCCTCTCTGCAAAGTGTTCTGCACTGTTCTCTTTCTGCATAATTGTATCATAATCATCTTTTCTGTTTCCAACTCTTGTTTAAAACACATTTCTTCCTAACAGACTACAGACCATTAAACCTTCTGTGGGAAGATGTAACTGTAGGAATCTTCGGAGGGAGCAGCCCTCTTCAGTACTGGTCCTGGGTGATGTTACAGGATCTGGCAGTACTGCAAAATGTGTTCTTCTTCCAAGCACTGCTGGGCACAGAAAAACTGTTAAGTGCACGTCGAAATTAATTCATCATTATCATCTCATTTACACTACATTTTGACTGGTCTTCACTTTCCCTTATCCTTAAGTCGTAACACACAGACCAGCCAAAAATAACAGTGTGAAAAAATGCTGTTACTATTGGTCCTGGTCACAGACCAGCCTAGGCAAAATGAGGCGCTCTCCTGTCATTGCATGCAAAGCAGCAAAATACAAGTGTCTTCTGCAGAATTCCTTCACTGTCCCCCTTGTACAGGAGGTCTGAGTGACATCTGTCATCCTGAGATCCCACCTTGGTATTGCCTCTGAAAATGTGCAGTGTGCTGGCAGCGAAACCAAATGGTAAGTGTCTTAACATCCAGTGCTGTAATATTTCTGATTTTTTGAGGTCTAAACTAGGCCTTGCTCAGACACTTGGGTATTTTCCTCACTAAAGAAAAAAGGCACCTGTAACTCAGAGCAATTAATGCACAACAATACGTCACTGAAGACAGGGCAGTTTATAGGCTTCAAATAAATTAAACATTGAGCTGAAGACTGTGGAGAAGCCAAATGAAAACTATGAGTTTCTTTGCTAGGATTTTACCTTTAGTTAGCTAAATCAAAATAAGAACATACCTTTTTCTTTTTTTTGTTTTTCTTCTTTTTTTCCCCTTAGTGAAGGCAAGACCTTGCATCTGACATAGCAAAGCAAAAGAACATTTAATTCAGGATCCAGATTTTGCAGTTTGGGTCCATCTGTGATAAGAACAGTGTGTGAACTCATGGAAAAGCTTGTGTGAATTTTTAATAAATTGGCACTAGCCCATTATGATACAAACTAGAAAACTGTACATAAATGCAGCAAGGAACTACCGTACAGAAAAGAGGTGCTTCCCTAGCACAGAGTGCAGCCCAGCCCAGCCCAGTCCAGCCCAGTGCTCTCCAACAACGTGCAGAGAGTAACAGATCCCTGCAGCAGCATTTGACTCCATCTCACAGAGCTGCTGCAGTGTTAATAACTGAGCATGATGAGAAGCACTAAATTCCTTACAGACAGGACACAAAATAACAAACACTGGGAGAAGCATTTGTGTTTAATCTGATAACCTGATTAAAACTAGTTACCTTATTTTCAGCAAAAAGATCGTGTGCTAACAAATGCAAATGGTTGTAGTAGGTTAAATATACTTAAAAAGCCATAAAGTCTAAAAAAAAAAAAAAAAAAAAAAGATATTTCCTTACTCGTTCATATTCATCCTTGGCTTTACTAAGCATTTCAAGGATG
>JAVJGI010000060.1:86938506-86951133 GCA_035590275.1 Ibycter americanus | reverse complement strand
TGCAAGAACACATGGCTCTTTCATTTTTGATGTAGCACCTTCCTGACAAACACGTCACTATCACTTACTGTTTGGGTGCAAGGGAAAGACAGACATGCAGAGAGTCCCACAGGGTACACAGACTCAGAATTTAGGCTCCCTCACTCCAGACCACGAGGTGATGGTCATTGATTCTTTGTTGTAGTAGGCCATGTCCTCTCTCTGGCACACAGTGATGATGCGTGGTATCACATCCAAGGATCAGCTGTGTGGGAGGGACTTGTTAGTATATAATTTTGCAGATTTCCGTGAGAAGATGAATCACAATGGACTTGCTCATGAAAAATCACCAGGCTACAAATCTGTGGGAATCTGGCCAGGTTACAGAGAGTAGTGCCAAACCGCTTCTGGCTAAAACCAGATGTACTGCCACTGCAGAGCTCCTGACCATAAAAAAAAAAAAAAAAAAAAAAACAAACAAAAAAACAACAACAAAAAAAAAAAAAAAAAAAAAAAAGAAAGAAAAAAAGAAGAAGAAAAAAAAAAAGGTGCGAGATTTTGCATCATGAAATTAGCAGCCAGTTGATTTATCATCCCTGACTGGAGTTACAGCTCTGCCTTTCAGTTGCATGGCTGGAAGGGTGGATCACATGCCTCCTGGAGAAGCAGCATAAAACTGGATGGAATAATGCAACGTATGAAGGGCCGGAGAGTATGCTTATTTCAAACAAGTGAAGAGTTATTCTGTATTAGTGAGGAGAGAAGTTTGCTGTGGCAACTGGTCTGGCCTGTGGGAATGCTGAGTTCCCAATGATTCCTGTGAACATCCTACCTCTCCATCTCCCTAAAGAACACCCACAATTAGGCCAGATAAATAAAAGGAACTAAAGCACCTAACGGTTAAGTACCTGACCTGACTGGGTACCTCAACTCACTGTTAGGCATTTAACTGCTGTGGAGAGACTTCAAACTCCACTGGTATGCTGAGTGCACTGCTACTCAGCACCAGCCACCCGGGTGTGCTGAGGGTGGGAGTATGTCTAAGCCTAGATCCTTGTTCTCCTTTTCTAGAAATACACATGATGTTGCTCTGGAGATGCACACCTTTCCTTCTTCACATGCATGGAAGAGGAAGAACAGCAACAATTTCTGCAACACTCCATCAATTGCAACCTAAGTCCAGGGAGCTGAAGACTTTATTTGTACAGTGGCAGTAGTTTTTGATGGCTTGAACTTCCAGTTCTCCGGTGGGAGGCATTTCTGTTACCTATTGCTTGCAGTATCAGGAAACGCTTTTCATTGAACCCAGCACTGCATTTCAATATGTTTGGTGTGAGAAAGCTTAATGTTGAGGGGTGGGTGGGTTTCTGACATCCCTCTCCCCTTTGGGAGTGGGTATTAGCGAGACAGAGACAATTAAATTCCACCTACATCTAGCTTGGGCAACATGGTAGCCACTCAGAATACTCTCTGAGTCTTAGAGTCTAGTAGATCTTCCGTAGCTCATGGACTCCAAGACAACTGAGTCCTGCTGACATTGTGTAAGGACCATCATTTTGTAACTAACCACCTGGAAAACAACAGCAAATAATACAATCACAAGCCATATGGCAAGAGTTTTATATCAGTGATAGGGACCCTACTGCCCTTAATTCTGTATATTTTAGCAGGGCTTGTGAGTGGATGTCTCTGACCAGTTCTTTCATAGAAAGCATCTCTACTCTTTATATAACTATTTGGTTAATGTGTCTTGTTTTTCACACTCATTGGTAAAGTTTAATAATCGTATGCTGCAGCAGAGTGCACAGAAAATCTGATGACTGAAGTTTCTTACCCGAAAAAATTTCAGCTTTTAAAAAACAAATTGTCTTTTCAAGGCTCTGACACACAAGTATTTCTCTCCTTTTCAAAGTAAGGGTGATATTATTACCTAGGAAAATTGGAAAGTGGGGCAAAAAGCTATGGAACTGAAAAAAAAGTGAATAGCATCTCTAGGAAAACTCAACCTTTTCCTGTCTTTCTGTGTTGTGACCAGACAAGAAGGCCAGCGAGCAGGCATATTTTCAGCAGGGAGGTATATATTCAGAATAGTCTCTGTGATTCTCATATTAACAATCATGGGATCATTAAAATTAGAACGGTGAAAGAAATCAGTGTGCTACTCTTCACATTGTCCATGGAGCTGCTGCTTTCCAACCAAATACTCTGTCCTAATTGACCACTTGATGTACCAGCAGGCAGCCAGTGATGCTTACGGAACAGTCAGGCAGCAGTGCTGCTCTTAAACCATCTGTGAACAAGGGTAAGAAGCCTGAGCACAGGTAGAAGCAAACAGCTGAATAAGGGAGAGGAAAAAAGAAAATGAAAGAACACAAATAAGGATGTAGAAAGATTATATGGCGTAAATTTAGTGTAAGTTTCACTGCAAATCACTGGGACTATAGTGGAGGTTAACAAACCAGTTATGAACCAGAGTATTTCAGACACCTTTTGTCATTCTTTCCATTAGTACCAAGGTGATACTAAAGTGATGTTGCTCTGAAATGGAAGTTGCATTGACTGCTAAATTTAAATACTTTCAAAAGGAATATTATTTAACTGGAAACTTTCTAAAAGCATTTCTACATTTTAGTTGTGTGTTGTCAATCACCACTGAAGCAGTCCACATTTTAAAAAATAGGAACCAAAACTTATTTCAAATTATGCAAACACTAATCTTGTTTGAGTTGATGTAACAAAAATTGATTTTTAATTTTTGGCAGAAGCCCAGAAATAATTACTTGAATTTTACACACACATTTCCAAAAGTCTTATCTGACATTCATAAATATCAGTGGAAATTTAAGTCTTTTTTAGGAAATTGTGTTACACTGAATTCATGTAATATTTTAAAATATGCCAAATACTGTTGGAATAGGTTTTAGGGTTTTTTATCAATTCTGTCAATGTCAATAAAATAAAATAGAATAGAATAGGATAGAATAGAGTAGAATACAACAGAATGAAATAAAATAAAATAAAATGATGGAAACATATTAGAGGTTGTTTTCAATTACAAAAAATTGTTGTCAGCTTGCTTCAAAAGACCCCATGGAAAAGCATGAGCAATGCTTTGCAAGTGGTTACTGAGTCTGCAGTTTCAATGGGTACTGAGGGTTCTGACTCAGATCCAAACTTCGTGATGCAGTTTCAGTGTTGCCATAAATTCAAATATACCAAGGTCCAAAAAAGTTTAGTGCTAAATTGAAATACCAGTGAAGATCCATCTTTAAGTTTGAGCAAACTCCTAAGGTATGGCTGACATCTCACAGTGCTGTCAATAGAGAGTGACTTCATAAAAGGCACCAATATAAAAGATAAACTGAATGAGCTAATGTAAAATCAGTGCAATGGCAAGAGAATTGGGTGGTTTTTTACATGAACATTTAAATAATTCATTTTATTCTTCCATTTTTGACATCTCAGCCCAGCTCAAGCAAAAGTGTGGGCTGAGAAGACAGCTACACTAGGTAAGCAGCCAATTAAAACAGACTTTCATAAAAGAGCAGGATGATTTTTCAGGACAGAAATCGTTATTTTGTGAGCACCAATATAACTTCCTAAATGTCTCACAGATGCAGTCTGAAAGAAATTGCATCCCCCTCCCAGTAAAAATATCTTCGCCACCTCAAAGAAGAGACCATCTGGAGGCTTACTCACTTTGGGGGATGCTGAGTTAATTGAGTGAAAGTCCAAATAACTCTTTAGGAAAGACATGCTGAGGAATAGCAGTAGAGTCTAAAGTGATGTAAAGTAATATACCTCCAAATGAATTTGCTTTTGTATTGCTATTATTTAATCAGTTGTATTATCATCATACTCAGGAAGCCTAGTCATAGGTCAGAGCTCATTCTGAAGGACTGAAAAAAGGAATTTGCTGAGTACTGTTGTATGCATTTACACTAAAAAGTCAGTCAAAATCCAGTAATATTTCAAAAATAAGATCAATACAGTTAGTAACAATTTGCCCTGGCAACTCTTTTTTCAGACTAGTTTAAGGTAGCTTTCAGGGAGCTTAAGAAAAATTTAAGCTTGTTCTCAGGTAGTTTAAGAAAAAAATATTCATAAAGCCTCAGAAATGATCTCTGAATTAAGACATGACTCCCATTAAAACCAGCTAAAAGTTTCCAAGGAAATTTCTGTATGCTTCTTTGAAAACCAAAGGGAAGTGGCTGAAGAGTCAGAATATTGTAGATTTTTATCCACATGATTTTCATTAAGTTTAATAGAAGTCACACAGATCAACAAAATGTTTCTAAGAGTGGCCAGGGGATGAAAAGTATGTCAGGCCAGCTCTTGGTCCATGCTGGGGCAAATAGCTTTTAGTGCCTGCATTAAGGATCTGGATGATGGGACAGGACACACCCTCAGCAAGTTTGCAGACGATAAAATACTGGAAGGAGTGGTTAATAGACTAGGTGGGTATCCTGGCCTTGCCAGGATGGTGAAATGGGCCAACAGGAACCTAATGAGCTTCAAGAAGAGGGAAATGCCAAGTCCTGCACCTGGAGGGAACAACTCCAAATACCAGCACCGACTTGGGGCTGACCAACTGGAAAGCAGCTTGGCAGAAGAAGACTCAGGTATTCTTTTAGATACCAAGCTGATGATGAGCCATCTGTGTGTCCTTAGAGCAAAGCAAGACCTGGGCTGCCTGAGGCAGAGTGGTGACAGCAGGTCGAGGGACGATTGCCAGCTTTCCAAGTGAAGAGGCAGCAGCAAAAGGAACGCGCTCACTGTCTTGTTGAAAGATGTGACTCCATCCGCCTGGAGGAGAGTCTGAGCTGTGACTGAAAGGTGCGGCACAGGTTTCCACCTAAAATACTTGGTAATGGTATGGGATCACCAGCTTTCTGGATCCTAGTTTTCTTGGCTGCTCTTCTGGGTTTGCTGGTTGCTGTTGGGAACTGCTTTGCGTTTTCAGACATGTCTAAATGTTCAGAGCTGCCATTTGTCTGATACATTGTGAGAGTTCTTGTACTTCAAAGTGGCGATACTGTGTTGAGGGGATGCTGAGATCTTTCAGGTGAGAAATCTCCAGCATCATTTAAGCAATTTACAGATCTCTCCCCAGGCTGCTGTCTCCAACCTGGAATCTCATCAACCCTGAGCAGAGCCCTTGTGTTTGTAATCTCTGTGCCAAGAATTGACAGCGTAGGAGATACAGGACTATCTTCAAGACCGTCTTCTGACTGACTGCTAGTGCAGGATCTATAGCTTGACGTTTTCTTCTGCTTAGCTACTTCTATTGCCACGTTGGCTTTTTATGTAGTGTAAAGGAAGTAAGTTTTGCCATGTCATCTGCATATTGCTCTTTGAGACTTCTCTTTGCTCTTTGATTCTTTCTTTGCACAGCAATTCTTTCATTGGTTTTACCCTGGATAAGTTGGACTGATCCTGTCCTAGTGACTGGAGATTTTTACATCTCAGATGTTAGCATTATCCTTTAAGCCTTTCCTTCCCCCGTTTTTATAGTGGAATTACTTATCTACACCTATTTACTCTCTGACTCTGGTGGAGCTGGGATTGTTTAAAATTGAGAAGACTGGGATCTTTCCAATTCATGTGAAGTTCATCCCAAAATAAATGGGATTTAGGAAAGTAAATATATTTGAGGATCTATGTCTTATTGCTTCTGGGTAATATCCATAACTGGTTTAGGAAAACAGTATTAAAACTATATTGTGGTGCCAATTGTATTTAAAAAAAATCATCTGTTTCATCCTGCAGATTGTAATAACCTAGCAGTTAGCACAAGAATGGGAATTAAGAGCATAAAGTTCAGCTCTCTTTGCTGCCTGAGAATGCTAAAACTGAGGACGGGCTCCTAATGGTAGCTGTGAGTGGCACTCTGCTCTTTCTCACATTAAGGTTGGTGCAAAGAAAATCAAGAATTTTTTCCACTGTGAGAGAAGACTGACTGTAAAATGGATAAAGCAGTTAGAGCTTCCAAATGAAGGAAGAGTGCGGAGTGGCCCTAGTAGCTGAAATTTCTCTATTACTACATTGTTTTCTACAGCAGTCTGAACACAAAGCCAATTTTGCTCTAGAATTTCAGGTTTTGCAGCCTTCCAGTCTTTCCAGGATTGAAAGAGTTGCTTCTTAACTTGTTTCTCCCATTCAGAAGGGGAAACTGCTCAACTCTGTACACATATGGATCATAATGCCTTTTGCTTCTCCCTTCTTTATTCTTTAGATAAATGATTTGTCTTTTTTATCACTTCAATACTTTCAAGCAAGAACAGTGATGTCTCCTGTAAACAAGCAGAATTAACTATACAGCTCAGAGAAAATCAAAGCACAACCTACCTGAGGTACACAGGTGCACCCTTCTTTCACCAAGCCTGGCTTCCTCCATGAACTGGAAAGTGCTGCTTTGTCCATGTGTTCTGCTGAACAGATGCAGTCCTAGTCTGTTGTCCAGACTGAAGGACCATGTGGAGCACAATAAACACTCCTTCCAAAGAAAACCTGGGTGCACAGATGGGAGGTTAACACAGCAAGGTCCTATCCTGACCTAAAGACCAGAAACAAGGAAGTACTATCCTTCCAACTAAACTCAAAATTGTATTTTAGTGATGGTCCAGTGAAGCCAAAGAGATGTGACACCTTTCTAGAAGTCTTTTCAGGGGCTTTAAATAGCTGCAATGTAAAGGACAGGTATTTTTCTTCTTTGGGCTCACACCAAAATTGTAAAACTCCTAACACTGGCCAATCATTTATAGAATGGGGAGGAAAGAAGAAGAAAGGAAGCCATCAAAAATCCCCAAGCAAATCCAAACGTTAGAGCGAGAAGAGCTAGAAATGGTAAGAAATCTGGGGATGTAGAAGTAGGTTGGAATGAGGGAATGAGAGCAGTGACAGTAAAAAACATCAGAGAAGAAAAATGAAACACAGAAGAGCAGGTGGGAATGGAGGAAGGAAGAAATGGACAGGAGATGCTTGCAGAGAAGGCGAAAGGGTGGGCCAGAAGTAGGAGATGGAAAGGGACAGAGAGGGATAGTAAGGGTGCTGGGACATCAGAAGAGAAGAGGAAAATGGAGGAGGAAGACGACCAAAGGGTAAGAAAAAAATTTTTTGCTGGAGCCAGAACAAAGGAATGAGAGAATCTTGAAGCAAGAGGATTTATGGAGAAAAGAAGGCAATCACAGGAAAGGTAGGGAAGTAAAATGAGAAAATGAGCAATGGAAACATGAAGAGAGGAAGAACTATAAAGTAATCATGAAGCAGGGCCTCTACATCAAGTGATGGACTTCTAGATGTCAGAATTAAGGCAGATGAACCTCACCTAAATATGTGAAAAGAACTTTTTTTTTTGAAAGTTTAGGGGTTGTACCAGTAATATAAATATTTTGTAGAAAATACTGAATGCCATGATTTTTACAAAGGTTGGGATGTGCTACATTTTACTTTGTAAAAAATTCCAAAGTAAAACAAATTACATTGAGCTATTGTGTAGAAATTCGAAAAAGAAAACATGTTTTATGACAGAGGCAGGAAAGAACAGTCTTATGTGTGCTATGACTTACAAATCTGTGGAAGCTATTGTGACCAGTGTCCAGCCCTTGCTTTGTACATCACTCAGTGTGAAGGGTGATGTCACAGAAGGATTAGGTCTAATCCTGGACAAGAAAGCCTTGTGATGACTCAACAAGGAGCAGAAAAGAGGGAGCCAAATCAGCTTAAAGTCAGGTTTTATGGATTTGGTTGGAATCAGCATTTTGCACGTGTGGTCATGTTTTGCATATAGCAACACACTCAGTTCCTGACGATAGTCTGTCTATGACTTTCCTGTTCCTGCCTCCCATTTTGGCAGGCTGCTGGCCCGGTCTCTGACTGCCACTAACATGTCACTAACACAAAACAGGAGACCATGCTCCAGGATCAATACAAGGGAAATTTTAACTAACACTGGAGCTCTTTGCGCTGAATAAGTCTCACAGTGCATTGCTCCGTGCAAATAGCCAATAGATAAGGGCAGGCCTTCAGTGGTCATGTAGTAAAAAATGTGGCTGCTAGATAAACCAGCTTTAATTCTCAAGTTCTGTTGGTAGCTTTTGAATCTTCTGTCTAGCAAAGCACAGGTGTAGCTTTAAGTGACCGAATTTGCTCACTTACTAAATGGTTGGTGTGGATCACCCACCGGTTCCCCTAACCCCAGAGCTCTACTGAACCCAGCTGAATGGTGGGAAGAGTACAGGTCTTTCTGGAGAGGATAGCTCTGCAATTTGTGTAGAAGCTATCAATGAGCCATGGAGCATCTTTGCAACAAGCCCTTTAGTCAGACCATCACTTCCCTGGGAATCAGCTAGGCAGTAAGGTGCCCAGGGCACCACTGGATCAAGCATTACCTGAATCAGAAGCAAAAGGTGAGTGATTTGAGTGTTATCTGAAGTGGTCACTGCCAAGTGGGCCTATTTTCATGACTAAGACTGAAGAAATCTTTCTTGTATTGAAACAAAAGCAAAACATTCATAGAGATTTATAGAACATTTAATTTAACTTTCATTGGAAAAGCACCAGAATCCAGTTTGGGGAGGTAACAAATTGAAAATTACTTTGCAGCTCATCATGGCTCTGATAGGTATTCCCTTATTTATTTATTTTGGAAAGCATTACAGAAGCGAGTGATAACTGTTGCAGAGATAATTTGGTTTCTGTTTCAGGGAGGCACCATCTAAAAGTTTTCTTTAGGTTTTAAGCAGATAAAGAAATGGGAACTCCGCTGATATATACCAGTGTAATGTTTCTTTACTCACACTGTTGTTTTAGTCTCAAAAACAATTACCTCATTGAAAGGTGCCGTTTAGGCAAAACAGATTTTTAAAAGACTTGCAGCTTTATTTCAGAAGTTAGCTAGGCAGTGTGGGGGCTGCTATAAAAGCTCTGTTTTGGAGCTGCCAATTTAAAACTTTAAACAGGAGGGCCAAATCTGCCCCAGATGTGAGTCCCCCAACGTGGATGTGAGAGTTGGAATGAATTTGGTCTGTTATTTTCAATGCTAGTTACTCTATTTTTAAATTACTTTTGTAAGGCTTGGAGGCACAGTAAGTACATGCTCAATAGTACAGGAAGGAGATTCTAGCACATGGAATAAAAATGAAAAAATAACAATTTTTCCCACTTAGGAAGCATGCAATTACATGATATTTTGCAGTTAAACAATTGTGTAAACTGGCAGAAATGTAGATACAGGAATCGATGACAATGGTTATCTGACAGCTCTTTGTCACCTTTGCGTAACAGCTTTGACATCCCAGTCACTTCCCAGTGTACAGTTGTCAATCCAACTGTCAAAACCACATCCCAGATGGAACAGTTTTGCATAGAGAGGCTACAGGTCTCAGCCTGAGGACACGAGGGAATCCCAGCACCCTGAGCACGTGGGGAGGAACCCGCACTATCCTCGTGCTCTCCCCTGACAGAGGGTAATAGATACAGTCCGTCTGGTGACTGGTGGTCCTTTCCTCACTATGGAAAGTGTTCTGGCAGGGCGGTCTCCTTTCTCTCTTCTTTATCCAGTTGCAGATTTTTTCTTTCCTTGTCATGAGTTTCTGGCTTGTGGGAGGAGACAGCTTGAATATTCATCAGGAATTGGTAAATTGCTGTGACAGCATCTCATAATCTCTCCTATAAAGCCTTAGGTTACTGAACCACTGTCTCCTGTTCAAGTATGGAGGACAAAAGCTGAAAAACACTTTAACATCATGTGTTTCTGAGAATGATGTGGAAGAGATTTTGGAGCACTGACAGTAAAAAAAAAATAAATTTATAAAATCAAAACAAGAGCATATCCGCAAAAGGACTTGGGGTTGATCCAATAAGGAGTTGAGGAAGTTCTGGAGAAACTTGGGTGTAACTGAGTGTAATTATGATCTTCAAATCCCCTGCTCAGCTGCATCTAACCCAGTATAGATACCTAAACTCACCAGGGGCCTTTTTGTTTGATGTTAGACATTACTATAATGAGAATTCAGTTCTGTGCAGCCCATCTCAGATTGCCCTAGTATGTGAAGCTCAGCAGCTGGTTCAACACTTGATCAAGTTTCAGAAACAGGAATTTTCCCTTAAGTCTCTCTTTAACTTGTAAAATATTCTCAGAACATTCCTAGCAAACACAGACAACAGTGTGCTGCTTGAAAAACCCAGTTATACATACTTTTTTAAGAGAACAGAAAGGAATTTTTTAATTTCTTCATAATATGATAAGATAGCATTTCTAATACTTGAAAAAGTTGTGAAATTTAGTCTCTAAGCCTTCCTTGGCTAGAATGAGAAAGTTCAAAGTCAAATTTGTCATTTTTTGATTGAGCATCAGAACTCTTCAGATGCAGGGTTTTTTGTGGTTTTTACTGCATCTTCTTGAGTTGAAGCTGGAATATGTCAGAGGAGAAAACAAAAAGGCTAAGAAAATTAAAAAGAAAGCACAATAGGGGACTCCATCCTAAAAATTAGGGGCTATAAAATAAACATCACAGGGAGGAGAAAGATTTCTTGATTCTGTTTACCATTTCCATGAATGTGTGTTCACTTTATCCAGCAACTACTTAGTATCAAAACATCATACAAAATATGTATATCTTACATAAACAAAATTGTAAGTAGAAGAATTCATGTTTTAGAGTGACTTTAATACTTATTGTGTCAGGCAATTTGGGTACAAAAGCTTTTGCCCTGGGATTGACTGAGTCAAAGCAATTAAAATGTATAACTCAATTTTTTCTTCCATTAGCCTCTCCAGTAAAGTGCTGTCCTTGCTCATGGCATGAGATTGGGATCACGGTTCAATTGGTGCTAGATTAAGCTGTTCCAGAAATACGTCACAGGAAAGACCAAAAGCTCAGGATTAATTTCTAATGACTCTGTTTCCAGGAGGTCTCCTTCCACTCCCGAAAGATCACCTGCCATTTCATACGGTCTGTCTCTTACTTCATTTTTGCCTTAACATTCATTGTTAGATCTCTCAGGTCAAAACGCTTGGATGCTCTGAGCTAGTCTTTCTGATATCCTGCATCACAGTCATCCCCATGATGCCCCCAGCTTTGCCTGATACATGCAGCTTCTTGCTCACCTAGTTGTAGTGAGCATCCTTCGCATCATGGACAGAGGATGCCTACTGCCGTTCCCAGCTCGCCTGGAGGATAGGGCTGTAGAATAGACCACAAAAGGAGAAGCCAGCCCCTTCTGGCAACTCTGGAGAAGACTCTTCAAAGTGGTTTCATGCTTCAGTGCGAAGTGGTTAGTGTAATCTTGTAGGCATGCATTACACATAGTGTGCTTACACCTACTGGTTTGGGCTTCTCAAGTGAGAGAGAGAGAATATGCCCTTTAGGAAACCTGACCATGTTTATAAATTTGATTGACTTTGAATGGCTCAGTCCATGTCAGCTCTAGGGATGCACAAAACTACAATTTCAGTTGTCCATGGAAACTGCATTAAAAAGAAGCTATAGCAGACATTAATGTACATTTCATTCTTGGCCCAAAGCATACCTGCCTATGAACATCTATTTCTGAACTAGTTCCGGTTCCCAGCCAGAAGTCATTGGTTTTAGAGTTATAATGTGACTGAAAACTTCTTAGATTCCATTTTGTGTGGTATTGCTAAGACAGGAGTTTTGGAATTGCCATGCATTACTTTCCAATTTTGGTTTTCTTTCTTTGGTCAGTAAAATTTAATGAAGCTGTAACCAAATGCAGAACTGTAACTGACCTGTAATTATTCTGACATAATAGCAAGAAACTTTATTTTATTATATGATTCAATTTATAATTGCAATATAATTACTCTTGTATAAATCAGAAATAAGTGTATTCTAATTGAAAGTTGTTTTTTGAATTTAAAATCAATCTTGGCACTGAGAGGTGTATACTTCAACACTAGTTCTGAATATTTCAGTAATAAATAGGAATAGATGTGTAATTAAACAGTATATGTGAAATCATAGAGGGTCTTTTTATGCTCACGTAACTACATAATTTAAAAAATGTATGGTATTTACTAATTACATTCTGTGTTTCTTAAAGAATAATTAGTGACATTTTTACTTTGTGAAGTATTTATTTTCATCCATATGATTTCCTTGTCATCATATCTATTCTGGATGACAAAATTAGATGTGGGATTTTTTTATGTAAAGAAAGTAATTTGAATGAACTTTCAGGTTATTATTTATAAATAATCGCAATAAAATAACAATAAAAATTAAGCTTTTATATACGACACCTTTACCTAGACTATACATACCTTCCTCTGCTCTCAGAGTCCTGCCTAGTTGATTTCTGATGAGTGAAGTCTGTGTCCAGGATCTCCAAATCCAGTTTCTTTGAGGATGACCTAAGGAAAGGGAGGGCTCAGCTGGAGGCAGAGGTTGATGAGAAGGCAGTACTGCCTCATGGCAGTCGGCAGGGGGGTAATAAATGGGTTATACATGAACAGCACTGTTCAGGAGATGGGAACCAGGGTGGGAACACCGATCTGAGGGTGTGGAGCTCAGGGGCTGCAGGAGAAGAAATAGGAATCAGGGATATTTAGAGGAACTGTAGAGGGTTAATTAACATTGATAATATACAGTTGTGGGCTTGCTTCTGGGGTGGTGGGTTGGCTGA
>JAVJGI010000060.1:86718483-86938406 GCA_035590275.1 Ibycter americanus | reverse complement strand
CTGAAGAGGATGAAGAAACAGCATGGACAGTAGATGAACCTTTGAAACCTTGTGTGAGACTGATGGTGGTGCTGAGGCATGAGAGGGGTGGTATGGGATGGTAGAAGCTTTGTTGCAGCCGGCTAGTTTTGTAGTGCTGCAACGGGGATAGAGGGGAAACTTAAGGTCTGTGGAAATACTTGGTAAAGGCTTTGGAAAAGAGTGGTGACAGACAGGAAAGGAGGGTTGGGGTTCAAAAAGGATTAGGAAAGCCTTATTTCTTTAGTTTGAGTTTGGGGGTTGTAAGGACTGACTCTGGAGGAACAGAGAGATTGGGTTAGTGAAAGGTATAGGAAAATAATTGTCAAGAGTTTGAAGTAAATCTAAGCAAGGAGAGCTGGCGACAAGATGAGTGGCTTTGGTATGGGTGGAAGGTGCTTCAGAATGCCAGAAACCTTGGTAAAGGACAATGTAGGAGGCAACCCTTGATACAAAAGTTGTTTGAAGGAGTTTTTAGGCAGGATGAACTGGGGGATTTGAGACCAGGGACAGAAGGGCCTGAGGACAGTAGGATGTGAGGGGGAGGTTAGGGTTACCAGTCCGGGGAATATTTTTACCTGGGCCCTGAAGTTAGAGCTGAGGCACACACACTGAGAACTGCCTCCTTGTCCCCATGCAAAGAACAGCCCTTTCCTTATTCTCTGTTTGTAGCAATTACAACAGCCCTGCTTGGACTAAGTAACCCAGAGAATACCCCTAAAGTAATGAATGACATGAATTCTCAGTGATCTGGGGAATTATTGTGCCATATGAAAATTCTCTACATGACTGATGATTTGAGAGACTGAAACTTAGCGTTACTGAACTTGTTTCACACAGCAAGTGTACCTAATAAATCAAAGTTTAAAACTAGAGACTCTTCCACACAATGACATAGATCACTTTCATCTTAGCTGTTTCTTTAAATACCTCTGCTCTGTAGGAAATTGGTCCTAAATACTTCTGTCAGATCCCAGATCCTTCAGTAGATGGCCAGATAATCCTACTCTCCATATGCTACGAGCACTGAGTTTGTGTAAGTTCATGTCAGCACACATTAGTGCTCTACTTTAGTTTTAGTCTGCTTTTCTTTTTGGCTAGGGCAACACTGAGTTCACTTGAAATCCTGTCCATAATGTGCAGTTATTTACAAACCACTTGATACAGAAGTCACAGCACATATTTGTGTTGGCTGATAATCCTGTGTCAATGATGGATGAAGATCAGGTGTTGTTTCTGATTCTTTTGGATGTGCCAGCTGTCTCCAGTACTGTTGACCATGAACTGACCTGTACTCTGGCAGTCTGGAAGCAAGGACAAATGGGATGAGTTGTGGAGCTCAGAGTTATGTGCAGCTTTGAGCCCCGAAGCGTGTTGGCAGTGGGTTGAGGCAAGCATCTCTTCTATGTTAAAAAACTCCAGCTGATTCTTTGTTTCACGCCATTTTTGTTAATACATTTACCTATTAACATTTTGATAATGCAGCCTTAGCACTTATCTAGGTCTCTACTTGCTTGTCTCATAAATTTTAAAAAATGCTGTAAGCTTATTCAAAATGTTTTCTACAAATATTTCCCCCCACAGCCTTTTGCCTTTAGCTCATACTTCCTCCAACTGCCTCAAAAAATAGATGAAAAAAAGCTGTACTCCATATAGCATGCTCAAAAATGCCACCCACCTACCCACTCAGTAAGCAGCCAAACAAGCTACTCTCTGTCGGACCTGGGGTATGGGGCAGGTTTTGTAATCAAAGGTGGAGGCAGTTCTGCTAGATAGCTCCTCTTGTCCTTGTTGGCTTCATTACCATTATCGCTGGTGTTCTCAGCTGTTAGATGTTGTAACATACTGATTTCTTCCATTCAGTCAGAATTTGGGTTATGTACAGCTCCAGGGGTCTCTTTTATGCTATATATTCCAATTCAAATGATGGGGGAAGGGAGAAGAGAAGCCTAGACTTTTCTGCCTCCACTTCTCTATTCTGTGTGGGGCAGCAGAAACATAACTCAAGTTGCCTCTAAGTTGCAGACCCAAAATCAGCAGTCTGAAGTCCTCCTGGAAACAGTTGCCAACCACTCAGACGTGGGTTTGAACACTGCCTGTGTGTACAGCTCTTCTTAGGAAGTCTGCATGAGCCATCAGATGGAGCCACTAGGTGATCCCAGCATCTAGGGACACCTACAGAATGTTTCATCCCAAGGTGAGAAAGACATGGATGGCACCAATGGCACAGTCTCAAGGGGGCCAACTTCCTGATCCAATTCCTATGGCAAAGCATGTTATGCCACGTCAGCTCAGCCATGGGAGGAGTCCATGTTTAAACTACTGGTCAGGTGCAAGGATGAGACAAATAGATACAAGCTTCTCTACCTTGTATTTTCTGGCCTCCTAGATACATTTAGTCAAAGTAGTAGGTAATTAGGTGGGGAGATAATTTAATGATTAATAGCAAATGCCAAGCGGTGCAACACAGGCAGCTTGGGTAAGGACTGTGAGGACAGCAAGTTTTGCCTTTTACAAACCGGTGCGATAGGGGGATTTTCTTTTTCTTTTAAAGATTCAGTTGCATGTCAGCATAGCTCTGTGGTTAGACATGGCCTATGAAATCCTACATCAGTAAGACACAGTTAAATCCGTGTCATCTACCAAGAGAAATGAGACATTCCATCATGACTTGCATACATTATATTAATTTCGCTAGCTTTTTGCTGGAGAGGGGAAAAAGAACAAATAATAAGATGGTTGATTACACAATCCTGACATTTGTCCACTTGCTGTTGCTTTTTTTGGCCCCTCTTTAGCCAAGAAAGACATGAGCATCAGGAAGCAGATGGATTTCCCTGAGGGACCTGAACTAGTGCCATGCCACAGCCAACAGCTTCAGCCACTTGGAAAAAGTGCTATGTTGCGTCTTCCAAAAACTGTTGCCAGGGCTTCATAATATTTGATGATTAGACCAGGGTTGTTTACTGTAGGGTGGCAGCTACACTCAGTACAAACTTGTTGCTTTATTATGCACTGGTTCAATCTGTTTGTGTAACACTTTACATGTGGTGATAATGTCAGTAAAACATCAGCTGTAGTGTACTCCTATTTACTAAACTCTGAATGTCTCTGTTTTGCTTTTTCCAGACTCCTGATGATAGATGGATTTCAACTGTCTTGTAGTTTTAAAAGAAAGAAAACTACTGTATGTAATTTATTACTGTGACATCAGTCTATTATCCTACCTCAAATCTGTCCCGTAATCTTATAATACTCCACCCCAGCCTTTGTTCATCGCCATCCCCAGCCGCCTTCTCCATCAGCTGTTAGTCAGCACCTCTATGTTTCGTCTCTAAGACATCTACCCAAGGTGCCAGAGGCAGGTGCAGGAGACAGGCACAGCTGCTCATGATTGTTTTAACATCAATGCCATGTTTTCCAGTTGTAAACTATTTCCAATGTTTGTTTTCCTTAGTGAAATGAAAACAACCAAAAGAGCAAATCTGTTTGTGTTCCCATAAACTAGTACCAAACTATTTTTAAACCTAAATTTTACTTACAGATTTCATCGTAAGGCTTCAGTTGACTGGGTTCTTTTCATTTAGTTTTCCTTTTCATTATCCTATAATCCTCTGTGGCTTGAGACAACAGGGATTGAGTTTCATTTATGTAGACAAATTATACAAGGAACATTACCACAGCAACTAAGATCCTGATTTATAAGACAAAACATAGCTCCCCCCTCTATTCAGACAGGATTTACAGGTATTTTGCTAATCATACATCCAGAGCTGCTTTGATTTCCGAATGAAGTGCTGCCTATATTAACAGTGCTGTCACCTTGACTGGTGCAAATTCACCCAGCTGTTTCATGTCAGTTGAAGGGTTGGCTTTTCATTTTCAAAGCTTCCTGTTCTCAACTTCCTTTGCTCTGAGCCAAAGCACTGCCCTAGAAGTCATTCCATTAAATTTAATATTTGCTGAAAATCCCTCAATACTGCAGGGTCAGTATAGCCGTCCTTTTGATTTTCTTTCTGGGTAACAGCCAGGTAGTACCCTTTCCCTGAAAATTAATGGTATAAGGATCTTGTTCTGGGGTGAGTTTTTATCATCACTTTGCTGAGTTTTTTATTTCTGAAGTATGGTATTCCATGTTACTACACAGCCAGGCAAGAAAAAAATCCCCTCTAAAATACAAATGTAAGCCTAGGATGACGAGTTGCATCCCTGCTCAGCTTCAGATTTTCTGTCACGCAGGTCAGTCCACACAGTCTATCAGGTTCCTGAACTGCAAAGCAGTGGTAATACTCCCCACCTTTGTTGACCATTTTCAGACTATGAAATGTCCAAATACCTTTTCCTAGGGTAATGGTGTCAAGGGTAGGAATGATATGAGTTCTTGTGCTGGGAGCCTGTGTGGATATCCCTATCACAGCAGGGAAATTAACCCACACTGTGTCTTGATTAAGCCATGTGCAAATCCAGAAGGTGTTGGACAGTTTGGGTGGTGTTTTGTGTTTGAGTAGTTGTTGCTGTATCCTCCGGGGAATAGGTGGTGAGCAGGCTGGTGTAGCTTTAGCAGTAATATGTCCTGAAGCTTGAAACTCCCTGAGGAACTTAAAAAGTCTTCTTGTCTCAGAAGTACCAAAAAAGTTCTCAAATGAATACTACAGTCTGGCCTCACTTACATGCAAAAAGCCTATTTCTAGCCCTCAAAGACAATCAAAGTCACAAAGACCCTGCTTTTTTCACTGGAATGTGAAATTCTAAGAGTTTACTGAAATGAACCTCTCAACTCCAAAACTTTCTTCTGGTTTGAGGCACTTTCCATTAAAAAAGTAGCAAGAAAGATTACAAAAGGAAACTCCTCTGTAAAGGTTAGGGGGAAAAAAAGCTCCAGCTGCAAATGAGTTGCACATATTGCATTTGCAGTATAAGCAGAACTCAGCTGACAGCAAAGACATGTCGTAAATCCAGTTGGATTGTGAGACTGCACCAGCTGAGAGCATGCAGGATTGCTAGGAGCAGGCAAGAGGGTCTTGGGGGTGAAGGGTCCCTGACCTTAAACACACAGAGAGAACTGTATTTTCTACACTGTGGGAAAAAGAGAGATTGTGCCATCCATGATCTCCCTTACCATCATAAGAGCACCTGTTCCAGCTTGATTAATGATAGGCTCTATCTTACGAGTATCCTGTATAAATATAGGTGTAACCTCATCAAGTCCAGACTTATGTGCAGGATGGTGAGCATGTAGACTTAGCAAATGTGAAGTGAGAGCCAAGCTTCTACAGACCTACAGTGTACACAGGTTTGGGCGCGGTGTCAGCCCATCCTTGATGGTACTGCCCACCTGCCTTTGTGCTGATGCCGTGTAATGGTGGAAAGCTGATTCCTGGAACAAGAGTCCTGGGTATTGTGTCATGTGGACAATGAGCTTTTCTGGTCCTCATGTAACAGTACCTGTCTGTAGTCTGAGCCGCAGGTATTTTACAGACACACAGACTGCACCGTGCACTGGCTTGCTGATGGCCAGGGTAGTCAAAGTGGCTTTCTGGTATGGGAATAGTAAGGCAGATTGGTAAAACTTGAGTGAACATTTTCTGTGGATTAGCTACATCGTCTTTGAAAATAGAGGCTGGACCTGTCTTTAAAACACATGAACGTGGAGAACACCTTGTTGAGAATAAAGCTGTTTAAAAGGGACCAAGACTAATTTTTTTCACTTTTTTTTGCTGTTTGAACTTTTACAGTCCCTGCTGGGTCTTCCTATGCAACAGAAATCTTATAACTGAAACAATGTAGGACCAGCAATACAGAGCCTAATAAATTCAGTCGAAGGTATGCTTTGGTTTCATTAGCTACAGAGAGTAACTGTAGAAAAAGAAAGGACTAAGGTTACCGTCAAGGCTGAGAGTATAGTTATATAATACGAAAGGTTTTTGTTTGGTTGTTCATTAGTTGTTAACTAGCACATCTGTAAGTCTCTACTTGCTGATAATTTAGGCCACGGTCATGTGAATGCACTTTAAAAACACTGTGTTTCAGTTAAAGAACCTCCTAATGTCCAACAACATGGTATTTCCAAGAACAGGCGAGTGTGTTAATTTACTGTCCTCAGCCCACCTGGAATAGGGCGGTCGCTGGTTAAACACACAGTGAGGACTAATCAATAAAGAACCGTAACTCTGATCTAGTTGGTGCTGTTTCTGGTTGCACAAAGTAATGCTCTTAATGAAACATGGTTGTCTTGCCTTTTCAGTGTAAAATCCTGTGTTTCAAATAGTTGTTTATTAAAAACATTATGAAAAAGCAAGAAGTTGCTTTTGTTTGCTCTCTTCAAACAGTCCAATAGCAGCTTGCTTGTGCTCTTCTTAAGTGGTTTGAGGATTTGTTTAGAGTTTTTTCCATGTGACCCAGAAGTCACGCTTTGATCTTTGTCAATAGCAAATGGCACGATTTCCAAAAGAGACAGTTTACATCTATTTTGTAATGTTAAATAGGGCAAGTTGGTGCCCCAGTGGCACAAGGTACGATTGCTGAATTCTCTAGGGCTGAGTCCTGGCTTTAGCTGACATTAGAGGAAACGAAGCAGGACTATCACCGGGAATCTGTGTGCTGTCAGTCTGCTTTGACCTTACCTCATAGATGTGTATTTTATTTTCCTGCAGTGCAATCAAACATACCTGCTCACTAGCTCTGAACACTCTCTGATTTCAGCTGTCTAAATGGTTTTTAAAAATTGCAAGTGACTGTTCCCCTCACAGCACCATAGCTCTCAGCGCTCCCTCATTGACAAGTACTTCAGTTACCTCTTCACAGTCCTTTGCAATACTCGTTGAAACAAAGGAATCCTTCACTGGCCTTGAGCTACCTGCTGTAAAGGATGCCAAGGTGTCCCAGAATTTCCTGGACAATGTCTGCTGTAGCAAGCTGAAATGTCGCTGAATTTGAGGATGGAAGCAGAAATTCATCCTTCCTTGCCAGGATTAATTGTAGTTCGTGTTGACAGAATTTATATGCTTGCTAATCCTTTCCTTCTGGTGTTCCTGCAGTTTGGGATGGGCCATACTGCTCTGCATTAAAAGCAAAAATGATAAGGCTGCTGTCAATGCCTTTCTATACTTCTCACTGCTCTCCTCTCCTGCTCGGCACAGGCTGTAGATGTGAACAGGTTCTACAGCCAGCTTCAGCTATGTGAGTTGACGTATGAGAGATGGCTCTACCAAACTTTCTTGTCCCCTCCAAATTTAGTCTCCGGCTCACCTAGACTGTGGTCCTGGGTGGACCATACCAGAACTCCTTGTTGGCATGTATCCACCAAAGAAAAATCAGCTATGGGTAGGGACAGGAAGGGGAAAGGGAGAGGAAAAAAGTTGATTCTGGTTTCTGCTTTACCTACTGCTAACGTGTTTCTTCTGGTGACTCTCACCTGTAAAATGGTGCCAGAGGAGATGTCAGGAAACTTAGAGAAGGTGTTTTCCCCTCTAGTCTCTCTCAGCTGGTAGGTAACCTAGCTGTTGCAAGAAGGACGTGGAACAGTTTAGCAGGGATGTCTCTGAGCTGTGCTTACTGGTACTGCCGGCTGTCTGTGGAGGATACGCTCCTGAGAGACGTGATGGTTAGTGAGTCATGGAAGGCACACAGGGTACATACTCGGGGGCAGGGTATGCTGTGGGGAGGACGGAGAGGCAGAAGTTCATGGATGATCAATCCGCTGGAAGAGAAGCTGACTTCTCAGCAGCTGAGGATGTTGATTAAAATGCTGATTTGCATTTTAAAACACAGCTCAAGATCTGATTTACATACTGGCCTGAGATTTTGATTGGTACCTCGCTTTACAAAGCATGATTGAATCTTGGGGTACCCTGGTGCCTCTACCAGTCCTTCTTGGAGTGGGCCACCATTCTGGAAGTGCTTATGAATGCACAAGAGAGCGAATGCTTGGCACAAATCTTGAAGTGTGTGTGTTCTTGGTGCCTCTTTAGGCATTGTTATATTTTCATCCTAGTCATCATCAATTATCTTCTTATCAAGGCCAATTAAATCAGTCAAAGCTGAAGGACACAAAAGTGGGATGATGGCAATGGTTAGCAGAGTGGTTAGTTAACTCTAAATGCTTTATGGCAAAACTCCAAAATGGTGGGTAAGGTAGCAACAGCTTTTTAACACGCAAAACCACAGTAACTGTGTTTTACAGTAGAATAACAGGGTGTTACCATGTTATTACAGAACTTGGGCAACTGTTTGGACCCCAGACCAAAACACTTCCGGGCATCCACAGGAGCAACTTCTGGGCATAGGCCCACGGGAACTTTGTGTTCTGATTTGAAAGTCGTAATTGATTTTAGGTTTTGCTGGGGTTGCGTGGTACTTGTGAGTAAGCCTTACAAAAATTGATCATTGGCAATCAGTCAAAATGGAGTTGGGATCTCAGGCCTTCCTCAGCAGAGGTGATTCTTACACCTACCCCTTTCTAGTTAGTAAATTCACAATCTTCTTTGGTACCCTTTAAGTTTTTCTCTTGTGTTTTCATTGACAGGTTCTAGTTCATTTCATAATCACAAATGTTGATTAAATCAGGCCCCCAAAACTACTAGGAACTTAAAGATGCGCTTATTTTTTTTTTTTTAAATAAAAATAGGAAATTCTGTTTTCTTAAATTAGTCTAAATAATAGGAAAGCGCAGGGGTATCCTACCCATTAAAAAAAAAAAAAAGGAAAATATACAATGTTTACATTGGAGCTCTAGTCAACAAATAAAGATAAAATTGACATATTTATTTGTACAGAGCTGATCATATTATATCAAAATGCTTACAAATTTAGATGTAATAGAATATATGGAAAAAATGGATTTACACTGAAATCGAGCAACAAACTTGCAAAACACTGAGAAGACCTCAGTAAGGTGACAAGTGCATCCTTACATTAGAGCATTTCTAAGGAATGATAGTCAAAACATGGGGCCCTAAGTATCTATGGTGCTGAAAAGATGAAAATAAACAGCATACCTGTAACAGCAAATATACTATTACACAATCTTTAATCTAATCAGTAATTTTACAATTAGGAAAACTCCTGTTTTCATTCTTGTGTAGTTTTTTATTAAAATTTACATACTTTTCTTTTTAATTTGTGTGTCAGTCACCACTTTCACTGCTGAGAGTTCTATTTATCCCCAAATTAATCCAACAAGTGTCTGCATATGAAGATGGGAGACGTTTTAATTCTGATGAGTTTAACGAATGTCTGTCTTTTAATAATTTTCCTAACAAACACATGCTGGAAGATGAACCTCCATCAAATACAGGAAAAAAATCTGTGTGCCCTTTGTGATGTGGATAACACATTTAGGTTCTTCTACCTGAATGAAGTCCCAATGGTAAACAATAATTTACTTGTTTATAAGTCACTGCTTGAAGCAATTATTGGATACAGAAGCAAAAAAGAAAGAAGAATATGAAAGGGAAGCTGTTCATACCTTTTATTGACAGTGTTTCAAACATTTTAACTACCTTCATGTTGTACTTCTGTTTTTTTGCTTGTTGACCTTGTAAATATCAGACGCAAATGCGTATTCTTTGTGGTGGATTTTAGTTATACCATACTGACTGTCACGTGCTTTTATAGCCCAGCACTTCAGATAAGATAAAAATTCTATGAGTCTTTTATAAAATTATTAAATAAGTGGCAGGCAGACTGTTCATGTTACATTGAGATGTTTTCTTTTAGTCAGATGATACTCCTTGTACTTAGTACGTTCTACTATTTGCCTGTGAACAGTCATTCAACCATAAAAGGAAAGAGGTCAAAAGTAATCTCAAAATTACCTTCATTTATGACTCGAGTACTAAGGGAATCAGACTACAGGTGTGTGTGAGACCACTTTTCTGCTAAATGGTCCTGGGTACCAGTTATTTCTGGTGGGTAGGGAACGAACCCTTAAAAGAGTGAGTTTGAAAGCATCTTCTCCTGTTAAGATCTGCAGCAAAGTCAATGGACTCTTGCTCAAAGATGTATCAAATTCGTCGACAGATCTAAGGGATCAGTATTGATTCCCGCACGTAGTTCTGGTTCTACTGAGGTCCACAGAAAAATCTCACTGATCTCAGTGAGACCAAGATTTCGTGTGTTATCTTTACTCATTATTAACAAGAGTAAATTTCAGACAGTATCATTAAAATAACCTGATGTTATATTACATAGAAGAGTTCTCTTACTGCATGTAATAAATAACAGGAACAGAAGGGCAACAGAAAAGGCAGAGGTAATATGAAAGTGAACAGGGATAAGAGCTGAGGCTGCAAATGTTAAGAGGTGGCTTTTTAAAACAAGAGTTTAATATTGGTCTTTTTATTAGTCCTTCCCACTCTTAGAGATATTAATGATCCTCAGCTTTAGAACTCAAAGAACCCATTTTCTATCCTTGCATTCTTTTCCACGATTAAGTTCAAATTTCCATGGGAAATATAAAAGGGATCAAGATTTATCTATATAACAATTTACAAGGCCTTCATTCACCAGCAGCAGTTTCCTGTTTTGCTCTCAGATATTCACACAACATCTGAATGCCTTGCAAATGGTAATGAATTTATGCTATAACCTCCTGGAGAATTAGAGGAGAAAATTTATCTCTATTTTACAGCTGCAGAATGGAGACAGAAAGACTTTGTGATGTGCCTGAGGTCTCTCACTAGATTTTTCAAACTCTGTGTTTAAACCACAAGACTTCCTTCGCCTCTGGTTATCTTTGCTTTGGGGATTCTAGCTTATTTAAATTCTATTCTTTTGAACACTTTTCTCTAGGCCAGATCCATGCAAAAATGATTCTTAACCTCAACAAATATCTGGAAAACCACTTGTCCAGAAGAAAGCTAGAGTTTTTATTACATGTTCACTGGCTGCTGTAGCTTGTGAGGCAACACAAAGAGAGCAGAAAATAGACCCTGAAAGATCTCAAAACTTCTTTGAAAATATAATAAATGCATAGGGATTCAGATTTAATAGATTTCCTCATCCTAATTTTGCCTGGGTTAGATTTAGTAGAGGCTTTTCCAACTGAACTTAAGTTATGTGGTTGTTTGCACTGTTAAAGTTACTAGCATTTTGCCACTTTTTTTCTGAAGCTCTCTCCTTCATAATTAACCCTGATTTTTATATGGGCTAGTTTTATATTTAGCTTTCATTTTATGAGGGCTGGATTGCATTGTCATGATGCCTTTCCCTCTGAATTGAATCTACGCATCTCATAAATCCACCTTGATTTAAACACTTCAGAAGAACACAGCTGGCTGGTTTGTCTACAGTCTGTTTTGTAAGAAGGACAGGAACAGCAAGGTTTGCTGTGCTGCTTGAAGGAGTTCGTATCTGGTAAGCTACATTCTGCAGTGCTCCACGCTGCTGTTGTAAGGCTGCTTCCAGCTCCCAGCTGTCTTGCTAAATGTTATCCAAGTGTGCTATATTTCCACATAACTATCATTTAGTAACTGTTTGATTTGTTTTGCAATGAATTATATCAGGTTAAGTTTTTTTTAAACTGGAGATGTAATTATTCCATAAATCTACTTTGCATAAACCTAGTACAATGCAGTTATACCTTTGTATAGGTGTTTATACAAAGGTAGTTTATCCTACATAAATAGAACACACTTATGAGAAAACCTGGGTATTGGGACCTCTATAATACAGAAACCTGCAGCCTGACAGAACCAGCACACCTTGTCCCTGAACGTATCAAGACCCAACACAGTCATAAAGCATACTGCAGGCTTTCAAGGTGAGGGATGGAATAAAAGGAAGCAAGGGAAATGAAGTTATTGGGAAGTTTGTTGGTTCAGGAAGGAGATCAATACACGGTGCTGTGGATCCCTTTCCACCACTCTTGGCTTGGGGAACCACACCAAGTGGAAACTATGGGTGGAGTCTTGGGGAAGAAGGCTGAGAGAAAAAAACATGGAGCAGGAGTCTCTCTCCCATAAACCTGCTACTGTGTGGAATATCTGGCTTTAATTTTCCTTTTACTTCACCTATTTTACACTGTGGAACCACTCCTGACTCACCGGATTTCTTACTGACTTCCTCAGGAATAAGGAAAGTTAGAGTCGGGTTCATTATAGTATGGTATGAAGCAGCCTGTTAGCGATGACACTGAAGGACAGAGTTTAGGACTTCTAGAACTTATCCTGTGGTTTTCCTAGTTTATTTAATATAAAGGATCTTGGACATCCAGAAAATGGAAAATTCTGGACAACACCAGTGTTGACTGCTGACTCTGAGCAACCTGATCTGTCTTCAAAATAGGCCCTGCTCTGACAAGTGGTTTGGACCAAAAGGCTTCCAGACATCCCTTCCAAACTGAATTGTTCAGTGACTCTGTGTTCCTGCTCCCTACTCACTGTAAAGCTGTAACTATGCAGAGCTACATCCATGGCTTTCCACATGTCCCTGTTTCCCAGCGCTTTGAATTCCAGAACTATGTGCAGCGCCAGTTTCAGCTGAGGTGGTCCACTTCTCGTGCTCTACACCAGACCTAACACACCCTGAGCAACGTGGTACCGAAACTAACTGTCACCTTCTTTTGCTTCCCCCAGCAACCAGAGCTGCTGCTGTCCCTCATTTTACCACCAAATCCTTGAAGTCTCATAAAAAGTGTAACTTAAGAAACCAAACCGCACCTGTAGTTACGCAGTCTGTAGGTCACCGCTTGCCTGCACGTTGTTTTCTTATGGACTTCCAGTTCGGGGAAAGGATTTCAAGGCTGCTTGTCCTTCATGAAGACAGGTAAAGTCCTGAACAGATTATTGGTTCAGACAGGTTGTCATATAAAAAGCATAACGCTAACACCAGACCCAAGACAGCTGAAGAAGAAATACAGCTGTGCTTTCATGGTGTTGAGTGAGCCAATGCCCACTGTACAGTTAATTTGCACGAGGAGATGACTGTACACCACAAAGAAGTGGAAATTTCATGTGCATGCTGTTCGCTGACATTTGCAGGATTTGCAGTGCCAGTGGCAGTCAGTGGATGAAATTGAAGCAATTTGGTTTAATAATGCAGATGTCAAAATAGTAAAACATTCAGTACAATTATATTGAGAAACTTTCGTCATCAATTTTATTTATTTTTCTTATTGTAGCATTGTTTGAACAGTATATTTCCCACTGTTGAGAAAGATGGTAAACAGAATAACAGAGCTGAAGCTAAATCACTCATAAATCCATCTTTCAGCAAAGTGATATGTCATTAATTCAGGCACTGGAACAAGTAACATCATTAAATATTATGGCACACTTCATCCAGTTCCTCCAAAAACTAATTTTCTTAATACTGTGTTTGCAAAGGAAATTAGTATCAATCAATCAAACATGGACACGGACCATTCTAATTATGTATTTTGCCAATATCATAAAACCAGTATGTTTGGTGCCTTAGCAAGTATGTATACGAAGTATAGCAGAAATATTTTGTCTTCCTTACAGAAGGATAATGTGGCCTATTTTGTTCATATACAACTCAGAGGACTTATTGCCCTAAAAGAGCTGAAGAAGTCTGGGAACAATAGCCTAAGAGGTGGAGAAGTAAGCCAGGGAAAGCAGGTGACACCATTCCACCAAGACCTGGACCTGGGTGCAACCACTTCTTGAGTTTCCTACAAGGCAGCGAGGTTCCACATCACCATAGCATCACTTGGGAATTGACACTGATCTGAAATTATTTGGATCTGATGCTAACGAAGATGTGCAGAGCTACAATTCAAGTTAACATTTCTTTAAGCATATATACAATCCTGGCACGTCTTGAACTTGGTGGAGAGTAGAATTAAGGAGTAAGTAATTGACAATGTAAAAGTAGAGAGAAAATTCTACAGAATTATTTATAAAAAATGTATGGTCCCTTTCTAGAAATAATTTTAGTGTCGTATTTTTATGACTTAGATCAATGTTTTAGATGTTGAGAAGTACTAATGATACTTTTACTAAAGCTAAGACCTATTTTTCTTTGAACTGTAGACAACCCAGATGTTTCTAATGGGTGTTGTGCTTTGTTACATTATTAATTATTTGAAAAGTGTGTGAATATATCTATTTATCCATTTATTTACTGATTGGTCTAGTCATTGCTCTACCTAATTTCCCCTTTACCATTTGAGAAATTGTGGGAACTGTCCTGAACCACATAAACCCTTTAAGTGAGCAATCTTCCACGTGTTTTTGTGAGTATTTATGGGATCTCTCCTAGGTGAAAATGAACATTTTCTGTAACCACTGGAAGAGTAAGGCTGTGACTTACCAGCAAACCAGTTAAGCCACAGATTTGATCTGGCCTACAATTATCCATATGGTTTAACTGTTAACACTAGGAGTAAATAAGCCCCATGGCAGAGTTTTGGCTCAGTTGCACTACCTGGGATAATACCCAGGAGCCATTTGTGGGACAGTATGGGCAGAGACCATTCTTCTCATGGGTGAGGCCACACAGTTTAGGGGGGTTAAGGGTTCCTAGCTGTATGCCGTGAGCTGGGCTGGGCTGTTTGCTCTCAGCCTGGCACTGCATTGCTCCCGGTGCATGCCTGGGCAACGCACTGACTCACAGCCATGCTGCTGAAGCAGGAGGTCAGATTGGAAGCTTGGGGTTAAACAGCAATGTGTGCTCAGCCACGCCTGAAGGTGAGTCAGGCAGATGTCAGCAATAAAGAAGAGCAAATGGGTTTGATCACAGTCAATCTCAGATGCTTCTGAATCATCTGGGCACTCTCCTGTGCCAGCTCAGGGTTGCAATAGGTATGATGGGCACGGGATGGGGTTCATGAGCAAGCAATCCTCATTCCAGGCATGGTAATACAGTCTCCTTCTAGGGCCAACTCCCAGTAGCTAGAAAGAGAGCTAGTAGGAGTCCTCAGCTCCTGAAAGTGCTAGTAGCTCTTGATAATCCTGCTCTGGGTGGGATTTCCAAGGCAAGGTAGCTCTCTGGCACCTCCTTTTAGTTCCCAGGAGAAGCCACCATCTGCCACTCCCCTGCCTCAGCCCAGGGTTAACAGCAATCCTGTATTTTGTCTCCATCCTGCCCCAAACGGCTTTTAAGTTGAAGCCCTTTTTGTTACCACGTCATGTAAATATGGGGTGCGCACGTAGCAGAAGAGAGAGAGAAGTAGAAGAAAAGAAGCAAGCAAGCAAGCAGGAACTTGACTCCACTCACTGCAAAACTTAAGAACAAGAATAATTGTCCTCACCTTACTCATATGAGAAAGCAAAGTGCTCTCTCGTGCGCACCCCCCACCCCCTCACAGTCTTTCCCTTTTCCTGATGTCATCACAGATTCTGCCCTCAGTCAGCCATTCTTGTCGTAAGTTTCTCTAAATTGTAAGTGGGTAATCTTCCAGATTCCAAGGGATCCCTTTGCCAAAGGAACTCCTGGGGACATAGTCCCTATTTTTTGAGACTGAGGGCTGCTACATGAACAGAGGACTGACTACAGATAGGATTCTTTGTTCATAGCAGAAATCCTGTTTTACCGGTAACTGTTTTTAAGGAACCGTATTCCAAAATATGTGTAGTTGTGCAGTCACATTCCTGTATTTTATTCTCTGTCAAAAAAGACTCCAAGTTTAGGAACATTGTGCTCTCTGTGTGTATGTCACATTGGGAATTTGGACCTTAGCCTGCTCACCTGCTACCCTCCTCCTTAGGGATCCCGAACATACAGGCACCGTTTGAACCAATTTCCCGAAATCGGTTTCACTTTTCACTCTCGCTGTGTGTGTGGCTGTTTGTCACATGCTGAAATCCCACACATACCAGCCCGAAAGGACGGGTCAAGGCCTGTTGTATTGACAAGCAGAGATGGCCTCGATCGCTCAGCTTCTGCTGGCAGCCTGCGCTGTCTGCGCCGTGTCAGTCAGCTGGCCAGCTCTCAGAAGTCCTTTAACTTGTGAGTAAGTATAGGCGTGAGGCAGGGTTGAGAAGATGAAGGGATGGGACCTACCTGTTTTGGTGGACAGTACTTCCTGCCTGGAAGTACTACCAGCTGTCCTTTGGAGAGCAGCGGTGCTTGTACCTGCAGTGTGTTTGGTTCTGTAACCCGCTCCCCAAATTAACTCACAGCAGGCGGAGGACTGCAGGGACATGCTGTGAGTAGCAGGAGAAGCAGCATTACCCCAGAGTGGTCATGGCCAAATTCATGCGCTTCAGAGAGGTGGCCCTGGCAGGACAGTGAGATTTGTACCTGCAGACAGGTTTAACCTTCACCCACCGCACCACATGCCCTTGTTCTGGGTTTGAGAACTGCAGTTTTGAGCTTTTCTTCTCCGCTGGTGGGGTATCATGGTCACTGGGTAATGTCTGATCCCCGTGGTATCGTGACCTTCTATCTCAGGGTAAGTTTTGGCCTCTGGGTTGAAAAATCACAACTGTTTATTGACCTCTGTTTTGTTACAGTAAAGTTACATCAGCTCACCTCTACTGGCTTCTTGCACTATGCTGGGAAAAAGTTCAGCAAGAGCTGGAACTATCTCTCTAGCCTAGGTCTGAACCTTATTTTAAATACAAATATCTCCCCTTTTCAGCATAGTCAGGAGAGGTAGGGTCATCTTTATACCTGATATCTCAAGCAAAGCAGTGGGTAAATATCAAAGATGTTAAGGCAAGGCAAACACATCCCTTTTATGTTTGTGGGCAGCACTAATGACACAGGGTGAAATTTATCCTCTTATCAAAGGTCAACACAAGACTAGGCATTACTTCAAAGGTGCATTGATCCTATAACCGGCTCCTGGCACTGAACTGGATTTCACCAAAGTCCAAAACTTAAGAGAACAGATAGATTTTATATATCTGTATGAAAAATAACAGAGTGGTCAGATACAGACACACTTAGCAATCCACACCATCTATCTTGATTTTTCTGGGACAATGTATTGGTTTTTATCTTGTGTTCATATATTTTGGACAATTCTTCCTAGCCAGCTGTCCCTCCCTCCCACATAACCAGTCAAAACATCCATGCTTTTCTCAACTACACAATATTTACTCAAGCTTTGTGTTTACCAAGAAGAAGCTGACCATTCAGTGACTGAATGTTTAGTACTGCAGATACCGGTTGGTTTGAAGGGGAAAGCAAGAGTGAAGGCACCAACAAAGCCATTCTTTCAGGTCTTGGTGATTAATAATGACAACTATCTAATGTTTCCTACCACATTCAGCCAATGGTCCAAGACACCAAAATGGTCTTGCAGATGGGGAAAATGTGAAAGGCAAGGGAAACGGCAGCAAAGCCAATGCAAGAACAATTTAAAAACTGAGGTCTTTTTTGCTAGTGGTCACATGCACAAATGTGTCACTGCAGAGGAGGCATGGGATTTTTATACTGGAAGTGTGATCAGGCTGGGTGTGAACATATACATTGTAAATACTGTAGGAGAAGATATGGCATCTGCAGTGGTGGGTTTTTTTCTTTCTTTTGTATTTTCTTTCTGTGGTTATATTTGAGCAGGGTGTGCCAATATTTGCAGTCTGAGGAATAGCATCAGAATGTCTAGAATTCCTGTCTACTAGCAAAAATAGTGAAAACACTTCAGCTAATTCACTGTACCTTCATGTGCATTAGTCACTGGTCCCTGTGCACTCTAATTATAGACTGCCTTGACGTTACAACTGCAGGGCACAAAGCAAAGACTTTACAAAAGTTGTTTTGGTATCTCTTTTTTTCTTCCTAGGCTAAATGGAGAAGCTGTTTTAAATACAGATCTGTGCTTGAAGCTGTCCTGTTCTCAGAATGTGCCTGTGGCAGTTAATAGGATTATGGTGCTATCAGCTGAGATGGATTAGGAGGTGCTTTGCTCAGGATAGGTAAACCTACCTGGTAGTGTTCTTCCTTTAGTCCTAAGAAAAACAGATATTTTTTTTGATCCACAGGAGTAAGACATAGAGAATCTTTATATAACTGAGTTGTCATTTTAACCTGCATTGCTCTAAATATATAACCAAGGGCAGCTAAATCCCATGTGTTACGGCTCACTGTGCAAATTATAATTTATTAAACTGTTATAGTCACGAGATTAAGTCAGAAATCCCTTGTTCAGTCATGTACACGATTGCTTTGGGGGTTTCAATAGGTCAAACTCTGACAGTGTCAAGCATAATTATCTCCTGAATATATTCACACCCCCTGCAAAAGCCAGTGTTTGTTTGGTTTTGCCTTATTTAAGAGTGTATTCATTAGCTTACAACCTTTTGTCAGGCTTTCTAAGCTTCAACTGAATGACTAAAATCTGCAAGAAACACAGATTCCCTGAAGATTTTGTTATGACTTAAAACATATTGAAGGAAAATTTTGTATTTCCTTAAAAAATTCAAGACATAATGTTTATTTTTGCACACTGATGCAGACATGTCTATGTGTTGGGGCCCATGGTGGTAAACATACTGTAATGCACGTTAAGTCGTTCTTTTTTTGAGTTAGTGGTTTTATACATATGTGATGAATTTATAATCCCCCACCTTATAATGCATTTGGAGCTCATAAAATGTGACAGCTACTGATGCTCTCCACCAGTGCACTTGGGTGGTTGGTCCACATACTATTCAGGTGGAAGGTTTGCACAGTGCAAATGTGAAATATCAATAGCATAACTGCAGAATTAATATTACAATGAGTGAGACAGCTGGAAACACTGTGTTAATAAGCTGAAGGCCAGGGCACACAGCTGAACACAGCTGAGTTGTGGTAACCTAACAAGTTGTCACCTACCCATTGAGTCAACATAACCTATCTTGTGTCTGCCTCAGTTTTGGAGAAAAAACATTAATGTAAAGCTCTGACTGACTTATTGTCTGCCAGTTGAAGAAATATTGGTTTTCTCCCACATTTTATTAATTCGTTCAGTATGATCACAGTAAGCATGTATTAATAACTAACTAAATAACAGCTTTGTGCTGAAACAGTTACTTGCTACCTGTGTAATAGCTTGATTCTGGTAGCTTGTGATCTTTGCTCCTTTCACTGATGGGAAAGCACAGCTACTTTGAGGGAAGACATCTTTTGAGTTCATGCTTCAGTTGATACTACACAAAATTATATTTATGAAAAACCGTAGCAACGCCTCCATATTTATTTTGAGCCCAACCTGTTGCACTAGTGCTGCTCTGTGTTCCCCTCATTGTTAATTCTTTTATAAAAAAATGATTTTTAAAATAAAATGTATTTCTCAAAACAAAAAGTCTGAAAGCTAAAGACCAGACAAGAAACTAAGTTCATATACATTTTAAAAATTTTTTTTAAAAGAAGAAAACCAAATATAAAAAAATTGTGTAGATATTTTCAGCACAATAAAAATCTAGCACTGTATGAATCACTGAAATGGCACCAGTATAAGAAGAAAAGTCAGTTACAAAAGTCACACAAACCCATTTATTTCAGAATGCCACTACATGACAGACTCATTTCTGACTTCCACCTAACTATTGACATTCACTAAGAAAACAAAACTGAAAAAATGACTAAGAACCCTTTCCCTATCAGTAAAGAATAGTGACATTTGTGAAACACAAGTAGATTCCCACGAAATATCAGGAGAATTAGGGTGCGTGGGGACTGGGGATGGGGGCAGTGAGTGGGGAAGGGTCAGGGTGGAGCTGGGCAGGGAGGATGGATGCAGCCCCCTGGGTGGGCTGGGACATGGTTTCTGGGACAGCTGGTGGGAGCAGGGAGGAGCTGGTTTTACTGAACCATGTAAACCTTCCTCTTGTGAAACTCCACAAAAACGTATGAGGTATGTTTGGCACATGATCAGAAATATGACTGATCATAACTAGACCTGTTTGGAAATTAGAAATCCATTTGGCTTAACAAAATGGTTTCAAAAATATTTGCCTTTTGAGTTGGGGTCAGAAGTAAAATGAACAATCCTCCCTCCCTCCCTCCTCCCACTCCCAACATTACATGTAATTTTTTATTTAGTTCAACAGAAAGAGATTTCTCAAAAAAAAAAAAAAGGTGTTTACAGAAAGTTTTGGCTTGCTAGTTGTCTGCCTGCCCAGAAAGTACTGCTCAGTTTCCTCTTCCTTTTCATAGTGAAATTATTAGTCTTCAGCTAGGGTTACTAGCAGTTAAATGTGAAGTCTTTTTGTCCTGCTCCTCTTCGCTGATGCCCATTCAGGGGGTTTTTGCAGCTTTCCCAAAGGCTGAAATACAGAGGGCCATAACATGGGTAGCTGTAACTCTCTTCTCAGTAACAGAATAGAAAAATGAAAATAGCCACTGGAAAATTAAATTTTGTGGAACAGACATTTTCTGTTTTAATGGTAATAACCTTGATGAAAAATTGCTGGCTAGCTGATACCTCAAGTCTTCTACAAATATGTCAGATACTCCATTTTATATATTTACCTCTAACAGAATTATAGAATCACGGAATCATTTAGGTCGGAAAAGAACTTTAAGAGCATCAAGTCCAATGGTTAACCTAGCACTGCCATAGCAGGATGGAAGCTAACTCTCTACAAAACTTAGCTTTTACATTAAATTATGTATTTTAATGCTAGAATGCCCCTTGACTCACTAAGATAGTGCCGATTCAAGAGCAGCGAATTATCACAATGGTAATGGAGTAGTAATGTTTTGTGGCATTTGCCAGTTTATCTTCAGTTACATCAGGAAAGAATGTCTGTGTTCTTCTGAGTAATTATTATTTATTTGTATCTGATGCTTCACTCATTAAGCTCTGAGCTTCCTGAGATGACAGATCAGGAAGTTTTATGGGTTTTTTTGAATTTAAATATGCTGGATATTCAGAAGATATGCACACACCCACTTACACATGTATGTGTGTGTGCCCACGTGGCTGTACTTCCATATGAAAGAACAGCAATTCTTTCCATAGTGATTCCAGTCAATGAAATTCTTATAAAATATTTGATTTTCTTCCATTTTCAAAGCATTCTTTTTACAAATGCTGGAGTTAAGGTTTCAGAATAATTTCTTTTTAAACCCTGCTTTCATACATTCATACTTACGTTTTCATTCACAATAATATGTATTGTTATAATGCTATTCACTGATGCACCAGGTACTTTCCTGAAAGATTATAGGAAAAGAAAAGAAAAGTTCATCTGAAAAAGGATTTATGGGTTAGGCTTCAGGTATAAGATGGCCAGTTGATCATCAACACAGTCCATTTAATGTTAATATTGGAGATGACTGTTACAGTATGTGAAATAGCTCTTCTTTCTGCTAGGGGGCTGGCCAAGAAGACTATCTTACCCCTTCTTCATATCATACCTAAAGCTTCTCCAAAAGACATTACTTAGATTAGCATAAGAAATTTTCCCCTAAAAATGTCAAATGCATCTTATATTTTCCTCTCCTTTTTGTATCCTCTCTCTTCTCTCTCTCTGTAACTTTTTACTGAGTTTACCAACTCAGTTATAATTTGGAAAATTTTCAGTCAGAAACTGTAATCTGTTCTGTTCACTTTTTTTTTTTACGAGATAATGTTCTTAAGGACAGAAGTCAGGAACCGACATCACAGAAGCCAGGAGAGAAAATGGACTGAAATGGACATGGGAAAAGAATCAAGAAAACAATTATCAACTAAGAAAGGCCATTGCATGAACGGATAGTAGAGGTTCACTCCCCTTCGAGAGAAGGGAGAGTCAGAAGAGAAAAACATGAACATGAACAGGCCCATAGGAACCCATAAAGTAATTTGTGGTTAGAAGAGGGTACGGCTCACAGCTGAAGTATCCAAAGGCTAAAATTAGTAATAGAGCAGAGGCATAACTGTGAGCATAGTGCCAGCGATGAACTACAGTGAAAAGAGCAACTGAGCCTCAGAAGTGCTGGAGGTGTTTTGCTTGAATTTTTCTGTTTTGTCCTGCAGTGCCGGAGCTTTCCTTCCTTTAAGCAAAAGAATCATCACAACGAATCTTCAGCATACACCAGATCAACCACGTGAGAGAGATGGGAAACAAGAGACAGACAACTTGATATTGAAATGATAATTAGTCTTATTCCTCCACTAAATTTTTGCTGTACTATCCTCTTTATCCTCATAGCAGACCTAGCTTCCTTAGTTTTGTACTTTTGAGAAAGCAGTAGTGCTATTTTAGCCTGTAATTCAATGTCTTTTCATGTATATAGTACAAATTTGGGGAGCATCAGATTAATATTGTCAGTGTCTTGTCTTCCACATTAGAAAATATTTTTGTCAAAGAGGTGATGATGCAGTTAAAGGAACATATTCATCAAATCACAGACACATATGATTTTGATAAAGGGAGAAGGATATTTTTTTTCCTTAAAAAACCCAGCACATCTAGTTACATACCATGATTGGGCAAATGCACGTGTCAACCTGTGTTTTTGAAGACAGCAATAAAGATTTGTGATCTAATTCTGTAAATCTATGTCAGACTGCTATAAATTTAGGAATAATTTGCTTTGATAACTAACTGGAAAATTAGTGTCATTCCTAACAAGAAAGAGCATGTTTATAACAGAAACTGCTGTGATAAAATGCCCTAAGAACTAAATATCCTGGAAAGAATTTTAATTCTTATAAAGATAAGTAATTGAAGGAATGCTAATTCTCTCTTTACTAGGAATGATTAGGAATGACTGTGCAACACAGCTACATACCAAATGTCTTGAAAAGCCTGACAGTATTTTTACAGGAAGGCTAATGAGTGTTTTTGGTTTGGTTGGGTTTTTTTTGGTGGTTTTTGTTGTTGTTGTTGTTGGTTTTTTTTGTTTTTGTTTTTTTTTCTCAAATGTGTTAATACACTCTGGTAAATAAGGACAGATAAGGAAAATGAACATTACATTGCAAAACATGGCCCCACATTTTTATAAAGAACTGTTACGAATAAACCACCGAAACATGCCTAGCAGTGCTGGAGTCATTGCAATCAGATGTTAGGCAGGCAAAGAACTCGGCAAGAAGAAAAAGATGTTAATAATTTGGTGGTCAATAAGTATTTCCAGAATTACAAATGGAATTTGTCCTTTTTTTCAGTCTACAGTAATGATTTTTAAAAAGCAATAAAACCAAAACATTTCTAAGGGACATAAACCAGTTGCACACTAGTGATGTAGGAAAAAACATTCTCTGCATTTCAGACAATTTCATAAGTTCCTTACAAGTAACTGTATGAATGAAGGGTAGAAGTTGCTGCTAAGCAACTTCATCTATCTTTTTCTGTCTTGCATTAAAGAGACCCAAACACAGAAGCTGGTTGATAACTACGAAAAAATGAAAATAGTCACAGTTGGAAAACAGGAAAAGACTGTGGAGTTAGATGACATTTCCAGGTATGGCCCCTCTAGATGATAATTTTGTCATTTGTTTTTATACACAGTGATGGTCACTTTTATGGCATTAGACACAATATTTCTTAGTTTTCAAATAATATCAAAAATTCTTTTCAGGGACTATCTTGTTTTGTTTGAATAATAGATTTATAAGTTTCAAAAACTGATTTTATTTTCCCAATCACTATTCCAGTAATGTACGCTATGAAACAGAATTATACATATTTTATTTCTTAGAAATGTGACACAGTTTTACAGAGATACAGGAAACCCCCCAGAATTCTGTTGTGTACACTACTACTGTATTCTGTGAAGCTGATATAAACTTCTGGACATTTAAATATGATACAATTCTTCCAAATAAATTGATGAATTTTTTTTAAACTATGGTTTGTGCCTAATTAAAATAGTTCTGTTGTCCATTAAGGGGGCATACAATCTTCATGTAAGTTTTGTCTTCTGTGTCAGGAAAGTTGTTTTCTGTGCTCATTTTCCTGACAAACCAGGAAAAGGACACGTACCACTTCACTTATCCAGCACAAAATTATGGCATTAGCCACATCTCTCAGTTGGGAGTTGAGAGTCTGTCCTGAGGAGCTCTTGGGGCATTTTGAACTTACGCAGTCCATGGGCTGTGACATCCCTGAAGCATATTCCACCTCCTAGGTCAGCAGCGTATTCCACCTGCTAACCTGGCCACAGAGAGGTAGGACAGAGATGGGGCAGGAAAGACCCCATGTGTGATGTTAGCCCTGCGCTTCTTGCTCTTGGGGTAGTGACCAGGAACTGTGACAGGGAAACGTGGAAAATAACCCCAGTGTTTGTTTCTGTGCAAACCTCTGAACATGCTGTTTGTGTGGTTGGGTGTAAGGGTGGAGCTACCTGACACTGAGATTACAAGAGGGAAAATGGATATGCAACTGATAGTGTAGAGTATTACCATCCAACCAGTCCATGACTTCCCACTCTCAGGGACCCAACAAGAACTAGTGGGAGGGAGCTGGACGCAGCTCTTGATACACAGCCAGGTCAGGGGAGAGGTGGTTAGTGCAACAGAGAAGAACGCTCTGGCAAAATGACGCTAGCTCCGGGTCCAGCAGGTTAAGCCAAAAGGCTGCCTCTCTTGGCTGAGGGCAATCAAACACCTTACGTGCAGAGATCCCAGCATTTTCAAGTGCAGATGGTGCCTATCAGTATGAAATGTTTAATGATGTGTGCTAGTAAAGCTGGTGTTTACACTGTTTTGGGACATAGGGTCCCTTTGCAGGCTCCACGTACACTCTATGCTCTTTTATCTGGTGAAGCTCAGTGAATGAAAAGAAATAAAACAACTGTTACTTTGCTTGAAGGTAAATTCACTGCAACCAGGGTGCCAAATATCTATGTAGGTGTTAATCAAATCCAAATGCATCTGCAGGAAGAAAATTGCTTAAGTGAACTGCATAACTCAACATACTCACCTAACCCTTCTTAAGATTTCTTTCTCCTGCAGTCATTTACCATAGGAATGCATTATTTTATCCCAAAGTGCTCAACAATCACAATTGTCACTGATCTTTTTTACCGCAAGAGGTCCTCATGAGGCCCTTGCCAGGTCAGCTTCCCGCATGTCTGCTTATAGACCTTCTGACAGTGAGTGGGACATGGGTGACAATCTTTTCCAATACTTGATATTAAAACAACTTGTACAGAATCACGTAAGAAAGCTGTGACCCAGGCAAGAACAGACCAGAGCTCTTCTGTATGGCGATATCTACAGGAACCACAAGTGTCCTTCTTACTCCTGAAGAATCCTTCAAGCCTTCTGGAGGAAATGTGCCAGGGAAACTTTCAGTCATCAGCTCTGGCCATCATGCCCTCAGCCATCCTCCTTTGCACTGTCCCACCTGTGCAGCAAAAGGACAGACACTCCTGAAAAGCACCGCCCTATGTCATGAAGGAATGTCTTGGTTATATTTGCAAGCGTATAGTACAGTGTACTACAGCCTTGTACTGTCTTTGTGAAATGTTCGGAGACGCCTGCTTTGAGTCTCTGCTTATGTGGAGATGGTGGAAAAACACTTTGTTCATGTGGTTCCTCCAGAGCTGTGGATGAGCCCCTGAAGCCACGCAACACATCTGAGGGAGACAGTCCTCAAGGAAGGGAAGGTGGTTTAGCTCTCCCTCCCTGCTCCCTTGCAGTGGAGGTTTTCTGCTCAGAGCAGGTGTTGCTGGTTATTTCATTGTGGTGTCCGAGTGTTTGGGTTCAGTTGCTATTTTGGCACGCTGCCACGGCTTTGCTGACAGATGGGAATGACACACACCTGTACCTGGGACGCAGACAAATGGAATTTCATGTGAGGCCCTAGAGAAATTTATCTTCCAGAGCTTTCTTCTTGCTGAATTTCAAAGGCCTACTGTAAGCAGTGAAAACATGGGAACATTAAGCTGAAGGTCAAAATAAGATTTATTTTATCTGATGAAAAATACTTGGCAAAGCATAGTTCTCTCACTAAAAATATATAGATATAAATATATATAGTTTTAGTTACAGAAGTCTCTTTTAGCTGCTCCGTAAATGAAGGCCTTAATAATAGAATGTGTATTCTTTTCCCCCAGCATCTTTTACCGCTGTCAGTGAACACCATAGTGGAGAACCAGACTTTGTCCATGACATGGAGTATGATGGCACTGAAAGGCTCCTCTCCTTGTGAATAAGGACAATGGCAGCTTGGTAGATTGGCGATATGAAACAGATGGATGAATTTCTGGTTTAGATTTAAAATTACTATCTCTTTCTCAAAAGATTTTTTCTGGCTGCACATGGATCTGAGCATGGTTTCACATGCTAGAAAACACATGGGGAATTTTATGTTTGCATCAACTCCCAGCAGGATTTTGTGTATGCACAGATGATCAAATTATTCACATTTGTTGGACTGGGAGCAGAAGCGCAACCCTCCATGGAGTGAATGCAGGGAGTTTAGAATATATCTCAAGCTCTTCTTCATGTTTTCATTCAGTGTTGCAATGTTCCAGGAAAGCTGTGGATTCACCTCAGCACACTGCCTTGGAAACATGAAGCTGGAGAATTGTATTTAAACCAGAAAATTCTTAGGACTGTTTGTTTTTGTGAGCATTTCCTTTTTAAAGCAAGAAGCGTACAGGCAAGCCATCCAAAGTAAGTAATTTGTAAAAGACACATCTTTCAGGTGGGGTAAGTAGTAGATTTCTGTTCAATTAAGTGAAATATAGAAGTGACCATAAGGTTAATGGAAAAAAGAAAGAACACACTGAAAAATGATCAACCCACTTCTAAAAAGAACTACTATACTTGTTTATATGTATGTGTATATATATTTGTGTGTGTGTATATATATATATATATATAAAAATTGTTAATATGGGGTTGGGCTATCAAGTTTGTAGTCTTCACCAGGTAACTAATACCTGCTCAAAAGGCAACTAAACACCTAAGTTGTTTCCCCTGGAGTCATTTGGTCTCTTTCCACTGACTTAGTGTTGCAGAATAATGTACCTATTCCATTCCCCCATCTGGCTTCAAAAATATTTTGAACAGCCTGTCAGATTAAAATGGTGCAAGCAGGCAATTTTCACTGAGGTAAACCCCTTCTGTTACAGTATTTATAAGGAAATTATGAGAACTATTTCCTAGTTCTATTTCAGGTAATATGAAAAAGGAAAAGAAAGATGGGGGGAAAAAAACCCCAAAGCCATAGAAAGGGACTAATGCTGATACTAGATTTCAAGAATATATCTTAAAAATTATGCAGAATTATCTAAAAATTTATCAAAAAAAGAACACAAGCTATTTCTTTAATTTCTGGATTAGTGCTATTTTTCAAGATAAATTTATGATTTACTGTCAAAGCATTACCTTCCCCCTCAAGATTTTTTCTTCAGCAAAACTTTGCATGGGAATTTTTTAACAGCTCTCTATTGTGTGATTGCAGTTACAGTATTTTTTTTCTAATTGATAGAGTGAGGCATAGTATTAAAAAAACACACCCCACCCCACCCCTATTTACTAATTAAATCACTGGATCCCATGATAACTGTTAATAATGAAAATAAAGTATGATTTACTAGCCACATAAGCACAGTGGGCAGGGCTGACATCACTTCTCCTGTATGTTTGTAACAAGGTGATCTGTAGATGTGAGAGTTTCAAGGGGATTGGCCAAGGCTTGCAGAGCAGAGCCTACCATTTCTCATTTGACTGAGGTGTCAAACCTTTCAAAGACTTTGTGTTGGCTTGAAATCTCACAGCATTGCTGTTTAGAGCAAGCCCTGATAGATGTTGCATTAACGGGGTGACACATACGAAATGACCATTTGCAGCAGAGGTAGCAAACCACTGTGTGCTTGAGGCAAGACCAGCGCAGGGGAGGAGGCACACAGACACCTCTTCCTTACGTGGGAAAGTGAGGCTGGGCTATCTGGGGTAATGGAAACATTTGGTTCACACAGGGAAGACCCAAGGGAAGGAGAAGCACAGAGGCAGCCTCCCTAGGGCCAAGGTGGCCCACTAGCCGGGTGCCCATGGTGCTCTTGGGTGCACCAGCTCCCATGGGTTCGTTTTGGGAGTGCAACACCACGCTCCCTGTTGCCTCAGAAGGGCTTGCTGGAGCACCTCCTTTCATCTCTCTGTGGATCAAACCCTTCCACCTTCCCACCCTTCGTCCATGACATTAATCACATCTTGTCAATAACTAATAGCAATTTGCATACTCTGGGCTGGGAGCTGTGCTGCGGACAGGTGGGGGGAATCCAACATGGGAGGACGTTTCCTCCATCACTTTTCATTGAGAATCAAGCCTTATCAGCAAAGATACAGTTCCTATTAGTAAAAAAATGCATGAGGTGACAACTGTAATCCCAGGGTTTACCAAAGTGCTCAGGAGCCCTGGGCTCCCACATTTGTCCTTTGTCTCATGTTTCTCCCACAAGTGATGAAGTTTCCCTGAGCACTGACCCAAACAGAAGGTAAAACTTGTCCACTGTGGTGTCCTTCTCTTCGTGAAAGGGCACAATGATCTAGGAAGTGAAGACCTCTAAATTTACCACATCATGTTAGTAATGTAGGAGCTGAGAAGTTGCATTGTTTGTGAAAAATCCTTGGCTCAGGTTTCATGTCCACCATCGTGTCCACACAGCATCTAACACAACAGGGTACAAGACTAGCTGGGGTCACTGGGTGATACACAGTATACAATTTAATCACAAACCTATTGCAAATTTGATTTTGAAAAAGCTGCTTTCAAGAGCATCACTGACAGCAGAACAACAATATAGCTGCCTGAAGACCACTGGCTGGAGGAAGGAGCAGATGTTTAGCTCTCTGCAAATTTCTAAAGGTTTTCTCAATAATGGATAGGAATCACTTTAGCAGAATGAAGGAGAGCAGAAGCGTGAGTAACTGCATGGAGTTAAGTTAGGTCAAATGTTAACTGTCTGGATAACCTCTGTGACAGCAAAATCTACAAGTCCGTGGAGAATTTTCCCAAAGGAAATGGTGAAAGCTTCTCTGATTGACATACATAGACTAGATTAAACAAAATAGTTCATATATAATAGACAAAAATCATGCTTTTATGCAGAGGGATAGAATATTCTAGTGGTTTTCTCCAGCTGTGATTTACAGTACAAAAAAATACCCCAAAATAGAAAGATCTTTTCCCCCTCACTGTTTACTGGTTTTTGATTTTCTTTTCCTTTGGACAATCACCTAGAAAATCAGAGTATGCAAATACAATATATATAAGACAACTTTTCCATTGAAGATACACTGGCTGGTTATTGCACCTTCTCATGAACTCCCAAAAGAACCATAAACTATCTTCTGCCCCTCTCATGCTCCATTGTGAATAATAGTGTAGAGAGTACCTTAATTATTACTTGATTTTTAACCTGGTGATACAGCAAAGTGAAGACCTTGGTCAGTTTACAGAGCAGATTCATATTCTATTCAGTCACATGAGAGTCATAATTAGGGTATTTATCTAAGAATATTTTTTTTTTACCTCAAAGTTCAGGTTATTCCACATGAAAATACTGTGTGCAAGTAGGTAGCCCTTGCCAGCAAAACATTTTGCAATGTGATGCAGTGGTTCAGTATGTTTTTGTAGAAGGTGACCTTCATAATGTGAAATTGTAGGTTTAATATTTTGCTGCTTCTTAGGCAGATGACTAAGGTCTCAGATGGGATATTTTCAGGAGCCAGTGCAGGCGAAAGGTTAATTAAAATGAAGAATATTTTGTCAGTTGTAAAAGTCTGTAATTATGTAGAACCTTTTTCTATTTTTAAGCTACTCTCAGACATACTGATTTTTGTTTATAGTCTGAAGAACAAGATGACCTGACACTTCCTGCACTTGCAGACATTGTGGAGCTCACGGGCTGGCATCATTCTTCAGTAAAAGTTCGAGAATTTGATTTATATATACTTTCTACATTGATATACTAGAAATGGATAACTACAGATTCCAAAAACATCTTTCTGATAGGGTTGTTCACTGTAGTCAAAGTCACATCTACATCTGGTTTCACCTCTAGTAAAGCCAAAAAATATACGTGCCTCTTTACTGACCTTCCATTATTAGAGGAGAAGGCAAAGAAGTATTATTTTCCCCCTGTTCTATGCATCATTTTAAGTATGACCCTACCCCTTATTTAATTCCACTCCGATGCACAGGTCTTTCAGCTATTCAGGCATATACCTGGGGGAAACAGTGAGTCTGATTTCAATAATGACAAGAGGTCTGTAAAAATCACCAGGGCACTTGTATTAAGCTCAGGCTGCTGCTTTCTCATAGTAATGGTCTGGAAGTAAAATAAAACCAAACAAACCTAGACACAATCATTTCTTATGGCACAGTCTACTATAGGTGTTTACTTCTACCCAGCAGGTCAGCCACGTATTTTACAGAGCCAGTTCTTGCAGTCTCTCTTTTTTTAAAAAAAAGACGTTCTGTAGAAGGAGAGAGTACAAACATAACACCACATTCTTCATCATGTGATGTATTAACAAGTAAATTTCTACCTGCAACTGAAAGACCTGTCAGATATCAAGGATTATTGAAAGTCTACCTTGCAAAACCCCTTTCATGCTGTTACCTCAAGTGAAGTCAGTAGTACTAAACAGGTGGGTGATATTCATCCATGTGAAAATCTTTAAGCATTTTTAAAGTTGTTTTCAAAGACCACGAAGTTTCCAGACATGGAAGCAGACATGCCTCTGTCATACCTAATGAATGACATGCCTCAGAGGTCTAGAAGCTGATACTGTAATACACACATCTTTGAGTCTGAAACCTTTGCTGATGAACTAGTTTGAGTTCAGTTGAATCATAAGATCAGTTTTCCTTGCTCTAGGTATCCATTATAAACTGACAGGTGGCTGTTCTATAGAAAACAGATAATGTGCTTGTTCACATTTTTATTTTTTGAGTATGCATTGCAATATTTATATATTTTTGCTTTTTAAAAAATAGTTGCTTTAATTATCTGCTATTGACAGATATCATTACTTCATCAGTTTTATTAGTATGGTAGGCATGATATAAACCAAAAGATATAATAAATGTCTTTACAGAACATTTAAGCAGCTTTAAATCCTAGGGAGACTGAACTATACATATAAAATGCTGTTGGGTTTATGATTTCAAAGTATTACTTGCTGAGAATCAAACGTGTTCCATTATATTAGGAAGTCAGCATCTACTGAAGAAAAAGGCATAGGAAATCCAGTCTCCCTCATGAGGGCTGGTGTGTCTTGGGAAAACCCAGACTGTGCAGGCAGGAAAAAAGCCATATTTACTTCACTGATGTTATAAAGACATTTCATTTCTTTGAGATAAAATTACGGGTTTACAGGAGGAAAGGCCTCCTTGCTCTAGTCTTCAGGAACTGACAGTCTTATAATATAAGGCTTGGCCTTGTTTTAATGAGATATTTCTGACATGTGGCCACTGTGTCAGTCTGATCAGTTTTTTCTACACACCCGAGGTGCATTGATACACTGCTACACTGCTGGCTGTTGGTGGGCAGCTTGTCCTTCAGCAATGCAGTATGGTTGACAAAGGCCATGGTGAAAGGAGTGAAATGGTCCCCCTCACCCCACAAACCAGTTATGCTCACCTACAGTTTCACTCATTCATAGTCTTGACCACCTCTGCTTCCATATTCCTTAAGGAATCTACTGATCAATATTTGTCTTAACTTCCATTGAGGCAGATGCTCATTGATTCCCTTTGGGCAAAAAGCAGGGCCATCTACAGCCAGCTGCCCAGGACTGTGCCTAGGTTTATTTTACTGTATCCAAGGAGAGAGACCCCACAACCTTCCTGAGCAACCTGTGCCAGTGCTTGGCCACCCTCACAGCAAAAAGTGTTCCTGATGTTCAGATGGCACATCCTGTGTTTCAGTTTGTGCCCATTGCCTTTGGTCCTGTCACTGGACACCACTGAAAAGACCCTGGCTCAGCCTTCTTTGAACCCTTCAGATATTTGTAACCATTGATGAGATCCTCCCTCTGGGCCCTTTATTCTCCAGGCTAAATAGTCCTAGGTCTCTCAGCCTCTCTTCACGTGTGAGGTGCTCCACCACCCTCTGGCCCAGACTGTTCAGCCAGTTTTCAATCCACCGCACTGTCTGCTCATCCAGCCCATACTTCATCATCTTCTCTATGAGGATGCTATTGGAGACAGTGTTGAAAGCCTTACTGTACTCTAGGTAGGCAATATCTACTGCTGTAGTCTAGGTAGGTAATAGTCACTGCTGAAGTGACACTCATCTACCAAGCCAGTGAGTTATTGTAGAAGGTTGTCAGGTTGGTCCTTCATATGCCTGGAATTAGTTTCCAGAGCTGCTCCATCACCTTCCCAGGGATCAAGGGAAGGCTGACTGGCCTACAGATCTCTGGGAGGTGCAGCTGGAGGAAGTCTTTTCAATGAAATCAAGTAGCCTGGAAGACACAATGAGTATTACAACAATAAAACAAGAGTTAAGCAATTGGTGAGGCAAGATTCAAATTCTCAGGACAGGGGTGTAATAAAGAAAAACAAGGCAAAAGAACTGCTACTGGAAAAATCAATGTAGGTGACGGCAAGCTGAGGCAAAATTCAGAGAACTACTGAAATCATTGTGTTCCGAAGGAAGGAGGAACCACAGAAATAGGAAGAAATTCTTCATTGCACCTACTGGACATACACATTTAAGTAATATGCAATAAAATGCAACCTTATATGTCCTTAACCTATGTTCTGCTGCTGCTGCTGCTGCTGCTGCTGAACCAAGTAAGCGCTTTCGTTGCTGACTGTGGTGTGCGGCAAGCATGGTCTGCAGTGGCAGGAAACTCGTGTGAAAAAATGGGCAGATTAGGAAATGAAAACAACATTACAAATCTAAACAAAACAAAACCTAGACTGTTAGTTCTGTAAGTGTATGGATGTGAAATTTGTGAGAGTGTGTTTCTAAATTCTGTCAGGAAAAATATATTGTGATGTCCTCTGGAGGGGTTGGTTTAGTTGCAGTTTAGTATTGCTGATGCTTCATTAAGTTAGAGTCAAGCCATTGGATTGGCAGAAGTGATGTGCTGTCTGGGTGAGGTGAAGTGTTGTAATGCTGAAGTCACTAAAAATCACATGGCAACTGATACAGAAGTGGGATGTGATTGTACATTAAAAAGGTTGTATCGTGGTTGCTTAACTGGCTTAAACAAGCTAAAGTATGGATGAATATGTGCTTTATGTTAATGCTAGCTTTTTACAAGGCTAAGTCAGATGTTGAACTATGATAAGTAATGTGATTTTTCAGTAAAAATATATTATGGATAATTGCATAAAAAGTTTAAATAAACCACTAGGCTTTAATTTTATTCCATAAAAATGCTGGTTTCTGATTCTCTCAGACATAAAATCTGCATGCAGTCATAGTGCGTGGAAACTTACTTTGTGCAATGTGGTGCATAAAAGATCTCGGAGAAGGCTGACCTCAGTGCACCCTTAGGCATGGCTACAAAGGATACTTAAATGAGCACTTCTAGCGAAAATCACAAGCAAGAGATTTACAACAAAAATTGCCACGTGATAACACTTAATTCTCCAAACACAAACTGGGCAATAACACTTGTTTTGCGGTCCTTTTCTTCGTACAAATCAGGTGAAGTTCTAGCTTTATTCTCAGTCTTGTTTTGAAATTGAATACGGATTCAACACAGCAACGTACAGAAAAACTTCAGAAAAGAAGTTAACTAGAACCAGATGTTGAGCAAGATGCCACACACGGAGAAACTCACTTTAAACAACCACCTTACTGTAGTTACTTGAGTCAGCTCAGTTTCTGGCAAACAGAAAGGAGCTTTTCTTAGCTGCTATAAACTGGTGCACACACTTCAGCACGTGAAACCAACACCCCCTTAAAAAACACAGCTATTGGTTGTAGGATTTAGAGTTTTATAATTTTGTGTCCCTGGTGACCAGCTCTGGATGATACAAAAGCAAAAGCTTGGACAATCTACCAGATGCACATGGCAAGAGTTCTGTTTTTGTTTTTCTTTAATCTGAATCTGAAAGATTATACCTTTGTTCTGTACATTCCAAATCAAAGTCTCTGATACTGCTAGGGAAAAAAAAAATTAAATGGAAGAGACACTGCCAGCTTCAAAGCCACACTTCAGCTTGAATTTTTATCTGCTCTTACTACATGCAAGTAAATTAGCTGAAAGAGATTTCAAGAGAAAGATATTTTCCCAGTTGCTTTTACTTTGGCTTTTTTTTCCCCTCTCTCTTTTTTTTTTTTTAATACCAGGTACCTGGATTTCTGAAAACAGGTTGAATCCAACGCTATTTCTGGCTAATTTTTGGCTGGATGTGCTTTGGACAATCCATCAGCTACTGTCATTTGAGGGGAAAGCAGGAAAGACCTCAAGAAACCCTGAAATCCAGAATGGGTAGGGCAGACAGTAGAATGGTTTAACGGAACTGGAGGTCAGAAAGCAATGTCGCAGTTGATTGCCAGATGCCCTCTGTGTTGGGGAATGCCCTGCAAAGCACAGAATGGTCCCTCAAACCCCAGGTTTTTAGCCGTGAGACTGCTGGGCCAAGCTCCCAGCGCTGGTACAGGCTCCAGCTAGAAACAGTCCATGTCAGATGTGTCTTGGTGATTTCTTACATCGTGCATAGGAGTGCTTCTGGTGCTCCCACATACTCTTCCTTTTACGACCTTGCAAACATAAACTATGGAAATTAGTTGCTGGCCAGAAATATGGTGATAGTTTGTTCTGGAGAGTTCAATGAGGTTGCGGACCCAGACGTCTGAGGGTGAATTTATTCTCTCCTATTCACAGCCTTCCTCCTCCAGCTTCTCCTCTGCAGTCTGTAAGGGGAGTCACTGAGTATCCACCGGGTGGCACAATCACAGGACTTCTAGCTGGTTGAGGAAACAATTTCTCCAGGATCTTTTAGGATTAGATGAGATACAGGCATTTTCATACTACAGGGCTTCAGGAATAACAAGAACATGAAAGGCAGCGCAGCTTTTACATTATTTTGAGCTGCCAAAAGGGAGGGACTCATAGTTTCTCACAATCGGATATTTCCAAGCCAGACTGTCGTGACCATCCTGCCCAAACATCTGAATTTACAGTCTTCAAGGATTATCTGCAGAAACCAAATGAAATCCATAAAAACAGTTAACCCTAAAGTGACCAGTTCAAGACATGGTGAGATCACCGGTTCTTATAATGAACTGGTTACCGGTTTCATTAAAACACATTTTGCATGTTTGTGATTTTTTTAGGCATATGATTCAGGTTATTCTTTTACAGTGATTTGTCTTGCTAACCCATGAAATGTTATGTCTTCTAGGTAGGCCAGCAAAGGCAATTTCTTCCTGTTTAGGTCACTGATAAAAGTACACAGGATCAAAAATGAATATTGGAGGGATTTTGCTAGAAAAAGTTCCACTCCTCAATGGAAATCATTCCACAATGATTTCACATTGACGGTGTTTTAAGATTTCTCATTTAGCCACTGTTTTTAGTCTGTCAAACACATGCCTTGCTAGTGCCATTTACTGCATATGTTTTTTTTTTAAATTAAGTGTCCGGGTAATAATGCAATTAACTAGAAAAGTACAAGGTTACAATAGCAACACAGTTACATTTTCCAGATAGATACAATGTTTCCATGAAATATAACAAGATTGTTGGCTCAAACAGACCTGCAAATAAACGTACTAACTGTTCTTGCTTGTGTTTATAACCTTCAATCCTTTGCTGAGGCTCTAATTACCATTTCATAATCCCATGCAGAATCAATCCACAGCTAATAAATTCCCCCTATTCTTTTTAAATATTGAAATAACACTAGTGATATCTGAGCCTGCTGAAGTTTTCTTGAATTTGTTTAAAGTAGTTTGTAGCGTTTCTCAGCCACTTTGTTAGGTTTTGGTTGAAGCACAAATGCACTGCTCCAAAATTCCTTAAACTTAGCAGATGCTTCTTCACATCCTATTTTTTTCAAAATACAAGCTTCCTGTTCAGCTGAGATAGTACATTTGATGTCTTCTTAGTTCATAATGGAAAAAGCCTCTCCACCTTTTTTTAATTAATTTCATTCAGTTTCACTATGTATATTTAACAATGTACTTTAATTATTGTCTAGGGGTTTTGTTTTGTTATGTTTTGTTTATAAAATGCCTTCTTATTTGGACTGACTCCATAAAGTTTCCAAAATGATAAGTAGTAGTCGTTCCTATTTACTTTTTCCTTTTTTCCATTCTTACATACCAATTTCTGCTGATGTTTTAACATTACTCCCATGTCTCTCTCTCTCTCTGTGTAAGATGTCTTTTGTCGTATGTTATGTTTATCCCTACTAGTACAATCAAGGATTTTGGATGGCTAATTGTCCTTCAACAACTCATAGTCTTTTTAATACAAATCAGTCTACAAGTTTGTAGTTCCCTCACTAATTCCAACTATGTAAGCTTTGGTAATTGATACTGTTAAAGTCCCTGTACACGTATATCATTACTTACTGCAATATTCAGTAGAATATTGAACTTATATCATTAAGTGATAGCCACCTGTGCTTGAACAGTCATGGATTCTTAGGTTAATGACCAACATTCCTTCATCCAATAAGATGAGATCCAATGTTGCATTATTATCTGCTGCAGAATTTAGGATCCTTAGAAAATTTATTATCTCTTGTTTTCAGAAGTAGTAAAGATGATTTTTTCCCCCACTGGGCATGTAAACTTTCAAGAAGTATCCATCACACTACAGCTATTTATAATTTTTTCTTTTTCCTACATGTTATCAATAAGTATTTGATGAGAGATTCGTATCACTCTATCCTGAGATTTAGGTGGTCTGTTCAACACCACAGTGTAACAGTGATCTGTTACCCCATGGGAGCTGACACCTGAAGCTTTATTCTGGAGTTCTTGGATTGACTCTACACTTCTGCAACACCTTCCTCATGAGGTGTCCCACTTTAAACGAGGGATTTAGAGCAAAAGCCAGTGTGGTGGATAATAGCTTAAAGGAAATTTGGGCCACAGAGAAAATCACGTACAAATAATCAAGACAAAGTTTGCATGGCAGTTAGGAATGGAGATCAGATAATGTGGCTTCAGCTTTTTTTTTATTGACCCTAGGACTCTCTTTCTTCTACAGTATTTGCAGAAAAGGACAAAAAAAGACAGGTTGGACTAAAAATTACAATTCTTTCTAATCTCATTCATAGCAGAGTATTTGCATGGAAGATCCACAGGCATACATAGTGATCTATACCAAATTTTGAGTTTTTTAATAATTTATGCAGTGTCTGAAGAAAATTCACAAACCTATAACACTAAGATTTAAAGTTGTATAAAGTTTCAGACAAGCAGGAACTGTTTACAGAATGTACTTCTCACTTTGAATTAATTTATTCCATATTTTTCTTGAATAATACTTGACATTCTTGATTTTGAGCATTACTGGCAGCATTGCCCTAAGAATGACATGAAAGAACTACCTCTGTTCTTGCAGATTTCAGTATCACATACTTGCCCATGTGTACAATTTTCATAGTCATTTTTAATCTATAATCTTGGTAGGTCTAAGTGGCTGATTAAGAAACTGCGTTTAACCCATCACATTTAAAGGACCTATGAGGAAAAATTGCTTACGTATCAAACAGTGACAGTCAGAACAAAAGTAGTTTGCTTAGTAGGGCAAAACTCTCTCTTATATTACTTTCTCTGTTTTCCAAAATCAGCACTCATCACCTACCATCTGTGCTTGCTTTCTGTGCGGATCTTCTTCATTTGATTGACGTTCTTCCCAATGGCAGAACTTTCAGTGCATGTTAAGTTACACAAGAGAACCAATTTAAGCATCTCTTGTGTATAAATTAGCTAGAGAGTCTTAGAGATATGCTGCTTATCTGATGGCATAATTGAGCCCAAAGCTCTATCGTTGATCTTTCACAACTTGGCTGTCAAAAAAAAAGTTTTTTAAAAAAAGGAAAAAAGGTGAGGGGGGGAAATCTCTTCATCAGAATTATAACTGTCTCAGCTTCTCATAAAACTAGATTTCTTTTGCAGAGAAATTAAGAGAAATTAAAATGTAATAGTAAAGTGTATTTCTGACAGAAAAGATGTGCCACTGCAGTAAATGACAGGAAACTCTGTATGTGAAAAGGATAGTGTGTTATCCCTACTCAACAAATTTAATTAGTAATTTATTTTTTTTATATTTTGGTTATGCAAACTTACGTTTGTGACAAAACTGACTATTGTCGAAGATGTTAACTGAACAGTTAGCTGGACACTTCTAAGTGTGTTCTTAGGCAAAAGAACCATGAAATTTCCCAGTTTTGAAACAAGATTTGAAACCACAGCAACCCTTGACGGTATTACAAGAAGATAGGACTGGCAATATACCTGAAACAAAACAAATTGGTGATCATACTCCTTCCCCCACATCCTGTCACATAATTCAATATTTCTGAATGTTTCACTGTGTCCATTGTAAATAGTTTGCCCTCCATGTTTCCAGAATTTAAAACAGATGTAGTTGTCCGGATTCCTGACAGTGCTATGTTTTTAATATTCTTTCCAATACACTGAATCAGAGGATAATCCAATAACATATCTGCCATAAAATCAGTATGACCTCAGTTTCTTCTGAATGTGTAGTGCATACAAATATATATGTATATATCTCTCTCTGTTGTCCACTGTGCAGAATCTTTATCAAAAGGACAAGCTGGAAAATAAGGGTATGGCCCTTTTCTAGTAAGTTGAAAGATAAGTGATAGGACACTGGTGCTGGCATTCTGTAAACGTGGCTCATCCCACATGGTAGTAAGGGGGACATTGCATTTTCTGTGGGGTTTGAAATCATTGTGGTACTCACAGCTGTGTGACCACTCCACTCTGCCTACTGATCTCACATTAGCATTAAAAAGTACACACACACACAGGGAAAAACACACACACAGATGAGGGCATTGAAGGTTTACAAATAAAAGTATTTTGTCACTGAAAAATACAACAGAAAATGAGAGGATAGCAAATTTCAGACAAAGTTGCAAGGTACACTGATACTGTTTGCTGACACTATGGATATCAGAATGACATTTACTAGCAAACTTCCAGCATTTAGTTCCCCTTTCCCCATGCAACTACCTTCTAGATCTGAATTTTTACAACAGTCTCTGAGAAAATGGTGGGATTCCAGAAGTGGCTGACTAAGGAGTTACACGTAATACATAGGACGTATCTTGTGGGAATAACATTTACAGATCACCGTAGAATTTATATTTAATGAATTATGGTGTCATTGTTGTTATGCATGTCATATTTTAAGTAAAATTAGCATTCTGTTTTATCTTTTTTCAGTGCATCCTCTTCTTTCTATTACAGAAAAAAATAATAAATCTAATATTCTAGCTCTGGCTGCGATAGAAGGACAAAATGTATCGGAACTCTGCCGTCAGTGTCCACCTACTGTTTTCAGACAGTGGAATATGGGAATCAATGCAGGAGATGTCACCTATGCAGCAGATAAACTCTGCTACATGGGATAAGGTGCAGTAAGACAAAAAAGAAAAGGGACCACCTGCTCTCAGCAGCTTTGTGCATGTACCCACACATTCTTCCCGAATAATTCTAACTAAATTGCCTCTTTTGGTGAACTTACGATTTACTAATGTTGTGCTTAATTCCCTGTGTAAAAGGAATGATGTGTTTTAACCTTTTCGCTAGGATAATTCCTCATTTTTGCAAGTGTTATTAATTGTTGATTGTTATTTATTATGGTGCCTCCAAAATCTCTGCATTGTTTATTTTAAACTAAATTAACCCTAGGTAGTAAAGAATTTTGCAAAATAATCCTGACACCAGAGAATGAATAATTTTTTTATGCTCAAATAGATCACTTTGGCAGCCAGCCCCTTCAAAACTGTTTTTCAAAATATGTAATAATATCGCTTTGTTTTTGCACAGGGTCCCATGTTCACCATACATTGCACAGCAGTGCAGAATGACTTCCATCTACAGCTCTAAATGACTCAGATGACTGGGTTTTCATTTAGGCCCATTCTCACTTCTATGGCCTGTAACAAGATAGATCTGATTTCATTTTAAGAAATGAAATGGCTTAAGTTGCACATTACTAAAAAAAGATATGTACGGTGCTTTTGGGCAGCACAACTGAGACAGCTCACACAGCATCAAGGCTGAGGTTAGGCTTGGTCAGAGGATGGAATTTCGGAAAGTGATGAACTTCCAGATGACAGCAAAACAGCCTGACTCCTGGCTGCATGATGTGTTGGCAGCCAGACCTCGAAATACCCATTGACTCACACTGGTCTTAGGAGGTGCACGTTTGGGTAGTCAAGGGCTGGTGATGCAAAATAAGGGGGGCTATCCTGTATGGAGGCAATAAACCCCACAACTGGTGTTGTCCCGACAGTTGTCTGCCAGTTCTGCCTTGTCTTTTCTTCTCCCATTCAAAGCCTGTGGCTTTTGAAGTGGCGGAGTACTAATTTCTTGAGATGCTGATGAGCCTGGAGCTAGCCCTGCACTTATCCTGGGGGGAATTTATATGTGATCTGTAAATCTGTTGGCATTATTAGTTACAGGCAGGTGAAGTCCTATCTCACAGAAGAATCTTCTGACAGAAGTTCCTCTTGTTCCCAGTTTCCCTTCAATCTCTGTCAGGCATTCCTTAAGTGAGCTCCTGTCTTTGCATCTCTTTGGCTTTGCCTCCCTCTCTCTGTCTGACATCAACTGTTACTCCCCTTGGAGACAGCAGTAAAATCCTGTGCTCTCCATTGACATTCATAACATTAAGCATGGCCAGATTCATAGTGTGTCCTCATACAATTTTGGAAGAAAAATTATTGTTCAGAAATCTTCATTTTCCATTATTCTTTAAAGAGGGCTGATAGCTGCATTCACTCCCAGTCTACTCCTGGACATATTTGGAAGTGGGGAAGAATGAAGAGAGGCTGTAGCAGATCCAGCCAGATGTGGAGTGGGATGGGAGAATGTGCTGCACCCATATGAAATATGTTATGTGAGTTTCCAAGAGGCCTGGGAAGAGTTCATTGCTGCCCCTCCTGGAAAAACTAACTTTTGTACAGCCCTTTGAACCAGAGAGCCCACACAGACTGACTTTCACAAAACAGGCATTCCCAGCTTAGACCATTTGATGTGCATATGCTACTAGCCAATAAATGTTTTTATCATAGCTAAATTTCCAGGTAAATTGTGAGAAAAGAATTGACTGTCTGGAAGGATCCTGCTCATGGGAAAGCTCAGCTGATGCTCATCTCCTCCATGAACCTAAATACGTTGAACACCCTCCCTTAAAATCATGATGTGCTCTTGTCTGCACAAAAGTAGCTCCGTTGAATTTACCTCTGTGACAATCCGATGAAGTCAGAATCAAGCCTATGTAATCTGGACACCTGCAGCTACGTACAGTATAGGACATCAAAATTAGGAGCAGAGTTACCTAGGCTCCCTCAACAGTTGGTGGGCAGGGAAGAACACAACTCCAAAGCAAAATGTTTCCTCACTTATATCACCTAGCTCTCCACTGACTCATCCATTAAACCAGATAAGGTGAATCTAGGCATAACTGGGCTAATTTTCAAAGCAGGTAGCTGACAACAGATAGATATGCCATAAGGTATCTGTCTAGGCAGCTGCTCATAAAGGATACAGGTCTGAGCACAGAATCATGATCAATCATAAGCTCTTTGGGACAGGGACCTTTGTATCCCATATCCATACAGGATTTTTTAATAAAAGACACCAGACTTGTCTGGCTTTCAATTTAATCCTTCTGTTTGAAAATGAGATCTTTTTGGTTATGGAACATACTTAAGAAACCAGGAAAAAGTGGTAAAGTGAGCTGGATGGAGAGGTAAACCTGAAACATATATGCTCTCCTGGGATCACAGAACATGGGTCTTCTGAAGCTGGTTGCAAACCTAGTTATGGTCTTTTCTACAGGACATTTTTCTACCTTCATACTTGTTTTGAAAAAAGAAGAATATTTCTTTGTATGCCATTAGCTAAGAACCTACCCCCCCACACACACACACCCCACCCCGCCCTGGGAACAGGTATTCTTGCTTCTTTCCAGCACCTTTAACTGTAAGTTACCAAAGGATTTCCACACTTTAATGTGATAAATAGATGCAGGCCCAGGACTCTGGAGATGTGGACTCTGCGTTTGCCACTGATGTTGCCAGATGCATTTCCTTGTGAGGTGACTTCGCCTTGCTGTGCTCCACTGCTTCCACCTGTAACAAGGCTCAATTTCCTGAGGTTTTCAGGTGAATGGAAGCAGAAGTCCCGTGTCACAGCAGATTTGCATTTACTGCTCATTGGCAACAGAATTCCGCCTATTATGCAAATCCATTGTACAGACATTTTCCTTCCAAGTTTGAAAAGCAATCCGCATGACTCTTCCAGTAAATGGTTCTGTGTCCTCTTTCCTTGTCAACAGAGGAAGACTAACATTATGTGTTTACCTGATAAAAAACAACATGCTCTTCCTAGCAACTAGGCAAGGACCTGCTCCTACAGCAGCAGCATTATTGTGAATGACCTCATTCATTTGCAATCATGATCCTATTCTGACAACATATCCCATCTGCATGTGTTTGTTTTCTAAAGAAAAGCATTAGCCCAGTGTGAGGTGTTTGGATTGAAGCAGCTCACCGATATCCACTGGTGTTATATTTACGGGACTGAAATTGTAGCACTTGATGACTCCACTGTTTGTTAGCTGGAAAGTGAGTTCATTACCTTCAGAAACCCAAATGTTTACAACTAGTTGCTACTAGAAACTGTTTTGATTCTGTATTGGAAACCACAATCACGTAGACAACCATTAAGTCAGCTGCCCAGGGAGACCTGGACTTTCTGCTTCTCCCTTATAATCCCCCTATTCACCCTGCATCAGTCTGGGGAGGACGGGACTGTTTACTGCTTTAGCACTTCAAACCCTCCTTTTTTTTTACCCTCACCATGCAGAGGAGGTTAAGAAGTGCTAATCGTTGCTGGAACTAAGGGATTTTTTCTCATATTAGGAGCTACTTTAGGGGGGACACGGTGGATTACCTCAGCCTGGTTCACTATTGTGTGGGAGAGAGGCTTTCATCCATATATTTCTTCTGCCTCTAGACAGCCTTCATCCCTGTCACTTACAGAACACATAGGAATGCATGGAATCACTTGTGTGTGTTACGACCTATAATCTATTTATCTTGGAGGTACTAAAGCTGTTATAAATTGCTGTAAACCTGGTGGTCTGAAGCCATGAAAAAGGATGAGCTTACTCTTAATACCCGACATTGAAGTAGGAGAAAAGCAGCCCAGAAAGCCTGGAGAGGTGTGCAGGCTCCTGCCAAGCTGGTGAACGTTCTGTCTGCATCTGCTTTTGAAAAAAGGGAATTAACTGGATGGACCAGGCCTCTGCTGAGTGTCAGTTATGTAACAGTTTATAAATTTTCTGTTTAAAAATAAGCTGTGAAGTTTTACTGTTGAAGTGAACATAATGTTGGCATTCATGTTTGAAAGTGAGCAGGCAAACATGCCCAGGGTGGGGGAGTCCCCCTGCCCACTGCCAATGGCCTCTGGGAAACACCAGAAGAAAATGAAAAGAAGATAAAAATGTGAAAGAAAATTACATTTGACTATGGAAGTTGTTTCTTTTGTAGGCAGAGGGCTTACTAAAGGCCTTTAATTCTTCCCTGAAGAACATCCGAAACCCTGGAGGGGTGGGTGGGAGATGTGTCTGGCAGTTCAGGGGCTGAGTAATGACCTACGGGTGAGAGCACCAACCTTCAGAGCAGAGCAGCTGCAGCGCGGCCACTGTACTAGTGTGTATCGTTGAATTTGGGTCATTTCAGCTGAAATCACCCATGGAGCCCACTAAAATTATCCGTACCATGGGGGATCCTACCAACGCGGGCAATGAACTAAGTGTGAGTGCAATGGCAAGGGAAAGATAGCAGTTAGCTACCTTGGCTGTGGGGAGCGGACTGGGAAATCAGGGCAGAAAATGGCAATCCTGCATGCAGTCATTTGGTTCTTTCCCTGAGCTGCTGCATTATTGTGTTTTCCTTTTGTTTCCAATAAACTCTGTTAGTTTAAACCACATTGGTCTTAGCGTTTAAACACGGGGAAATGTCAGTTGCTAAACTACTGGTGCAAACCAAGCAAGTTTCTAACTAGGCGTTCACAAGAGCACTGCTTAAATGTTTGTCGAAACCCTTATAAATTGAACACACAACCATGGCGCAAAGTTTGCACCAGCTTTTCCATTGAGAATGACTCAGTCCCTTTCCTTTATTTTATTTAGGAGAGTTTGGCACTGGGGGCCAGAAGCTCACTCACTTTGAATGATGTTTTTCTCCCTGACTTTCCAGACAAGTTTTGGGATGACAAAATTATTTAAGAATAATAATTAAAAAAACACAACCAAAAAAAACCCAGAAGAAGGAAAGAAAGAAAGAAAAAGGTGAAAAAAAGGGAGGTTAGCTAGAAGGCAGAAGTACCACAAGCCATTAACCATGTTTTAGAATGAATACTGTTTTCCCAATGAAAAGTTCCTTTTGATGTTTCTAAGAAGCATCATCACCCCAATTACCAAAGGAATTGCTATGCAACCACTTTACAGACAGCACAAGCACCATATGCACTCTCCCTTTGGTCATGCCAGCAAAGCCTGCCATGTCGGCTCTGACCTCTCATGTGAACAGCATTGGAACTTGTTCTGCAAAATAATGGTTCTACAGCCTGTTCGGGAAGGTCTGGCTGGCAGCTGCTTCTTCCACTAACTTCTTTTCTTCTCCCTATGCTGGGAAAGGTATAACAGATTTCCCTTTGCCAATAAAGATTGCTTAAAGAAGGATATGGATGCAGCCAAAAAAGAAGTTGGTTTTCAGACAATATTCTGGAAAAAGAAAAAATCTTTTCCTAGAAATATCTGCAACATAAACCAACTAGTAGGAAAATTGTTATTATCTTTGCCCTGTAATTTTTTTGTTGTAGGCAATTCTAATATGGGTGGGAGCATATTCATTACTTTCTATCTATCTCGTGACCTGTATCAGTCATTTAATTTCCATACTGAACTGTACGTTTTATTTGAGCTTGCTATTGTTCCAGCTGGTGTTGAAACATAAATCTTCTAGCTAAAGGTTTCCAACGTTAAAAATGCTCACTTGGGGCCCAAAGCAGATGTAAGATGTAGCTCACAGAAATCCCTATTTGAAACTTGCACAGGCCAAAGGAATTATATTTTGCTGTTGTAAGTGAAATAAACATATTTTCTCCCACATTCTGTCTTTGATCCTCAAAGTATGTGTATCTATAGGAAGAACCTGCAAGGTACACTGTGAAAAAATGTGGAGCTGGATTATTCTTTCTCATGGAAAAACATATTGCAAGAAAGAGACTTGGGTATTGAGATAGATTCCCAATATTTTCACACAGAGTGGACTTTCCATCTTTTCATGGGAAACGAGTTTGCACACTCCCCGCCCCGGAGCAAACCTTGTCATCCAGCCCACATGGAGCAGGTCTCCATCTGAAGGGAGCTGAGACCTAGCAGTCCTCTCTGGGTTTCTGAGTACACTGGTTTAGTTGTAATCCCATTAATAAGGACTCCAGAATTATAGAAAGAAATAGTGGGAGGTGAACTCAGTCTGCCTGTGTAAATGCTTGTTTGCTTGTTTCTGGTTTTTAACTGCCTGCTTGTCTTTTTCGAAGCTGTTAATTGCTGGTCCCCCATTTCTGTCTGACATTTTATTGCTTTGTCCTATTTGCTTGGATTTGACATGATTTTCCTATTTCTTTTTCAACTTTTATCTGTCTAATCTTCAAGTCTCACTTCTCAGCTGAGTCCTCCTTTCCCACTGAGACACAGTATAAGCAAAACATCTTGAACTTTAAAAAGGCTCTGTTGCCTAAATACTTGTTTATTTCTGAATCCTCCCTCTCCTTCCATGTGTGCCATTGGTTAACATGGAGGATCACTGATGCCAATGCCACACTGAGTCATCCTAGCAGAGGATGAGCGAAGTGAAGGTCTGCTCAGGTTATGTGAGGTCAGTACTGCCATGCCTGCTCTTGAAGTCCCCTGCCCATGCTGCTGCGTGTTCCCATTCGGTTGTGCCATTCAAGGGTTGCACCTGGCAGGGCGTAGGTATTGTCCCAGGTGGGACATGGGCTCGCTTGGGATGCTATACAACAACTACTAATGGTGTGAAAAATACAGAGATGGATGGAGTCCAATGTACCTGTACCTACCAGGCACGTCTACATGCCAGCAGCTGTAGGCTGTGAACCTCCTTTACCCATTAGAGGGGAAAGTTGCATACGCTTTCCCAAGGTGATATACAACACAGAAACAGAGTACATGTGTACGTGCTTCTTGTTCTTTAAACTTTCTGCTTCAGTTAAGCCCTTTGAGATAAATTGTTTTCCTCTTGTCATTCTTGGATTGTAGCTCTTGTAGAACAAGACCTTCTTGTTGTGTTTGTGTAGGGCATAATGTGGTGGGATCCTCTAGCCCTGGCTAGAATACCATAGATGTTATTACAGTGCTCCTCCTACTAATATCTTCAAAAGATTACAAGTTTGGGGGGCTAGGTAGGAAGCTGCTAAAGCTTGTGCTTCAAGGCATCTGGGAGACATTGATGTGGGAGAAGAAGGATGTGTATTGACTTGATAAGGTTTTCTAGGCAGGTTTTTCTGCCTCTTGATTCAGTGGCTGGAAGAATGCCCGCTCCGGAAAGTAAGGATAAAACTGAAGCTTTTCCAAATGGTTTTTGGCAGCTGGCACACACTTTAGATATAGCTTTTAACTTAATTAAATCAACCATTTAACCCTCTTTCTTAACTCTGTGTTTTGGAGAATTTAGAAGAAAAATTATCCTAAGTAGAATGTTAAAACGAACATCAGACAACTACCGCCCCAAACAGGAAACCGTGTGAACACCCCGGTGTACACCTACTCTCTCCCGTTTCAGATCAACATACTGAGACTGTGCACTGTCTGCCACAAAAACACCAAGGACATTTTGTTCAGCTGCCTGGGTTTCGAGCACAATGATACTTTCTAAAGCAGAAGTATTCATCTGGGACATCTTTGCACATAAGAACAGGCATTCATTTAGGCCACTGTAGTTACAGTTGCAAAACAGTTTCCACTATGACCTCCTGCTTTCTCGTGCTCATAGCTTTCCAAAGCAGGAAAAATTTGGACCGATTTTTGCTATGATGAATCCTTTCTGGACCAGAGTTTTTCTTAGGAAAGGCAACAACATGAGACAACTTAGCTTCGCAAAGCCAAAAAACCCCATATTTATTTTCCATGATGAAACAGTGTAAATATAGTTCTTGCTTCTCTTGTCAATACATTATTAAATCTGTGCAATTAAAACCACAGGATGTCAGAAAACAATAATTTCAATAATCATGTTGGATGTGCATCTTTTTCTTTTTGTATTCTGGTTATGAGTACCATTTTGCTATTTATCTGGAGACGTTTTTCCTTTCTCTGTAAGTCTCCAGAATGCTATATTTATTATACTTAGAAGTAATTCCTTTATCAATGAAGACCAATCCCAGAAGAAATTATATGAGCACATGTGTCATTGGCTCCCCAGTCCTGGTTAGGCCAGTATATTTTATTGCTTAATGTTCTTGTATGACATTATCATCCTCTGTGATTGCACTGGGTTAACCTTGACTGGTGGCCAGACACCCACCCAGACACTCTCTCACTCCCCCTCTGCAACAGGACAAGAGGAGAAAATAAGAAGAAAAGGTCACGGGCCAAGGTAAGGACAGGAAGAACAGTTGCCAATTACCATCATGAGCAAAACAAACTCAACCTATGGAAAATTAATTTAGTTTATTCCCTATTAAAATAGGTTTGGATAGTCAGAAACAAAGACAAAGTAAAATAACACCTTACTCCCACCACCCACATTTTCTCAGGCTCAGCTTCATTCCTTTATTTTTGACTTCTCTTAGAGGAGGAGATGACAAATCTCTTCTTGTCCCATCTCTTGTAGACAATCCAAGAAAGGGAAAGATCTTAATTCACGATTATCTGTCTAGCATAATGCTCTCTAATCTCACTTAGGTTTCCATCAGCCATGTTTACCACATCAGATGTCTTTTGCATTGTCTTTTCATTTGGTCAGTATGTTCCTTCTCACAAACTTAGATTATTATTTTTTTTTAGTTTAGAAACAGAGAAGCATGTCAACTTCTAGCTAGAGATGATAGAAAATCAGATGCTGAGTTTTATCTACAAACAAAGCTAACACTGAAGATAAGCATCTTCTTGGATATGATATGAGTAAATATTCCATGCTCTAATGCTTAAGACAGTCACTAAGAACAGTCATACTAATATTTTCTAATTCTGAATTATTTGCAAATAAATGCTTTTTTCATTTGGTTCTAAAATTGTTCATTAAAATGTTGTATACATTTATCCTTAATTATTTTATTATTTATTTGAATTTTCTCATTCATTGATCTTTCTTAATTAAAAGGGATATTTTACTCCTTTACTGGATGTCTCAAGATATAAAACTTGTTACCCATATCAGTCAAAATCTTTCTTACTAACTAAAGAACTGATTTGAATATCAGTGTTCTCAGCATCTGCTTTTTCTGACTATATGTTTGAAAAGCTTTCAGGTATACAAATTTTTTTAGAAACGAATATAATGTTAGATGGGTAAATAAATGAAACTGTGATTGAGAATTTTCTCAGCTCTAGTTAAATATTATAGCAATAAAAATAGTGTAAAAAAATCTAATAATTATTCACTCAATTAAACAAAACACCTTATAATCAAAGGAAATCAAGCTATTTTTAGCAGTCACATTCATTTATATTTTACTGCTGGACTGGGCCACTTCCTAGAATTTGAGCCCCACAATCGTATTGTATGCTTGTTGTATTATAAGGGTCGCCATTCATTCATGTTTAAGTTTCATGCAAACTCTGTCCAGGAATGTTTTTTGTTGCTTCAGGTGTTCTTTCCAAAGACATAATAAAGCCACAGAAGAGGAATAAGAAAAAGAACCCCCCACCCCGCCCAAACCCCACACTACAAACCCCAAACCCCCAGCAGTTATTTGGGAGAATACTTATTTCCGAGTTGCACCCACTACAGTACCCACTATTTCACCTTCTTTATTTACTCAAAGTTAAAGTGACATCCACGACAGAAGTGGAAGTTGTAATGTGTAGCATATTTTGTGTGTTCTGACTCCCTATCTTGATAAGACATAGATTATTAAAAATGTCACTTGCAAAGAATTTTTTCTTCAGGCTTTTTCTGTGATCACTAACCAACCTGCATAATTTCTCATTTCTCATCTGAAGGATGTTCTGCACTTTAACTTTGCATTTTGTTAAAACAACCTGACAAAAAAAAACAAACAACAAACAAATACGAGGAGCCCTCTATCCTATAACTAACACTCCATATTTGCAGTGGATCTTTTTTGGAAGGTTTTAAGCTCCTCGTTGTCCCTGGTGCTGAAGCAGGGAGCTACCTGGCAGCACCATTCTCATCTGATAGAAGAAGGGACATAAGCTGTGGAGCAAACCTGAGATGCGCAACGTGAAGCAACACTGTCCATATGCCCATGAAAGGGTGTCATATTCACAGAAAAATGTAAGTTGGCAAGGACCTCTGGAGGTTTTCTGGTCTAACCTTGAAAGACAGAAGAAGGGCTAATGTCAAAACTAGCCCAGATTGTGCAGATCATTGTCCCACCGGTTCCTTCACCTCGTCCTTATATGCCATGCTCTGCCCACATAACTGTCTTGGTAAACCTCTACTGTGCTCTTTTCAGTTTGTCCTCATCTCTCTTCTAATAATAAGATGCTCTTAAGAAGGTATCAAGTAAAATGTCACACACAGCATACATAATCCCCTCTATTCCAAAAACATATGCACAGCTTTTTGCCTTTCAGTTATTCTTTGTGCACTGCTCTCTCAGATGTAAGCAATTCTGACTGAAGGTAATCATTACGTAAAACTACCTTTCACATTTTATATGAGAAGATACAAGTGTTTACTTTGTGCCCTGCATTTTGTGCCCTTTAGGTGTTGTATAATTTGACATTCACACAGATACAAATGTTAGATTTTTTACTGACAAGCTCTTGGTGGGATGGTAGGTCACGAAGACAGAATATAACCCCCAATATGTGGAAAACAGGGTGGTTTCAACATGATGATGGAGCAGTGGCTGCTATCCTTGTACATGGATTAGTACTTACAGCAGCTGTGTACAATGCACTTTGGTGTTTTGGTCTAAAAGTTTTGGTATTCCTGCTTCCATGAATCCTCCATAAATACTCTCTGCTCTTATTCTGTTATTCATAGCAAATGGCTTAGTTTCTTTAGCATACAGAGGATAGCATCATTTCTCATCTCAAATTCTTCTGGGGGGTGAGGAAACACTTGTAGAGACTGATTTAGGTTTTTGCACTAAGATGAATACTCTCTCTGCTACACATCCCCAAATCAGCTTTTAAGCAAATCAGCAATAGATGAGAAATATCCAGAAAAACTTACTAAACAACTTGAAAGATATTAAATTCAAGCCAAAGCATGGCAGTGACAATGCATTTCCACTGTGTTGTATTCAGGCTCATACTTCATGAACGTGCATTGCTCAGACTTGGTCTGTCTTTTGAACAACAGTGTTTTAATCCACTGGATTGTCAGAGGGTGGCAATGTAAGAACACAAAATAAGCACACTGCCAATTAGTGAGAGCTTCTCCAGGCTGACAGCAGCCAGTTTTCCTGACACAGCCACAGCCTTCCCTTTGTTTACTAACGTCACACTCAGGTTTCTGTGAACACTGTGCAAAACAAGACAGGGTGGTCCTGGAGAAACACCGAGCTTCATGTAGGACTGTCTCGTACACGGAAAACCTTCCAGACAGAGACAAACACACTCCTCTTATTTACAGTTCAGCCATGTTCGTCCCAGGCTGAATTTCTTCCAGATCTGCCAGAGGCAATAGAGCAGGCAGCCTCATGATGTGCTGTCAGAAGCTGCTCCTCTGGCATGCCCTTCTGCATCCCGCAGAGCCCGCCTTGTCTGCATTAGTAGCCTCTTCATGGGTCTACACAGAGTTGCAGGACTTGCAAGATAGATGTCTATTACAGCAAAACAAGGCAGAAACTGTCCAACAGTGCTGGTGATTCCTCTTGATGTCACCTTCTCTTCCTCTGCTCATATCTAAAATCCTCTCTCTCTCTCTTTTAATTAACTCTTCAGTCACATGTGATCACAGTACTCTCAGGCTCCAGGTGTTCGCAGGCAGTGGCTTCCTCCTGCTCTCACCGTGGCAGTGGTTGGGTACCTCATTACTTCTTTTCAATAAAACATTCCCACAGTGAGCTGCGTGACTGCTCAGGGGACAAGCACCGAACTACTTTGCTTTGTACTAATTTGGCTTGAAGGATTAAAAGATCTGACTTCACCACGACAAGGAATACCTAGTAAAATAAGCACTTTCTGGTCTCCATATATACAGGTTTACAAGGTATTAATAGTGTACAGGTAGGACAGCCAAAACTGCCATATTCCCCAGCAAATAAATGTTAAGTTTGCCTTTCAAAGTAAAAATTATCTTTTCTTATCCTGACTTGTGCTGGCAGGGGCTTAGACAAGTAGAATGTGCAGAGAAACTAGGGTGGCTGAAGGGAGCACACGCAGGGAGCACCTCCAGGGCTGGAAGAGGTTTTCTGTCAGATCCCTGTGCTCTGGTGCAGAGTGGAGGCAAGATGCTCTTCTGCAGACTGGAGCAAGAAAAAATTTCGCTTGTGTTTTTGGAGTACCTGAATAATTTTGTAAAAATGTTTGCTTCACACATGGGAGCATTATGACTGTCATCCTTCTCCCACCAGGATTGGGATTAAGGCTGCAGTTCAATGCCTACTGAGATGAGTCATTATTCATTTTAATATCTTTTTTGGTGGCTAAGAATAAATTCTGTTGTCAGATTGCTACACTATCTTCTTCAGAACAAGTGCCGTCCTCTGCACTTACAGAAGAGCTGAGCTTGCAAGAGGAATGGGTCTAGCCCCATTTTGAGCATATTCCCTTATCTTTTGGGTTTGAATCGTATGTCTTGGACAAACAAGATATGAACATAAAGGGAATTTGTCAAAAAACCTTTCAATAAATTCATATATTAAAATGTATTCCTTCCCCACTCATTTTACTGTCGTCATTCAATGTGCCACATCTAATTTATAGGGTGAGATCTGTTGGAACAGTGACTCATCTTTTCCTTATAAAGCACCATGCACACAAAACCGTATTAATAAAGGAATAATAATGGGATCTGCTTGACTCTTAGAGACTGGGGCAGAGATAACTGATTCTGTTGCAGATGCCAGTAAGGATGTAGTATAGTTTATGTCTTATCTTGGATAATACTGGAGACTGGTACTGCAAGGAGTGTAAAGTACAGAGGCCCATGGATGAAAGCTCAAAGCAATTGGATCTTAAAATAGAAATCAAGGACCCCAAAGAAAATGCACCATCAATGCAAACAGTTTGCATTATCTCCAGCTGAGAATCTCAATACCACTGGCCAGCAACCATGATCCAAACCACAGCAGATCTCATGAGATAATGCAATAGTGCTATTCCACTGAAAAAGGAGAGCACAGAGAAACAGTTATTTGCCAAATAAATCAATTTCATTTCTCAATATGGAAATAAATTTATTTGTTTGCTATGGAGTGATTATTTCACATGAATAGCTAACCCTGGATAAAATGTGGGAAGTCTGCAATCCTTATTTCCTGAGCCTTCTGCTGAGTATCTGAGGCTATAAATTATAAATTTCTTGACAAAGGTGTGGGAAAGACACAGAGTTTGGTGCTTATCAACAATAAACCAGAATTTCAATACCGAACTGTAAGCTGCTTAAACCACAGTCTCTGCCCCCTATAGCAGATACACTACTACAGTATGGCATAGTATGTCAGTACTTAATGTTTGAAACATTAAATACAGAGAGCTTTTAAATAATCGATATGAACAGATTCCAGACAAACTGTTTCACACATTTTAATTCTCAAACAATATAATCTTCAGCAGGTGCCCATAATTAGGGATATAGACGTAAAAATACAGTAAAAGAACATGCTTGGAGTTTACTTATATTTGCTATCTGACCTACCGTATTAATGTAATTACATGCCTTAGTTTAGGGCAAGCTTGACAAACATCTTCATTTCTTCAGTTAATATCAGAAATGTATAGCTTAAGAAAAATAGGAAATGACAGGAGAGTGGACAAGCTGTTTATATGAGCTAAAGAAACAATTATCAGATTATTCATGGCACTGTAAAGAGTAGGAATGATAAGCAGCCCAGTTACTGTAATGTGATTAGTTAATGTTAGTCAACCATTGTGAAGACAGAAAGAACCCCACAAAGGTTAAACATTATCATTATCACTGTTAATCCAGAGTGATGGAAGGCACAGTGAAACCTCTTACTATGTGCTCTGTAAAGCTTGCAGAAGCTGAAATTTAGAAGTGAGAGATTTACAGATGGGATAAAGAGCATTACCAGCTGGTGAGCTCTTTCTGCTTGTTCCTTGCTGAGGTCTGAGTAGCTGGTCATTTGACAAGATACTCATAGATAGTGGCAGAGATATAGAATATATCACAGTAGGAGGGACAGATGTGGGTCAAGCTGTGCGCCAGGATGCCTCTCTCCAGCTGCCCTGTGGGTCTTCTGGTCACACTCAAGGAGCAGCAACGCTGAGAGCTGCAGGTTGCCACCCACAGCACTTTGTGGGCCTGGCAGGTCTTTGAACATAATCCATATGGGCATAACCATCCTGGAAATGTTAACTTTCTCTGGCTGCAGCCTTCTATTTCTGGGTGTCTCAGTATTTATGCCATGGATTGTTGCCTTGGGCAAAATTTCTTGTATGTACTGCATGAAACAAAAGGTGCTTCCCTAGGATGGTTTGTTTCACCAATGTATTGTTATGTGGAACTAGATGAAAATAAGCATTTGTAATTCTCAAGGGAATTCTGGTGTTTTAAAAACATTACTGGTCCAGCCTGAAAACCGAAGGAGCACAACCTCTTGTTGAATTAAATACTAATACTAATATTAATACTACTAATCAATCGTTTCACAATATTTTTTTTGTTCAGTTTGAAAAATTTAATTGAAATCAATAAATTTATTTGAAATATATGACTATTGGAAAAAAGCATATTTTTAATAAAATATATTGTGTCAAGTATTTCATCTAGCTCTTCCATGCTAAGTGTCTCTCTTATGAACAGCACTGGACAAACATCCAATCTTCCAGAAAAAAACTTGTAAGAAATCAAGGCTGGTGAATGAAGACACAGTGAAGAACCAGAGCTGATCTTGAAACATAGGTTTAAGTTCAGCTGGCAATGCTGCATGACCAGGGCCTCAGTTTCTTTTCAACTGGTAAACTTTTCTATTTTAAAGTTTCAGGGAAGTATTTTCAAAGAACATGAACATGCCTGCTCCAGCTGGGGTGAGATGCTACCTTCACCTTTCAGACTTAGAGAATCATGGAACCATTTAGGTTGGAAAAGACCTTTAACATCATTGAGTCCTACTGTTTGATCTCTTTCTGACTACAGGCCCAGTTTCTCCACTTTGATATGGAAAAGAGAGGCAAACTGCCAATATCTGTGTAGGCTGGACATCGTCAGTATTTTGCAGATTCACTAACCAGAGAACTCCCCCACCCCAAAGCCTTATGAATCTGGCATACTGGGCAGGCAGGAGAAGCAAAGGATGAGGTCAGAGAGGGAGGAGAACACACCAGAAAGAGGAGTGCTGGAAAGCTGATTTGCCATGTGATATTCGGAGCTTTTTCCAGCTGCTGCTGCGTCTTACCACTGAGTTCAGATCTTCTGGTTCATTGAGAGCTGACATTCAGAACAAAGGTATTATAAATGTTCTTAAAAGAGCTCTGAGAGAAAATCTGAAGTGATTCAGCAAATGATTCACTTGTATTGATAGCAAAATAGCAGCAGTAGCTAAACATGACAGATACAGTGTGTACAAAGGCAGCCATGCCAAGTCTAAATTAGAGTTTTGAGCATGCGTTTGTTATTTATTCATCTGGATAATAGGCTATGGGCTGTTAGAAACCAATATTAACTGAAGAGCATTGCATTATCCCCAGTGTGAGTATTCCCAAAGGTACAAAACATTTGTCCCCTTAAAAATGACTGCTGTCAGTTTTGGGGTGTGATTCAATCTAACAATTTAAAAGATGATCTCTGTCATTATTTTCCAGCTAATTTGTATTATGACAACTGCATTTAATTTAACTCAAGGTTCCTCTGTGTTACAGAATTTGGTACCCGTACTTCTGCTGATTCATCATCTGTGATGACAGAGTTGAGTTGCAATAGCACCAGAGGTCAAAGCATCTGTACCAGCACTGCACGTCCTCCCTATTTGCACTTTTATTGGTAAAGACCATATAGGTCTTCTGGTATGTTTTGTTGCAATACACTATGGGATGTGGAAGAAATATATCACAAGAAAAGCAGTTCACACCACAGGCACAGTGGGTAGCGTTTTAGACTTGTCCAGGTAGCACAAATGAGGCTTTTAGAACATAAAACAAGGGGAAAATCATGCGAAACAATCTCCTTTTCACTGTGTCATTCTAACTGTTCCCTTACCTCTGCCACACCTGGGTGTCTGAGTGACTCCAGTCTCTGGTGATACCTGTGTCAGTGTGCATGTTACTACCTTGGATTTCAAAGGGCCACCCAGTAAAACAACATCTTTTCAGGTGGTGAACCTTGCCGTCAGTTTCCAGTCATGCCCCAGGCCTGCAAGAATGAGAAGCTATGATGAAAACTATGGATGAGGAATGGCCTGGCAAGGAAAGAGAAAGGGTGCTGCAAGAAACGTCTAGGACTTGAAAGGATTTGTGAAGTTATTCATTTATTACCTGAACATTGTTACATGATTTTGCTCACCTGAGGAAGCTTGCATATGTTTGTGGGTCTAAGGCAGACAACAGAGGTTGCAAAACCTTCATATATGAAAGAACTTTTCTAAGTACAGACAAAAGCGTAAAAGGAACACTGCCAGTGAGCCACCAGGTATACTCCCCTTGCAGACCCTATAACTTTGGATAGTGGTTGAAATGGTGGTGGTGCAAGGGAGGAGGTGGGAGACCAGCAGATTCCTAAGCTACAGTGGGACAGTTGTAGGCGTCACTATTGCCCACCAGCTATGGGAAGCTCAACACAAGACCATAAACAGATTTTACTGTGATGTTGGAGGGTGGTGGGGTACATTCTAGTAAAGTATCAAGAACACATTATTCCTGAAACTGAACACAGGGATCCTGGTACGTTGGGATGTCAAGGTTAAGTTGCTTGCGTATTTGGATAGACACAACCGTTTTGGTAATTCTACTGCAAGCCATTTATTTTTTAATTGGAAATTACATGGAAGTGTTCAAGAGTACCATGAATGTTGAGAGTCTGGACAAACAAGACAATTACATGGAATGAAAAAGGGCAAAGCAGGATATTAAAAGATAGTCTCCAACCTGTTAGTAACATAGACTGGCGACTCATTGGCCGTACATTACCGTTTCTTTTCAGCAACATCCATTTAACCCAGTATGCAAATGCGTCTTCGGGCCATCTCTTTCACTGAAAGATTTGCAAGGCCACCCTCACAGGGGACAAGAGAGACAGTCAATGAAAACACATCTTTCTGATTTACCTTGCATTTTTAATTGTTTTTTAAATTTTTTAAAATTGTTTTAATTAAAAAGAAATAGTATTAAATTGATATTGAAAATGAGAAAAGGCCAGTCTGCTTGTAAGAGGAACTTGCTACTGAACATCCTCCTGTACAATCGCCATGGCATGTTAAACAAGCATGCTTCCTCATAACGACATAGAAGGAAGCTTGGGAAGGGACTAAGGACCCACAAAAGATCTGTAGAAGTAAAGACTACATGTCTACCAGTAAAATGATAAATTCTGGTGATGTTCTTTAGGCTCCACAGCCAACATGGCTCACAGCTATAACAATAAACAGAATAGGGTGGCCTCATCCAAACTGCCTACTTGGAAAGGCCCATCTCATGCCAAGGGAACCTCCTTTTTGGCAGAGGTCCCATCCCAGAGACAATGCTGGCAGTGTAGCAGGATGCAGAGGAGGAAGTTCCCGTGCTTAGGAATATTCTCTGATACTGTTTACTCTACTGGAGAGAGACAACCAAAGAGTACAGAAACCTCTGTGGGCTGTTTCAGCTGCTATTGCCTTCATGTAGCTGTGGCATGATGAGCATAGCTATGAGTTTGGGTCCAACCCTCTGTCCTGCCCAACTTCGTTGTTCTGTAAGGTTGGGTCAAGTTCCTCTTCTCACATCAAACTTTTTTCCTGAATCCTTTTCTCTGCTATGGTCTTTCCCTCTCTTTGTTGTACTGTACCCTCAATAAAAAGAACCCCTCTGTTACAAGAGAGAGCTGCTCTGTTCTTTGGTTTGGGGATTTTCCTTTTGTGTGTGTGTGTACTTCCCCAGAGATAAACAGGTTTTCCATTGGGTATTTTTTGTAGTTCAACCACTCTTCATCCACTTGTTAATGACATTTTTATTTATGCTGTAACTTTTTCCAAAAGGGTGGGGAGAGGTTGGAAAAATCTTCTGATGGTTAGCTATGCATTGAAGTCTTTAACAACATAGCAATTTCATTTAAATAATCAGGACTATTTAAATTACCTCACAGCCAAATTCCCCAAAGCACCAGACTGCACTCTCAGGACCTAATCTTGGCCTAGAGAGCAACTCTTCATTCTCTGTTCCCCAAAATGATGTTTCATTGTTTAATGTGACGATTTTAGCTATCTTGTTTTAAATAAACATGTTCAGGTGGCATTTCATCTGGGAAATATTGAGCCAGTATGTAACTGGGTTTGTGTGGCAAGGTTTTGGTAGTGGGGGGCTACAGGGGCAGCTGCTGTGAGAAGATGCCAGAAGCCTCCTTTATGTCCAGTGGAGGCCATGCCAGCCAGCTCCATGGTGGACCTGGCACTGGCCAAGGCTGAGCCCATCAGCGACAGTGGTAGCACCTCTGTGATAATACACGGTCGTGGTTTAACCCCAGCTGGCAACTGAGTACCACGCAGCTGCTTGCCCACTCCCCACGCCCTCCCCAAAGGATGGACATGTATTTAAGAAGGAGGGAAAAAATGACTAGGGAAAAGCAGCCAGAGGAAAAGAAAGAATATGTGAGAGGAACAACTGTGCAAACACCCAGGTCAGCGCAGAAGGAGGGGAGCAGCTGCTCCAGGAACCAGAGCAGAGATTCCTCTGCAGCCCATGGTGAAGACCATGGTGAGGCAGGCTGTCCCCCTGCAGCCGTGGAGGTCCACAGTGGAGCAGCTCACATCCACCTGCGGCCCATGGAGGACGCCATGCCAGCGCAGGGGGATGCTCGAATGAGGCTGTGACCTCATGGGCAGCCCACACTGGAGCAGGGTCCTGGCAGTACCTGTGATCCCGTGGAGAGAGGAGCCCAGGCTGGAACAGGTTTGCTGGCAGGGCTTGTGACCCCATGGGGAACCCATGCTGGAGCAGGCTGTTCCTGAAGGATGGCACCCCATGGAAGGGACCCACACTGGAGAAGTTCATGGAGGACTGTCTCCCGTGGGAGGGACCCCACACTGGAGCAGGGCAGAGTGTGAGCAGCCTCCCACTGGGGTGGAAGGAGCAGCAGAGACAACGTGATGACTGCAGCCCCGTTCTCTGTCCCCTCACACTGCTGGAGGGGAGGAGGTAGAGAAATCAGCAGTGAGGTTGAGCCTTAGAACAAGGGAGAGGTGGGGGGAAGCTGTTTAAAGAGTTGGTTTGATTTGTCATTATCCTACTCTGATCTGATTGGTAATAATTAAACTGATTTCCCCAAGCTGAGTCTGTTTTGCCTGTAATGGCAATTGTTGAGTGATGTCCCTGTCCTTATCTCAACCCATGAGCCTTTCATTGTATTTTCTCTCCCCTGTCCAGTTGAGGAGGGGAGTGACAGAGCAGCTGTGGTGGGCACCTGGCTTTCAGCCAGGGTCAACCCACCACACAGTACCACAAAGAACTGCAGCAGATTTGCTTTTACCAATTAAAAGAGAGTTTCTAGGAGTGCCAAAGATTTGTCTTCTTTGATATGATACAAGACATTTCTTGTGTAAATTGGTTTCCCTCAAATGAGGACATATGACTCTGACCAGTAATCAGATAAATAAACATTTTCATTTAGTACAGACATGGTGCTATATCATTTGAATAATAGTCTTAATGAACAGGCATGTGCAGTTTTGCAAAAAAAAATGATGAAAAGTCTCAAACGTCACATTAAGCTGTCATAAATCAAATGATACTGTTAAATCCTAGGTCTTTATCTTCTGTGAAAAAAATATGAGTGGTTCAGGTTAAAAATAAGAGCAAAAATACAGAATTTGGATTCTTGGATGGAATTAAAATGAATGTGGAGACAGATCCTGTGTTCATTTCCATGCTGCTAACATTCAAACATGTATCATTGGTGTCATGAGACATGATGTCCCTTTAAAAAGTCCAGTTTGTATACTTAGATTTTCTTTATGGCCTCATGACTACAATGAACCCCAAAAACGTGAGAGAGGTTTATTAATTTAGTTCCAAATTCAGAAAACAAACTGAAAATGCCATGTAAAGAAACCACTGGTTTTCCCCACCAATACTGAGTGAATTCCACACTGCTTTTCTGCTCCCTTTGCATTTCCTTTAGCTTGAGAGTGCTTTTGCAGCAGCAGGATACAACTCTGACCCTCTGTGAGGTTCTGTGAGCTGGAGCCACTGCTGTGCAGTATTGCAAGTGCAGTGAACTGCTAGCATGGGGTCTACAGACCCCAAAGTGAAAGCATATATGGAACTCCTTGTATTGCTTACATGAGTTCTATGTTAGATTAACTTGTGATGTCGAATTAGTTTTCTTTAAACACAGCAGTTTGTTTAAGGCCCTGGGTGTTTTTTTCCCTCCTTGAATGCTTTATTTTTGAAATCACTGGTTTATATTCAGTTTAAAAAAATGCAATGGAAAAAAAAAGTCACAATTTCTTTTCCCCACAATATCTGAATGGGTTCTTTCCACTCTATGGAAGGAAAATAATCTGACTGATCATTTCCAGGAAGAAGGTGGATAATCTTTTGTCTCTTTACTTCCAGCCCAATCTGCACTTCTTCTATGCAAAGCATGATATATGGTAATTAACAAAGGGTACTAGGTTGAGACATGTTTTTGCCTTCTCCAGGCAGAAGAGTCAATGATTAATGGAAAATATTTTTAAATGGTGCTGAGTGTCCTGCCATAACTGACCTAATACCTCACAATTTTCTGCTCATCTACTAAAAAAAAAGAAAAAAAGAAAAAAACTTACAAAGCCTCAGGTCAGATCCTTAGCATGCAGCTGATGGATCTATGCTCATGTAAGATATCAAAGAATCTAGTTCAGTCATAAATCTGATTGAATTCACAAGGCACATTCTGATGTATGCTTTCAGTGTAGATATTTGAGGGACAGGTAAAATAATTATGTATTACACACAGATTTTATAGGATTGAAGTTTAAATCAATGGAGGCAAGGTAACTGAAGTACCGTACTAGTAAGGTAATGGACTATAATGTTCAACATCTACAATTTTTAATTAATAAGAAATTTCATATGGTCTTGTGCATTTCTGCATTTTTAATTCCAAAATATCTCCCAAAGGATCCATATTTAAAACTTCTTATGAGCAATAATAGTAACACTAAAATTAAGGTTTAGGCAACACAGGTAAAATATTGCAAAGGTGACAGTTATTAAGATGCTTCACAGATTTATGTCATCACCAGATCATCTTCTCCAGCACTTCAGAGAAGTAAAACAGAATCCAAAATGTAGTGACAAATAACAAATAACAGTAAGAGGGCCTTTTTGTACTTGAAGATCTGCTCTGCAATAGATCATCTTCAGGTTTAACTTTACACCATAAAATGGGAAATAAGAATAATAAATAGCATGCAACTTCATGAGCAAAATTACAGCATCTGGTCACTGGCCATTTTCCTTGAGAGCCTGAGCACTCTGCATCCTGCAACCTCTTCCCATGCTCAGGAAATATTCCTCCCCTCTTCCTCATGCACTGTGGCCCACAGCCGAGAGTCCCTGCAGCTGTATCAATCAGTGACTCGTGGGTAGCAGGTTGTGCAAGGTGCTCATTCTCTGATGGATATAAATAGGTTTTTAGAAAGATCACTGTTTCCTTGTGGGGACTGAAATATCCCAGAGAACAGATCTTACACTGTTTGTTATAAAGCTTTTAAAGGAACCAGAGGAAGTCTTGAAAAGCTTAGTAAGGCTCTAGTGGCACAAATTCAAACAATTTTACTGAAATTCAAGTAGCAAAACCTCTGTGCTTTGCTTTGAAACTGTACTGGGAGTACAGATAATTCCTATCTAAGATATATGCGAACCTATGTTAAATGCTGCTTCACTTCCTGCTTTTTTCACCTATTATTTTCCTCATTGATACGATGGCAAACTAAGCAAGGAGTTTTCATATCCTGTGTATCAGTTAGCTCTGTAAATGCAACATAATTTGCATTGAGGTGCTAAGATGAACCTGCACACCACGAGAAGCAGCACAGTCATGGTAGATTACTCTTGTGCACCCGTTCCCCATGTGAAAAGCCTGACTCCCAAGGCATTCTGCTGTGGGAAGAAACCACTGCACTCAGAAAAATGATCGAGACTTGTAAGGACTCTAAAAGCTGCTAAAAAAAAATCTGGATTTGTAATCAGTTGCCTCTTAAACTGTGGGTGGCAGCAGTGTCCAGGCAGAGGGAATTTTTGGAAGCCTCCCCCAGGGCCTTGACCTCCACTGAATGTTTCTGGAGGAGGCAGCATTAATTGCTGCCCCAAGACTAGGAGGCTGAGCTCACAATAGGCAAACACATTAGTTTGTAAATGAAGGATTAAGTCAGGAAACCTTGCTAATAACCTAGTTCAGTAGCTCCATAATCACCACAGTGTGATGGTGAGTAATACGCAGTGTTTGTAAGCGTGAGTTCAGTGGCCCTCTAATTGACTCAGTTTCCTATTCTGGATAGCTGTGATGATACTTGGAATGGTTCTGTAAGATGATCTTTAAATAATGCTCCATGTGTCATGGCACATGTGGCATTCCTGACTTCCACTTTTAGCTTTCCTCATTTGGACGATTTATGGGCTTGTGTAAATCAGTCTCCAACATAAGTGAGTGCCTGTTCTTTTGCTGATTCATACGCCCTCCATTGTAAGCAAAGTTATGCCCTCGGACAGTCTTCATTATTCACAGGCTTTGCCTGCCTTGAATATGAATTTGGAGGAAAAAGCGCAGCTTTGCAGAGATTTCCAGCGCTAACCCATTCTTTTATATTTTGTCTGCATGAAAAGTGGTCTGAATGTTTTCTGAATAAGCAGGTGTACAAAGCACAGCTTCTGGGGCAGAATCAGCATTCCATTCCCACTGTCCTCCCGGTAAATAATTGCAGGACAACTGGGGAAAGCTGAAATGAGCTGGAAGTGAAGATGTCCCTGATTTCTCACTCCAAGACAATATATGCAAAAAGATTTGAGGGGTCACCTTTAAAAATTCAAGTTCCGTGTAACTATGCTTTCACATCCTGGCTTCTAATAATGATTAAAACACATTGACAATGACATTTTTGCAAGGGCACTATGAAAGGACAAGGCAGTATATGAAACAAGTGTTTCACAGTGAACACCAAATTCCTGCACTTGTAATGAACACAGCATGCAATGAACAATCCACAAAGTACGCTATGCTTTCCAGATATAAAATGTAAATAGATTTTTTAAAAGTGTTTGAGGTTTTCAAACTCAGTGAGGGGATTTCCCTCATTAGCTTTGGAAATCTCAGCCAACGTGTTTGAATCAGGTAGTCTAATCCAAACAGTCAGGATTTTTTTTCTCCCCAGACTTACAGTAGAGCTGGCTGTGACACAGGAGGATGAGATGGTTTAGTCATGGTTTTTCATTGAATCAATTCCTCTCCTTTATCGGAGCTTTGACCTTTCACTTCTAAGACTTGCTGAAATCACCAGACTCCGCAACCTTCTCAGAAGAGCACAAGAATGAGTAACAGCGTAAAATCAACTTAATGAACTTGAGTAACAGGGCTAGTTTGCAAAAGCACTATTACTTAAAAATGAGAAACCTAAAGTCAACTGTAAACTAGATTGTGAAAGTTTCTTTCCTGCTGTGCTGAAAGCAGTTAAAGTGATCAGAGCAGGGAAAAGGAGCAGACTAAACTGGACTTACTACTCCTCATGCATGGAGGGCTGGGATTTTTCCGAAGTGCACTATATGACTCACACTCTTCTCACGCAGAGTTCAATGTAAAATGTCCATTGACAGCAGTGGGAACAGTGTGAAATTCTACCCTACGATTTATTGATATGATCTCCCTGTAAGGAACAGAACAAAGACCCAGCTCCCACGCCAGATAATTCACAGCGTCAACACATCAAATGGAGAGCGAGAGTTGCAAAGGAGAGTGATGAGACAGTGCAAAGACTGTAGCAATAAAATATAATGGTGTCTCGCTTGTGGCATATTCACACCTTCTGGGATTTTTAAGTGTTTTGATTTTAGTTTCACTTTGCTTGTTTGCCCTGATCAATGGATGGGTAGAGTTGCGCATTATTATTTTGAGAAGAACTATAGTTTCTACACAGTGAAATAATTTCAATTAATATTTGATCAATGGCAAATTCAGCACTGGATTGACAGCGGGCCCCAAATCCCACATCCCTCCTCTAAGCACATCATATGGAAGAGTGAATTTTGAACCCTTGTACCTACACTCCATAATTTATCCAGAAGTCCTGGCTAAAGACTTGCAAAACAAAAGTGAACCATTCAATGTCTATTATCAGAGAAAAAAAGAGTAAATGAAAGCTAATAAAAGGTTTAAAGTGATCAAAGAACACAAAAATATTTTAGATCACTTCCTATTTATATTGAACACTAGAATTTTAAAGGAGGTACTAGGAAAGTGTCTATCAGGAACATTATATGAAGGTACATGGTAAATGTCTTGCCACTTGGGAGTCAGTCAGTGAGCATAAAACACCTCTCAAAAGGAGATGCTGCAATTCAGGACATCCTGTGCTAGCCTATGCTACCCTACCCTATCCTATCCTATCTATGCCAGGCCATACGCCACTTTAAGGTAGACTGTGGACTGCTCTTTGAACAGACAGAACTGTCTGTGAACATCTGTTTTAGCTCATTTACAAGTGATTTAGTTCAGCTCTTCAACAGTGTGCTTTAAGGGTCATATGTTTAATTGTGGATAGAGTTAGCTTCATTCATTTTCATGAATGTAAGGTGACTTGCATTAACTTAGAACTGGGCCTGACCATGGTGCTCCAAACTAACTCTAACTCCTTGGGGTGGTAGGTGGCAGTAAACGTCTTACAACACAATGCGTAAGAGCAATGCTATTGTCCAATCTACTAATGATAGGTTTAGGTTTGTCATGGAGAGACAACTCAAGCCTTGACAATGAAGACTCTACAGTAAACAGACTCTGATGGTTTACAAAACTACTTGTTTCCTAGCTTCCTTTGAGGACAGCTGTTTTCACCTATATCCAGAAAAATGTGATAAATAACAAGTTAAGCTGGCATTTTGCATCAGTTACAAAGACAGATGGATTAGTCTTAACCAACCCAACTCAAAACTTACAAATGCATGATGGAAAGACTATGCAATTTTTTTCACTTGCTTTAAGAGCTTTGTAATGGCTATGGTGATAGAAAGTCAGAGAAGAAAAGGCTGTTTATTTGATAGTTTTGTCAATGTGATGGTTAACACACTAACCAGTGAGCCAGATGTGAGATAACTAGAAGGAGAAAAATTTTGAAAAATGTTCTGCCTTTTTGATTTATTTCTGAAATTACAAATGAAGAACATAATTACTATATTTCTGTCTCCCATCTTTTTTTCCTCATCACATTTACTTTTGTTATGTGTAGTTCTTGTGGGCAGCTTAAGCAAACCTGTATTTGTCTTTTTTCATGTGTGTAAATGATGAGTTTAATGTGTAAAAAAATGTATTTATTATGTTGTGCCTCTGGTCTGTGAAGGGTTACATGTCTGGGAGTGGAGTGCTTAAAGGGCTTGCCAACATCTCATCATTCCCAATTAGTCAGAAAAATTGGCATAACTGCGGCTTCATTAAATTTATGAACCAAATAAACTTCCTCATGCCTTTGCTTATGTTCCTTGTGGAAGGAAATAGCCCTTTTAAGAATACCACATAAAACATGTTTGTAAAAAGTGTTTTTTTGTTTTCTATTTTGTATTTGTTTCATCACCTTTAAGTTAATCTCTAATCATAAACATTGAGAGATGTGGAAGAAGCTGTGCGCAGCAGCCTGCAGTCTGGGCATACTTACATCACCCAATACTGGTCATGGGGGCATGCCCACTTGATGGAGCAGATGGTGCCTGACTCAGTGCGCCCAAGGAAGACAACAAAAATATTTAAATCTCTTCTAACATGTTGGGGATAGGTGGGGAAGAATGCCTTCCTGACCATAGATTTGGCAATCAGCTCTCTTTGTACATGTGAGTAAAGAATTGCTATATTTACAAGCAACTCATTTATACCCTGAGGTACTGTTTGTGTCCTGGTAATCTTCCATTCCCATTTTCCCCTTTTTAGTTAGTTTTAGCGATCCAATTCATTTACTTCTATGGGCAGAGAATCTGAAGCTTTCACCTAGTCTCTAAGGACTTGATATCCTCAAGCACTTAGGCAGTAATAACTGCAGTGTGGGTGGGACCTGGGTCACCTAAGCACAGCCATTTGAAAAGCAGATCTTGTTACAAACTCAGATTATTGTCACTGGAGAAAGTCTAAGAAAAATAAACGCAGATGAATCCAAAGGGAAACTCACCCTTTTCTAAGATTTTAGGCAAGGTGTAACAACTTCTCCCCTCGAGATGCCTGTCTGTTACTTTCTGGCTGTATTGCAATTACTTATTTAGACCAGATGCTTGATTTTCTGTTGGCTAGTGTTGACTGGATGAGTCCCATCCTCTCTCCTATCTCCTTAGTGCTGGTAGAGTCAATGTGCCTAATCAGAACGACTGATGATCCGTCCTGACTGAACAGTGAGTTAGCATATTTACTCACTTCTCTTTCATGCTACACAGAAATTATTAAACATTCAAATGCCAGTCTATGGAAAATGGGGCCAAATATTCAGAACGGACAACAGCTGATCCAAAGATAAAACTGATTTCTGAATGGAGAAAATTCTGCTCCTTGGTAACGCTAGTGTAGAAACAGAATAATTCCATTAACAGTAATGTAAACCAAAAAGGACTTTGGATCAATTTTACATTGCCAGGAGTGACCATGTTTTGCTGTTCTTTTGTTTGTTTGTCTTACGATAAAAATAATTTTGCCTCCTAACTTTTTGTGTTTCCCAATTTAGCTAAGGGAATGAAAGAACTATGTTTATTTGGAAGGATTTTAAGAAAACAAAAATGGGAAAAAATTCATCATTAGGAATACAAACCAAGAAATATGGTGTATTTCTCATTAATGATTTAAAATATCCTTTCACTAAGAAAGTGGGAGTATTTAGTTCTATCTAGTAATTTATAGTTAATTGCATATGCTAAAATGCTGCTTACATTAATGAAACATAAAGTTCTGATTTTTTGTCACTATGTAACCTTCATTTCTTGTGTGTATTATTTTTAATGGGACTCACTGTGTTCTCAGGAAATTATGTGCTAAGCTTTTTACCTTCCAGAAAAAAAGATAATTGAAAGTACCATCGATGTAAGAAAATTCTTCCACCTTCATCTGAGCAGACTTAAATTATGTTGCTGATGGTATTTACAAAATATCTGTGGCAAGTACAGTGTGTCTGTGCTAAAGTCAATGAAGCATACAATGAACAGGACACAGTCACATGAGGCTTGAATTCATTCCAGTTTGTACTCTGGAATTTTTTATTTTTTTTTTTTAAGCTCAGATGATTGCAGTGACCAACATGTGATTCGGAGGGAGGATCACTCGGGTCAGGCCTGCAGAAGCTAGCAGCAGAAGGCCTGAAAGCAGTTCAGACCAGGAGTGTTTGTGTGTGGTAGTTCGGAGAGCGTCACATGCAGATAGATACAATTTTTGAGAGAATGCCAGTGCAGCTGGGGCTGTTTCGTGCTGACATACTAACAGGGTGTTTTGTTGAACGGTGAGCGCTCCTGAGATAATGCCTGAGATCTGGATACCCCTCGGCACTGAAGGGGGGTAGCTGTTCCTTTCCCTCAGTCGTTTCCAGAGGTGTCTTCCCAGGTGTGGGTCTCCTGAGCACCTCTCAGGGCAGAGCTCAGCTTCACAGACATTGACCAATCAACCTGCAGAGAATTTCCTTGTACCACTTAAATACATCACGTATGTACATACGTATTACTAATAAATATATGTATATGTAATAATACTAATACATAACGTCCACAACAATCTACATAAGCAACACATTTGAAAACAAAGTCACAAAAAGTAGCACCGCTGCTAATCCACTGCTCTCTTATTCCCTGTGCTGCACAGACCACTGTAGCCTTAATACAGCTTTCCAGGGAAGAGTGCTGAAATATTTATCATAAAGAAGCCACCACTCATGTCCCCAAACACATAGCAAGTGCAGAAACAGTGATACGGTAATCTGGGAGCAGCTTTGGTGTTTGGATGCCCCCAGCTGAATTTGCAATAGAGATGTCTTAAACCGCTTCTGTCTTTCTGACTCATCTTATCCAAACTATTCTGGGTATTTCCTGAAAATAGCAGTTGAAAGCTATTGAAACCATTTCTCTAGCAACAGTGGCTTTTTTCTGTTCCGAGGCAAACTAGGCTGTCCCATCAAATGTCAAGGGTGAAAAATCCTCACCCACATATATGACAGAAAAAGCACTCAAGACTAGCATTTAATATAATTATTTAATAGTTCCCCCACATTAGTCAGACCTCAGGTTTAGGCGGATTGTTAGTATTTAAAATTAAGTTGCAGCGTCATTGTCATTAAGCTGTCCTTCTGAAGGAAGCCAGACTGTAAGTATGGAACATATAAATAAACAAAATTTACACTGGAATATTTAAGGAAGTGGAACTAAAGAACAGATGTACTGATGCTTTCACCTTTCTGACAAATACTTGTGGAAAAGAAATAGTCATAGGCAAACCCCATGGTGATATGAAGGTAAAGACAGATTCTCAAACCACGCAACGGTGCTACATACAGTAACACTGCATGCCAGATGGCAAGCAGGCAGATTCCCTGGGAGGTGGGCTGCCTGCTCCTGCTGAGGCATCTGAGGGGACAGAGCCATGGCACCAGTAAGTAGCAGTATAAGCAGATGAACACTGGCTCCTACTACTCATATGGGACTAAATTTATAGAAAAATAAAATCATTAGGAAAGTAATTACAGAGGCTGGCAGCCTGCCTTTGTATGAGGCTGTGACAGACGTGTCTCACAGTACATTCTGTTGAAGTTATTGCTTACAATGAACCTTACTTACCCTGCTATTCCTTCTTCACTTCACTAATTTAGGTGACGCGTGTGCTGGGATGATCTCGTGACTAAGAGCAAAGTACTCTCATTTAGTGGCTACTTCATCTCTGGAATTCTGGCAGCAGTTTTTTTCTTCAGTGTTGTGCTGCATCTTTTCTCTCCCAACCTTCTCTTTCAACACATACAAAGGAAGGTGGATCAACTGCATGAGGTGCCCTCACATTCCATGGAGATATCAAGGGCTTAGATGCCTCACCTTAAAAAGGACAAGATGGGAAAGGAATATTTCATTTTAGTAGAAATTCACTGTCACCATTTTGTGCTGTTATGTACTTAACTAGAGTATTCTTGATGAAGAAACAAGAACAACTCTAATTTTTCATTAAATCCTGAGGCGTGTAATGCTAAACAATAAGCTAAAGAAAAAAAAGATAAATAGAAAAAAGTGTGATACACAGGATCTGTTCAGCAGTGTGGCATAGCAGCTCTACAACGCTATTGCTGGGCTCTTCACATTTGGCAGGAGTGAGGAAGTTAATTGACAATATACTACTGTAACCGTGTTTGTATTTCATTCACAAGGTTATGTTCACTCTAGTGGCTAATTTACTAGAACAGCTGTTTTTTATGAAGAATCTAGTGCAACTTGTCAGCCATAGTTATTGAAAAAAACTTTTCCACCACTTCGTGGTCACAAAAAAGTAAACCAGTGCAGAAATGGAACATGAGAAAATACTGAGTGTTTGAACATTGATAGCAAAAGTCTTTTTGTCACTGATTTGAAAAACTGGTTTTCTAGACTGTAATGAACAGTAAGCTCTTATTGATAGGATTATTGTTGCAGCATTTTATTCAATACTGTGGGTAGCTGATAACTAAAATATGCTGCCTTGAGTTAGTGTATTTTTGTAAGACATCCTTCGGGAGCATCTGGCATGTAGAACTTAAAGAAAATGTAATTTAAAAATATCTGAGACTCATAGTCACTCTCCTTTGCTGGTTATATTTACCTGTACATTTATAATAGTTTTTCAAGGAAGTTAGAGAACTCCATGTGGAAATGAGGTGTTTACTGGATCGTACACCTATTTGTCTGGTTTCTACTGACAACTGCTGCTTTTACACCTGCATTTTGATAGTAAGACCTTGTTTGAAAGGAGTGAGGAAAATAAGGTTGTTCCTGAAGCTTATTATTAATTCTGGGATAGATGTTGATACTGTCCATTTAGCACTTCACACTGTTGTCTTCAATTAAACTGCAATACCACCATTATGGATAATAATATCTGGTCCTTCACAGAGTATTATTTTCATTTTTACTTGTGTGTTTAGATTTCTTTACCGCAATCCATGAATGTGCAAAAGGGTTTAACAGAATGCTGGGAAGAAATTGCTATCTGTTCATGGCAAGCAAGCACATACATCTGATTTAGCCAGTCACCTGAGGGCTTTTGCCAGGCCTTTGGCAGACACCACTGGAGACACAAATGTACAGAGATCAGTCCCAGTGCCAGAGTGCTCCAAGGTAAAAGGAAATAACCGTATTTCAAGCCCAAAGTTTTCTGTGATGATGCTCTTATTTTGATAGATGTCTAGGCAGGTGTGAATAAAGTTATTATGTTACAATAAAAGGGGCTGGGAATAGAATTTTAGGCTGAATTCTGGCAAGTTGAAAACAAGATTTTATGATTATTTCCTCTGACACCTTGGCTGTGATTAAATGCAAGACTTTCAACACTTGCAATGTGGAGGGCTGTGTTTAAACTACACACCTGAACTCCCTTTAATAGGAATAAGTCTGCAGGTCCAGAATCCTATTAAGCTCATCCCAAATTAGGCATCTAAACCACATCAAATCAGTCATGTTGTTGAAATGCCACTTAGAGTCATTTGTACCATTTGGTACAAACAGCGTCTAGATCACCAGCTCAGATGCTGATATGAATACAGAAAACATTAAACGTTAGGTAAGATGAACCTATATTCCCCTTGATGTGTGAACGACCCCAGATGGACCACTTAGATGTCAAGAAGCTCTGCATCAAGATTTTGAGGGAAGCTATTTGAAGACTTTATTCATGTTCTATACACATGTACAAACTTCTGGAAGTCACAACATGCAACCCTGTGACACAGAAATAATCTAAGACTTGAGAAGAAATGTTTAAAGAGCACAAAAAAGAGAAATAGACTATTATGTTTTTAAAGTACAACTTCCCTCTGAAGCAGCAACATTTACAAGGTGAAATCTCAGAGTAGAATAGGGAATCACAGTTCCAGTCTGGGTAAGGACAAAAGGTTTTTTTCCTTATAAGAACTACAATGAAAAGATTTGTGTACATCAAGTTGTATACATTTTTCTGCATTATATCCATTGGTCTACTAGAATATGTTACCTCCTCCCAGAAGCCTGGTGTCACCAGAACTACAGTCAGACTAAATTATTTGTCCAGTTTCCAAAAGATAACATTCACACTGGATACTCTACGTGGCTGAGCATTTTGCCAACTGTCTGTTGGTGGAAATGAAACTACGGGGAGAATATGCACCACCTAGCAGGATTTGGCCCTGAAATGTCACGAAGAGCCAACAACTAGGCCGTGACACAGCCGATGCAGCTCTTTCCAACAAGAATAGTGTGTTAATGGCATACCTTTCATGGAGGGTTTTCAAAGTGCTTTCTAAACATTCATTAACTGAGCCACTCACCACTTAATGTGATTAGGTTAGACTGGGATCATTTCTTTAACACTGAAATATAACTGTCATGGTGATAGCATGGGAGAAATGCATGAGGCCTGAACCCTGTCTCAGCGATGATGATGGGAATTTGGAATTGTGTTCTCCTGGGAAAAGGCTCAGGTATAAGGACTGTCTGTAACCTTCCCAAGGGCCTCATCTCCCAGAGTCCACTGTCAGCTGTAGGAAAAGAGGGTAAGGCTCAGTGAGTTGGCACTTTTCCAGAAATGAAGATAGTTTTCATTTCTTCTGGGGGTGGGGGGAAAAGCATTTAGACATTGATTGCAACTGGTCACAGCTTCCACTTTATAGTCCCTTCAAGAATTAGCGCTTCTGTGTCTCCTACAAACACAAAGCCTGCAATGTTGGTGCTGGAAACCACTACCAGTGAGTTCCCTCCTTGGGATGTACCCAGAAAGCATTGACGTAATCCAAAATTATCTGCCAGAACTGATAGGATCATGACAGAAGTTGCCATATTGACAAGTGTACAAACTTACAATAAATAAAATCTTGCTATCATAAGTCATCCTGATTTTTTATTTTTTCCTGAATAAGAGTGACAAAGATATACAGAAAAACTGCTGCAGTTTTCTGAAGGTCAGGGGAGGTTTGCTAAAAATGCATGAATGGTTGCTTTTGCTGTGCAAACTGATGAACACCGAAATTCTGGTCAAAATGTCTAAATGCCGGTTCTGATACCTATTATTCCAAAAGCGAAGCAGGGCTGGACAAAGTTTTCCTCCAGGAAGAGAGTTGTCTCATTTGGTTGACTTCAATTAACAACTTCCTTGAAATATTGTTGACCTTTCTGGCACAGTACACTTTCAAGTAAAATGCAGGATGCCAGTCTAATCCACTCAGCTCCAGAACAGCTTAACCAATATCCGTAGGGCACACATCCTGTGACTTGTTTTAATCTTATGATCAGGGGAGTGTCACTTGATGTGTTAGGTGCTGAAGACTTAGAAGGCCCTTGACCTTTTTCACAACTATAAGACTCCCTTGTTCTCAGAACAAAAAGAGTGATGATGAAAATTGATTTTTTTTTGGCATTTTTGTCGTCTGATGAGCAGATGAGAACTAAGAAGGATTACACTCATAGAAAAACGTTTTAAAATTAAGGATTTTAAGATGTCTCTTTTCAAAATGAACTTGATGATGTTCCAGAAGCACACAGTTATTGACCACTGCTGCATTTCATTCAAGTGACCATAGTTGCATAGTCATCTAAGCGTTTCCATCGCTGGTGCAGAGAAATGTTGCTATTTGTCACAATTTCTGCTATTCAAAATGGCTAACTGCTCTCCAGAAGTAATGTTTTCTTTGATGTTACTTCAAATTGTAATATTTATGGGGAAGTAATATTTGTTTTTTATTTCATTCAACCAATGTAACTGGTGAATTTCTTGCAAATTTCTAAGCCTTTCATTTGAGATATCTGGTAACACAAAGATAAAGTGACCTTTGTAATGATTAAGTAAACAGCTCTCACCATCTGTGTGATTCTGAAGAGCGTTGTGTAAGGTATAAATGTGCATATTTCTCTGCACAGGTACCTCCACATAAATGAAATATTTCCGTGATTGTTCAGAAATTGAGCCTAATCTGGGAACTCTCCCTACTGTTGGGTTCCCTCAACATAACACTCACTCTGTCATCTGGAAATTTGAGAGCTATTAGGAAAAACAAAAAACCTCCAAAACTAAAAACGCCTTCTTCTTGTGTGTCTTGGTTTCTTGCTCTAAAATTCAAAGCAGATGCCTGAATAAGCACTGTAGTATGGACCATCCCTGAAGTCAGTGAGCATCTGTCTCAGGAAATGCAGGCCTTCTCCTGGGCTCCAGAATGGCTGGGACACGAAGACCTTCTGAGTGTCAGAAAGAGAGATTGAGGATTAGGACCCTGCTCTCCCTCAAATCCTTGTAAAGACCAAGTATGTATGTGTATATATGCATTTTTAACCTGTTTCAGTCTCAATAGTTGCTGTGAGTGGTGTATTTTTAGCCTAAGAAATTAAGTTTATGGGATTAAACCATTAATGAATCTATTGACCACTCTCAACTAATTTCAAGAGGCAGGTCATATCTCAAACACCTTAATTGCTATTAGAGGCTTGAGCAACGTATGACTCACAGCAAAGGCACAGGCAGAACAGAGCCAAAGGAACCCATCCAGAAAGTTTGAGTTGCACAGTTCTGGTATGACAAAGTAAGAGGCAAAATCTGAATTGTTTATTTTATTTTACATAGAGACTTTTAACTACAAAGCTGACATCTTCAAATATCTTATCTAATATCTAATATCTAATATCAAATATCTAAACTTCTAATTTTGATGAAATTATTTCAAATGCATTTTAAGGGTCAAGGTTTGGGGTTTTTTTTCTCACAGTTATTTGCAGACACTATTTCGCTGCTGATAAAAACACCTAGTGGCCTGACTCTGCTAATTTATCTTAAATATAATCTTGGAAAAAGCTTCCTGTAAAAGACTGTCTGTACAGCTGCTTTTTCATTTTAATGGTAATCAGGTACATAAGAAATCTCAGACCGCTTCCAGGCTTCGTTATAACACCGAGTCTGCTCATAATAGACTTTGTAATGATTTACTCATTCATTCATTCATTCATTCACCTATTCATCTACTGAGGCGACAGTAGTCATGTGGCTTGGACCGCACTTGTTCTAGTGGCAGCATATAATCTAACTGATTAAAGAAAGTTATTCAGCTTTCTTAGGCACCTTTTGGGAAGTCTTTCAATTTCTGTATTATTTTGAGATCTAGATCTGTAATCTAGACTCCTGTTGATGTTAGGAGGCATTCAGCATTCTGAAAGAGATTACAGACTGTGTTTTATTTTATATATCCTCAAAAGGTCCAATCCTATTTCTCCCTAAGGCCAATTTCAAATTTTGCATGGTCTGACCTAGGAAATAATGATCTTTTCTGTGTACATAAGGAGGTTTTCTTACATTTGAGAGGTCAAAGTGTAGCTGTATCTTGCATTGATATGTTTACCTTTGTCTGCTAATACAAGTCTCATACTTCAGTTTTGATGTTATTTTTGGCTATATCTAGCTACGTCTGGTCAGTGCCGTGTAGAGACTTGACACAAGAATGAATCCCAGAAGAGCTGCATAGGCATAATTTTATGGCCAGCACAGCATTTGTGCTAGTACAGTAACGGGGCTTCCAATTTGAGACCTACTCTTTGGGGCACTAGTGGGGTATCTTTTTATGTCCCAGCATAGCGCAATGTTAAGTATAACCCTTTCACTTCTGATATATCTGTACTTAGGCTCAGGACAAACACATTACCTAAGCAATCTTAATAATAATAAAATTGTTAAAAATGTCCCATTCAGAAAGCAGACATTAAGATACAATTACATGCCAGAATTTAACTCACTCATGCAATCCTTTGGCAAGTGCGAATGACGTTCTGTATTTCATTAAGCAATCACCATCATTTCGTAAGATCTTTCCCCACTCGTTTTCTTACAAATAGACACATGGGGAATTTGAGAGGACAGCGACTGTTCATTGTACTCAAAATCTTCAGAGAATTCTGCTGTTAGATTTCAAGACTCCATTGAATGGAGATTTTGTAATTGCACAATACAGATTAGATAGGGTTGGCAGTTTATTGGATAGGAAAAAGCATGCTCTTGCAAATGTGATCATAGCATGCTTAGGGTTCTGCTCAGAGGTATGGCCTTTCAGTAAAGGCATTTAAACACATTTTAAAGTTAAGCAGACATTTTTGCATTTTTCTCTGTTTTATGGGTTTGAAATAGCTGAACTGTATTAGCTGAAATAGAAAAAGAATATTAGTCTGAGGAGAAAACTTTTCCTAATAATTTTGGGAAAACCATAAAAAATAAAACCATGAAAGCTTAGGGTATAAACTTTTGGGCAATCTTATTACCTAAACCAAAAGTGTCATGAAATTGTGACTTTTTGATCACATACAGGTAGATATTTTTTTTTCTAAAAATGCTATCATATCTGGTTTAACTATGCTATTCAAAAATGTTCAAGTTGTATGAAAGGTTGTGAAGAAATCTTCCCAGTTTGCTACATTTTCTGGTACGTTTTGTGTAATAACACTTTTTGTTCCATTAATAGTTTTGCAGGAACAAGCTGTTTTATATGGTGGTTTCTTAGTGGTTTCCTCAAATGTTAAGCACATCACCCTTCTGACTCTCCCCGTTGAGTGTCTGCTTGCTGCTGTTGCAAGATTGCAACAAAACTGAATTGCAACAAATGGAATTTGACCTTTAACACACAGCTGCCCATTTTCTTTGAGACACATGCATTTAATACATTTTTTGGTGGGGTTTTTTTTTTTCCTTTTTTTTTCTGGCCTGTGGGAGGTGGTTTTTTTTGCTGGTGTAAACCTCATCTCACCTTTAGAGTAGGAACTCACAAACCTGTGCTGGCCAGAGGCCAGAGCTCTTGGTCAAGCATGGAGGGCAGCTGCCAGGTTGCTGGTAGAAAGGAAATGACATGATCACGCTGCCACCTGTTTCCGAAGAGCTACACTGGCTGCCGGGTTGCTCATTTGCCAGGTCACCTTGTTGTGGTAGGGCCATATCATGCTGGGTGCTGAGCTCACTGGCTTTCCAGCACCCTGGGTGCCTTGGGCAGAGCCTGCCTCGGGCTGGCCAAACAATTGACACTGGCTGGAGGAACTATGATGTAATCTTTTAAGAATAGTAACTTGGAAATGTCAGAAACTCTTTTTTACTCCTTTTATATGTAGATGTCAGCGATGACAAAGGGAAAGAGGTCAGTGATGCCAAGGAGAGCGTCAAGTAATTGTCCTAAACCACCACAAATTGATTTCAACAAGCTGCGTGCAGTTTTTGCTCATACAGCAACAATTTTTAAGACTGGGATTTATTGCATGAATTCAAAACAACTCTGCATCATGCGTGCACTGAAATCAGACTCCCAGCACAGGAGGTGTGCAGTTTCTGCATGCGTGTCTGATGCATCTGACTGGCTGATCAGGAATGCAGTAGGTACTTGAGGCTTAATTTGTGTCCTGGTTTTGGCTGGGACAGAGTTAATTATTTTTTTTTCAGTAGCAGGTGCAGTGCTGTGTTTTGGATTTAGCATGAGAATATTGTTGATAACACACTGATGTTTTTAGTTGTTTCTAAGGAATGTTTATACTAAGTCAAGGACTTTTCAGTTTCTCAGGCCTTGCCAGCAAGAGGGCTGGAGGGACACAAGGAATTGAGAGGGGACACAGCCAGGACAGCTAACCCGAATTTGCCAAAGAAGTATTCCATACCATACAACACTATGATCAGTATATAAAGTAGGGGGAGCTGGCCAGGGCCTGCAGATCACTGTTTTGGGACTGGCTGGGCATTGGTCAGTGAGTGGTGGGCAATTGTATTGTGCATCACTTGTTTGGTTTTTCCTTTTGGATTTTATTCCTCTCTCCCTCTTTATCCTTTTCAGTACAATTGCTATTGTTGCTGTTATTATTATATTTTATTTTATTTAAATGATTAAATTGTTCTTATCTCAGCCCACGAGTTTTACCTTTTTCCCAATTCTCCTCCCCAACCCACTGGGGGCAGGAGGGAGGGGGGAGTGAGCAAGTGGCCGGGTGGTACTTAGCTGCCGGCTGGGCTTAAACCAGCACAATTTGCCAGACCAACAGCATTTCCTGTGAGCTCCTTTCCATGAGGCTGGGAGCAAGCTCGGGCTTTTCTGCCCATCTCTTGTGATAGCTTTATCAGAAAACCAGCTGGCAAAGAAAGAATAGGCCCTGATTGGTGGTTTTAATATTAAAACTGTCCTGCTAACGTAAAGCAACAAGAATTCCCTTTGAGTGGCTTTGAGAAAGTTGATATTCTGAAGTGATGCTTGTTCAGAAGCAGATGCGTCTAGAGCTGCCTAGACCAAGGTAAAAGCAATGTAAGAGGAAGAAAAGATGGGCTGTGCAGTGGCTTTCCTGCTCCATAGTTTGGACTGCTCATTGCACCACACATTTCCAAAATGGAAAAGTCTGAATGTCTTGAGGTAAATCTGCACTGAGAACATGACGAATTCCCCAAACCACTGCACTAACGCTGTGGCAATGTGCAGTGCTTGTGGAATGCAGGTGGTGGAACCGAAGAGCTACAGCTGTGATGCCAGCTGCCCTTTGCACCTTTTCTAACCCTGCACGAAGCTCAGCTATCCAGATTCTCCTTGCAACGCCAGTAGCTGGTCTTGTTTGCAATATACAGTTAAGGAAACTTTTACTGTTACTATTTGGCAGAGCTTGTAGCCCTGCAAAAGCAGGAGAGCTCCCCAAAACTGTCAGAAATAAGGCCACTTGACTTGAAGGGTTCCCCTCAAATGAAATGTTTCACACTAAGCCATAATGAAATAACATTGCTTGCACATTACTGGCTTCCCTCCCACACAACATACACATACACGCTTTTTGACTTAGCAGCCATGTGAAAAAGATCCATTATCCATGCAGCTCTAGAATTTAGACCGAGACCCACAAAGGACTCGGGGTACATCCATGCATGCACTGCAGGCAGACACAAGCAACCTCTGTCCACACTCTAAGCTCACAAAAAGCCCACGTGACTACAGTTTAGTGAGTCACTGAACCTCAGCTAACATGCTCTGCTGAGACGAGCAAACATGTATTCTAACTGCAGGGCAAAACATTTAAAAATGTGTTTACTGCTGTCACATTTCTTGGTATCCAAACAAGTATTTATCAGTACCATTTTCTGTAGCATCTAGAGGCCCCTGGCTCCTACTGTGTTAAGTAGAAAACAAAAATATGAGAAAGACGTGGTCCCTACCCTTCACAGTTTGTGATCTAGCAAAAGGTAGAGACAGCCAGCAGGCGGAAGGGACAAAATAAGCTGTTGTATTACACCAAGGTCACCTTTGGTTTGAGTAAAATGTTGCCTGCCTGTCCCATCATCTTTCTGCGTTTTCTTTGGGATGAGGCAAAAGAAGGGTTTTCAGGGTTTAAAGTCATATATAAAGCATTCATGTGGCTAGGCAAAGCATTAAGAACAACACTCTTTTTGGCCTTGGTAATTAAAACTTACTCGTACTCGTTTTAACATAGCCTTAGTGGAAATGGAAAGTAAAATTTGATGTGTATGTGCACTTCCAAGGCAGTAGGGCAGACTGTAGAAACTGCATCATCAAAGCTTTTCTGAAGCAGAGCTAGCCTTTCCCCTTTATGCCTTAGTCTCTCGTTACGCATATGTTATGTTACATATTAACTGGAGTTGCAGGTGATTATGGAAAGCTGCTATCCCCTGCGTCAAAAGAGTGGATGTTTGTGGGAGATGATGCCTGAAGCTACTCATAGAGCGCATTACTACCCAGTGAGAGTAAATTTTTCTCAATCCAATGGATATTCTTATGCTTACAAGCTAAATTCTCTCTGTAAAGAAAGTGAATAGTATTTTTCTATGTATAAGTCTCAACAACTAGAAAGGGCTGGGTAATTCCAAACATCCAGTGCTCAATACTTTCTCGAAATGGGCCTGTCAGTGAGATCCTTAAAGAGCCCCAGACAATCAAACCACAAGTTAATTTAAAAAAACTCCACCTAATTGAACACACATTTTATTACATCCTTTAAAACGAAGGCAGCAGTAAATGATCATATGCTCCAAAGTTGCTTGGATGTTACAGGGATAAGCTCCTGCATACTTATCACCCACACTTACTTCTCCAGTGCCCTCTAATCCTGAGCAGACATCTGCTTTATCGCTCTCTTTTTAGAGCTCATGGCAGCATGGCACAACCTCTCTGCTTGTTTTCCAGGCAGCTTGATACTAATTGCTTTGGGACGTTGTCACTGGGGGAAGCATTCCTGAGTAATGACTTCAGGACTGTGTCTGAGGGAATTCCTTGCTGAGAAGTAAATCTGAGGCAGTCTTCAATTCTGTACCTAATTCTAACACAAATCTTGTTATTTATCCCTCGATATCAAGTATTACATTCGTTTCAGCTGCTTGAGGTTTAAGCTGTGTTGATTTTCAGGAGTGGGAAATAGAGATGGTTTGAAGTAAAAGTTTTGGTTTGTTTTGTAGAGGTGGCCAGTGAAGGAGCTTTTTTTTTTTCTTCTTGTTTTATACTTTTAATTATTTTCAAATGGAAATACCACAATAAGTGTCATAATGAGCTGGAACACATCCAGAGAGGCTGTACAATCTCCATCCTTGGGATTTTTTAAAAAAAATCCACCGGACATAGCTCTGGACAACCTGTTTGAAGCTTTGAAAATTAGCTTTGCTTTGAGCTGGGCTGGGATCAGATGACCTCCAGAGGTCTGCTCCAAAAAAGAAGTATTCAGTGATCCTATGGTCCTAGCATTTGGCCCATGAAATTTTTGCAAACCTTCAGGCATGTTTGCACATTGCTGTGGATATGGAGCACAGATCTGAAACTAAAACTACAGCTGACCCTTGTCAATAACTCTACACGGCACAGAGCATCACCTCACAGACACACTGGCTCCAGTCCCAAAGTGTTAGAGGCATTCCTTACGATCCAATCTGGTCACTCCAGGCTTCCTGAGAGTTTACTGTACACCTTATTATTTAAGGTGTGATGCTCTAGAACAACTCTAGGCCTCCAAGAACCAGGGAGAAGCTGCTGCAGTAAATACAGCCTGGGTTATCTTTTCTTCTGCATCTACTGCCCAGTGGTGCAAAAGCCATCCTTTCTGTTCAGTCTTCCCTCTGTTCAGGGCGTTCGCATGGTGAGATTTGACTTTAGCATTACCCAGCCTGCTCTCAGGCTAAGGAAAGTCTCCAGTGTGAAAGCTGAAACTCTCGGAATAGCAGAGGAGCCTGAGGATAGTCACCTGGTATCAGTATTAACAGAGGATGCTAACAGAGTTATAAATGACAATGAAAAGTGCAGGTTGTGGTTTTAATTTGCTGTGAATGGCACCACGTTGAAGACATTCTGTGCTAATAGCATTTAGTATCGTAGCAGGAGTAATATAGGATGTTATAAGCTACTAGCCAAAGCATGAAGTGGCATTTGGAAAGCTAAAAGCTTTGTTGCCACATTTCTTTCCAGTCTCTAAAGAAGCAAACATTCCCACAGTTTCCAGTCAATTCTCATGCGGAGGCACCCTGGGGGAGGGTGCTGGCCAGGCCTCCCCAGAGCTGAGCTCGGAGGACTCCGAGCCCCATTCAGTCGTGCTCTGCTTGAGCCAACAGGAGCCAAAGGCACTCAGCACTTCACTTGTGATGCCTCACAGTGTTGGGCTCTGTGTTACACCACATATTACTTTACCTCACTGTCAGGAAGCACTTGAATTCCTGCTGATTTCAAGGAGTATATATTCATAATCAGTAAACAGTGATGCGCAAAGGATTTGAATAAGCTGTTTAATTTTCCTGCAACCAAGAAAAGATATCGTAATACAGATTTGTAAAGAATCCTGTCTACTCACCACATGTATTCACTACTGGTATTTGAAGACTATTTTACACATAATTTACAAAGAGCTTTTGTTTACTGGATTTTTATAGGAATCAAGAAATGTCAGTTGGATGCTTCCTGTTGGTTTTAGCCAGGATCGCAGAGGCTATGTGTCTAGCAGTTGACTAGCACAAGAAACAGAATTCATCCCACCTAACTTCTGTCATCCAGAAGTTAAGCATCTCATCTGTGCTACTCACTGAGGCTTCCTTGATAGTCTGTGCAAAGAAGGCATCTGAACTAGGCAGAATAAATATTTGTCTGCAAGTACCTGATTCCCTCTATTGACTACAGGGAAAGAGTTGACTGACTGAGACCAGCATCTGATGTTTAATTCAGTGGAAAATCACTTGAAGTTTGTATGTGCATTATCTGAATGTGCTCAGATGAAAAAATGTATGAAATAAGCTAAAGAAGATTTGGATATGTAAAGGGATTTATTTTTCAGTTTATTAAAATATTGAATGCTTAACATTAATCTGAGTTGAATGGCTATACTTTTGTCAATACACAGTGGAAAATAGCACTGCAGTTTCTAGAGTTATTGCTATTTTAGGAGACAGCGAGAGCTCAGTGTCCTCAATAACTTTCAAGATAAACCCTTTAAAGTAGTTATTTAAGACATAAGGTTCAGGAGGTTTCTATGGAGATGGCTCTTTTTGTGTAGGTGTATCAAAATAAGCATTTGCCTCAAAGGAGAGTTCTGGAAAATGGTTGTTACAACGTCTGTGTTTTTCAATCCATAGCTTGCCATATAGTGTAATATAATATCCCTGATCTAAATATTGAAGCCAAGAGGAGCAGCAGGATTTCACCACCTATGCAAATCAGATCATGCAGATTAAATCCAATCCTATAAAATCCTGTCTTACAACAGAAATACCTTCACTCTACTTACAACCCAGATGGCAATCCATAGCACGGCCGCTGCCGGCTCCTTTCTACACTGATGTTAGGTCCTTCGTTCCCTCTTTCTGAAGCTTCCCTCAGCAGGTACCATGCAGCACTCAAACCTGCTCAAAACCATGCCGCTTGGTGAGACAGGATTCATGTCCTGTCTGAACTCTTGTGACAATTGTAATAAATTTCCTAAATCCTGCCTAACATGGAAAACTTCCTAGCGTCACTGGGGCTTTGTACCCGAGCCAAGCTTCTGGTGGTGTCCCACACTTCTGCACCTGTGTGGCGGGCTGAGAGCATGGAAGCCCCTCGGCATCTGCCGCAGCCCGCAGTGTCTCAGACCTGCAGCATCCATTTCCCTGACTGAGCCCCAATTATGAAAATGCAGGGTGGCCTGCCTGAGTGCATGTCTCATCTTGCTGACGAGCTGTCACAGAGGTGAGGATGACTGGCAAGGGGAGCCACGCGGCAGGGGCACAGTGCCTGGTGGGTGCTGCTGCGGCTGTCCGCCCTCCAGCAGCAGGCACGGGTGGGAATGGGTCTCTGACATACACTCTCTTCTCCCTTCAGCAGTGAGTTCAGATGACTCTTTCTCCCTGTCAGTTGCAGAGATCCTCTGCGCTTTTTCTGACTGCATCTTTGGCTCTTTTGCCTTGCTTCTGAAAGATCATCTGCCCCTTTTCCCGCTTTGGAGCTCACATCTTTATAAAAGTGTAACTCTAAAATTTCCTCTGCTTCTGAGTGCTTGTAAATGTCTGTCTTTGGGATGCTGTGACACAGATGGGAGCACACTTGGGATTGAGGCATCTACTGGTTAAGCTCTCTGACTCCAGTCAGAAACTTAAATATTTGATCAACTATCTTAACGAAGGGCAAGGGGTAACACTCCTCTGTTTTTCAGAAAGGAAAATGTTTTCAGGCTGCAATGTTTTTTTAAACCCTATTAACCATACTTCCTAGTGAAGTTAGATAGCCTGCAGACTGAAGTTCAAGAAAGTGTGTTTGCTGAGCCCATGAATATATGAACATACCCTAAGGTATTGATTTGCTGTCATCAGCTGCTGAAAACCAGAAAAGCATTTCACTTAAAAAAACCCAGGGGTTTAGTAACTTGCTATACCTTTAGACCTCCTTCCCATGTTAAAAATTAACCACTGTAGTTAACAAATGTTTATCAGCTAACAGCAAGTTCACTTTGCTGATTCTCCAAGTATTCAAATAGAATTGACATCTGATCCATAGCAATTTCAGCTCACGTGGTTACAGACACCTACCAGATCAGATAGGTTCAGCTTTCACTGTTCACTGCCTCTAGGCTGGGATTTGCCCTTGACCCACATTTTTCAGCTGCTCACATAGAAAAGAAATGGGTAGATTATAGTAGAAATTCAAAACAGGGCTATGTACCTATAGTATGATGCATACATAAGACTTTGAGGCACCGAAAAAAAGGTGAAAAATCTATATATCAAGACCAGCATATGAAGAACTCAAAGCAAAGCTCTACATATTTTACATACACACAGATGCCATAGTAAACATACTCCAAAGAGCACTAAGGGAACCAGTTAATGAAATGTTCAATAAGAACATCTTGTACATTTTACTGAAAGAACATTATGTTGTCTGGAAGAACAATTTGAAGGAATGATTAATACCATCACTGGCCCCTGTGAAAAATAATTGCAGGCATCTGATTTTATTAACCTAAAATGGCATACACTGTATCTAGACTGTATGAAAGAGAACATGAAGAAAAGAATGTTGTATATATGCAGTAAAAAGGAAGCATTAATTACCAGTCAAAACATATATTATAATGGAAAAGAAGCACTTGAATTGCATCAAAATTTTCTGATAGCAAGGGTTTTCTGGATTTTACAGTAATGATTAAATGGAGTTACACAGTAATATATGGAATACCTATTTGTTTCATACACCAGATCAGAGCTGTAGAGATTATTGCAATAACTATAACATGTTTTCCAGTGTGAAATAAATAAGCCTTAAGAGTCCCATTATTTCATATCTCTGTGTGGGGATTTATGCACATCCCTCCCAGCACCATTAACAGAGATAAGACTTATGTATGCACATCCTAAGATAGCACGTGTAGAATACACCAGTAAATTTTGCAGAATAGCTATTAGACTGAAATTATAGAGGAAACACAAAAAGGAACTGTCTTGTAAGAAATTAAGTATTCTGGGCTTGATCTTTATGCTCAGAGCACGGCAGATGGAAAAAAGTATAAATTGCAAGATTAAGATGTAAAATAGTACAATAGAGAATGTTTCTCCCTGTGCTCCTGGTCACGGGCAGGCAGTGCCAGAGTACATTGAGGATATTAACTGAAAGATGTTAATGTGAAGGTGTGCTAAGAGCAGGAACGAAGGGCTATGTTCAGATGATGTGCCATAGGTACCTGATTTAGGAGTTGGAATTGCTCTGGGATTTGAGGTCAGGAGGGTGATGAGTGAACCAAGCTCAGGTGCCCAGGGCTGGCACACCCCTTTCCTGCAGAAGCGATGGGGACGTACAACTATGCTAACATTAGGTAGCCCGGTTCCTCCTTATACGTTGCAGGATATAGTTTCAGTCTAAGGAAAGCAAGGTTACAAAAGAGTTTTGGAAGAGTAAAGATAAATGTGCTAAGCACTCCCGGCTCTGTAGAGCCTATTCCCCAGAACAGTTCATGAAGCTCAGGACTCCCAGTAACATCCTGGGTTTGGCGCACATGTTTCTCTACTTGTGCAGTCTCTACCACCGCTGGGCTTTGCCATTTCTGATTTGTGGGTAACCAGTCAGCAGAGCTCTTCCATACACCTCTATTTTTTTCACCTCTGAGGCTGAGCAATGGTTGAGTTCCTTTACCTTATTATGACTTTTAGGGTAGCTTTGCATTCAAGATCTGACCTTGCCCGTGACTCAAACTGTGCATGCCATAACTTTGATGTGTGCCTTAGATATTTTCCAAGAGATGATGTGACACTATTTATTTACCTGCAACTGTACACAAAGCTGGGCAGATATTGCATATGTCTTTCTGGATGACAAGATAGTAGCTGATGCCAGAAAGAATCTCTGCCACCTTATCCTCTATTAATTATGGTTTTATGTAATTAATGTAAATAATATTCATTTTGTACATTATGTAATTACAGTACAGTGTTAATTATACCATTTGGAGATCTACTGAATATGAAAAACATATGGTGACTTTGTTTTCCTGATTAACCAAATAATTTTAAACAATGTATAATGTTTAGACAACCTGTGATTTAGGGAGAGTGGGAATGTTGTTGGTGTCTAGTTAGTTTCATGGAAGTTCCTGTTCTGTCATGAAAACTGATAAAACACAATAGCTCTACTAGCTTTTCTGTCATTACATCGGTAAAAGAATCAATCTTCTAATAGACTATAGGGCCTATGGACAGGTACTAGAGCTCAGTTGTAGTGCAAATTGTACAAAAATGTGACAAAAAGAAAGTCCTTGCTCCTGAAAGCCAAGTAAATTTTCTGATCTGCAACACAGCTAAGTGAAGCAGTTAATATTTTCAGAAACTCTTCATCCCTCTAGTATATAATATTAATTAATATTTATTTTTAAAGTAATAATTTTATTTGGCAAGTGACAATGACCTTTCCAGGTTTCCTTTAGCAAGAATAATTTCCAAGTTCAGATAATATTTGCTTCCCTACCGCTTGTGCTAATGGAGAATGCTCCTTCTGTCATTTTGAGCTATGAAATTTAATTGCCCAGAGTGGCTGATACTTATTTTCAACAGCTGCTGAACAAACTCTTTAAAATGCTATAATTGCATATACAAGAATCCTTAATTTAATGTATGCCTTGTGGCATTAAAAATGTAAGTATGCAAGGGAGATAAAAAGCTCACAGGCCTTCTGAACATCTTCATCTGGGGAGGGCCATGTCATGTGCTTTTTTGTGCTCTCACTTATATTTATTATAGACAGAAGTAAAGTGCGTCATTTATATGGACTTTTCCTCAATTGCACAGGTAGCAGTGAAGGGCGGATTCAACTCTTCCTTTCACAGACTGCTTTTTCAACGAACCTGAACACCTGGACGCCACACCTCATCTTTGGTAGTCACTGTGTAGTGCGTCTTTGTGTGACAAGCACAATATAATTTCTCCCTAGAAATATTTTCATGTCATAATTTGTAATTCAGTATACAAGTGAACCTTTTTGCCTGAAAGGGAAAAGTCTTTGGGTGCAATCTAGTATCTGCTATCACAGACCTATTTGACATCCTGACATATATCGTACAGATGACGTATTTGAATATGTTTTTGACAAAAGCAAAAAAATACTATGACAAAATCTTTACAAGAAAGCATTCAGAAATTATCTACTGTAGTAGATTTTTGGGTAGTGGCCAGGTATTGCAGCACTTACTCTCCTTCATGCTCCCTGGAGGGCTCCCAAGGTTGATGGCTCCCACCAGTCTGGTTGAGGTTCACTAAAAGCTGAAGAAAAATCCAGCAAAGCCCAGCATGAAATAGCTGTGAGCAGAAAATAGTACAGTACAGTAACAGATCGAGGTTTTAACCATTTGACTATTAGATAAATCAATCAGAATGTTTATATTACAGTTAGCAGTCTGGGGTAGGAAACTCTTTGTACTAAATACCAGGAGCTGCCAACTAAGACATGTCTTGTTGTACTCTATGTACCAAAGAATTGAGAACTTCTGCCCTGGAGGGGTAGGCATATGAAAGAAAAGTGGTTATCTGATATCAAAGAGTACTGTCTAGATTAGAGCAGCAAGATGTAGCTGCCGAAGTGCTGAAGCTCTCTGAATTTAAAAAAAAAGGCATTTTGCCTACTCTGTGGGGGTGTGCCTTTTCCATTATACAGGTCACAGAGTAATGGTTTAGCTACCTAGGCATGTCCTCTTTCCAGTGATAGAGTCACTGACTTTGCCTAACCTAGGTCATATAAATGCTGCCAGGGGATCCATTAAGTGCACAGTGTAATTCTCAACGTTCCCATAGAAGAATGGTGTTTTTTCTTAGCTGTATGTTTGCTGTCGATGAACTCCAGCAATGAGGGACTTCCAGGATAACAACTCTAAAATTAACACAGGTTCAACAGAAAGCCAAGTAAAGATTTCTTGCTTAGTAGAAGTTCTGAAAATAGAAGGGGGTGTCTTAAACAGGCTGGTTTTGCTGATCAGCAACCACAGGTTTCCTGTTCCCTTCTGTTTTGAAGAATCCCAACAAAAAAGAAATCATTTCAATGAACTTGTGAAGAAAACAAAACAAAACAAAACTTACTCAGCAATCAGAATTTACTTGGAAGAAGTTTGCCTCCTCCACCCTTAATAAAAAACCCTAGGTATTTGCATAATCCACTCTCTGCTCTGGGGACTCAGCAAGTCATCTGCTTTTAGGATGTGCTGGAATGGGAAGAGAAGTGGTGCACATAGGCAGAAAGTACATTTATATGTTGTCACTTCTGAGCTGCTCTCTGGGGACTGACCTTGCAGAGCAAGCAGCATTTTCCCTGAAACAGCATGGAAGCATTACCAGATTAATATGGAAATATAGGTTAAAAATGTTCTCTGTCATTGGGAAGCTCCAGGAATTACTTAGCTGCTACCAAGGGATTGTGAATGAGTTTCAGGGCAATTGAACACTGAATTTCCTAGTGTATCACAATTACAGAAAGAAATGTACTGTGAGTGGGAGAGCTTTTAAAATATTATTAATTACTTCATCAAAGGTTTAATGCTACGATTTGTGAGGATCATACATTTCGTCCCCCTTTTCCAGCAACCATCATTGCATTTCCTTTATCCTTTCAGCTCGTGTATTTGGATGTTTATTGTACTTATTTTCCAAGCTTGAGGTTGTAAAATACATTCTGTGATGAGGAGGGAAATATGTGGAGGTAGGAAAATACAGAATTAGAAAGATAGCATTCATTACAAAATGTTTCAGTTAAAGGAATTTTACTGAGCTGGAAACCAGACATTTCAATTCCCAGATCTTCCATTGCCACCTAAAAATGTATTTGTGTCCTTCCCAACCACATCTGCTTAACTGAAATCTCTTATCCTACATGAAGGAAAAGATTATTATGCGCCCATGCCACAAGTAAGACAACTGAGAATTTGCAAAAAGCACACTGTCAAAACTGGGAAGGGATTCATTAGTGCCAGTTTGCTTTGCGATGGACTGAGGAGCATGTACACACACAGCTGGCTCAGCTCCACTTGAAAGTGGGGAAGGGATGGATCTCCTCAAAACATGGTAACAGGGTTGCTTGTGGTCATGTAAGTATTTCTTCACAGAGGTCCTGGACTTTCATGAATTTGTTAGATTTGAGTGTTGTTTAAAAGAATTGGCCCAGGGTAAAATAACTAGGGTTGCTGAATTATCTGAAGGAATACAGAAAGCATTCATGCCAGCATCTGATATCTCTGCTCCTCTAAGCATCTAGGATCTCAAGTCCTTCTACTTACACTAGGAGCAAACACATTTCCACTATAATTTGGCATCTTCTCAGAGCATCTTGTATTATTCTGTAGACATCCCTAGAAAGCTCTTTTCCTTAATTAGAAAAGAAAACAGCATTTCAGAGCTACTGAACACGCTTAGCTTATACCTACTTGTGGTAGAGAAGGTATTACAGAATGCTTTTTATGGTTTAAACCTGGACCAATTTTCATGCAACTCTTTCATGCAATTCTGTAGATTTTGAATGGGTTTCTAACACTTTTTGGTTTTTTTTCTTTATTTCTCCCTACTCTTTATTAACTGCTGTTTAATCATGATTGTCCTAACCTCAACTTTTAAAGGTTCAGGTACATTCAGGTGGATATTATTGTAATCAAATTATTAAGGCTGGATAAGAACTGGAATATAGTTGAACCAAAATACTACATATGGTATAAAACTTCAAAGACTTTGTCAACTTAAAATTCAAATACGGTTCCAGGTCATATTTAGTAAATCACCTCCAGCAACAGAAGGGCTTAAGCCAGCCTCCACTTTTTGCAGGAAATCTTGCAGGGAAAAGGGAATCGTCTTTCTTCTGTCCTGGAACCATCAGCTTCATTTGTCTCCACTGGTAGAGGCACATCACTCTAAAACTACAAATACATGGGTAATTCCTGCAGTGTTACAAAAGCCAGTCCCTTCCGTTTTATTCATTGCCTGCCTGGTAGCTGAGGGAGTGACCGGGGAGAGAGGGAAGATGCAACACAAGGTGCATGTGGGTATCAGGAGCCTGCGGGCAGCGGTGCCCAGGCGGCCGGGGTCGCTCAGCTGCCGTGACATTGAACTGCTGATGGTCCCCAGGCTGGAGAGACACCGGCTCCGTGCGTGGCGCGGTTTGCGCCTGCTCGGGCACGGTTTGCGCCTGCTCGGGCACGGTTTGCGCCTGCTGGCGGGCAGCTGCTCTTGCACGGGCCGTCCTGCAGCCGTCAGATGGCAGCAGCCCTCAGTTGTCACTCCTGGCCTCGCCTGTATTCCAAACACCGGCACTGGGCAAAAAGGGAGGTTAAAGACCGTGTAGCTCTTCAGCTCCTAACCTAAATCCGGTTTTGCAATAAAACTAAGACCATAACATAAAAGATAAGTTCGAGTCATTTAAGTCTCAGGGTGTGAGCCCGAGGTCTCCTCTAGGGGCTCATTCCAAGCTCCGAGTTCTGGGCAGCCGATTTTGTTGTATAACTATGTCATCATCAGCTGAGTTTTGGTATTTTGTTTTCCAGAACTACTAGTGCAATAATAATGAGCCCAGTAGTAATCTTTGCAAAATCCCTTCTCATTGCTTACTATATTGAAGTAGAATGGAAACAAATTGGCAGCAGGCATCTAGAAAATTAGATATTAACTTTCAAAAGTGCATGCTAGTTTGCCCTGTAATAGCTGGGAAGCAAGAACATTATGTTTCAGCACTGAACCTTTTTGTGGAATAAAAATATTCCCTCACTATTGCCTGGTTCACATCTGCTGTGGGCTTTAACGTTAACAATACTTGTGATTGCAGTAATAGAAATGTAGTCAGGGAAGAGAAAGGGAAAAGCCCTCTTATTTGTATTCAGACCTCTAACTCTAACAATGCAGTTAATCCTACTGCAATTACTGTGAAAAAAAAAAGAAAGGAACAAATCTGAGAAAAGAAAATTAATGTGAAAAAACCCCCACTCCTCTGCATTTATTTAATGTTAAGGATGTGAAATAAACCCACACAAGCAAAGAAGTGCACAACTGTGACAGGAAATTTGGATCAAAATCAGGATCTTGATAAAGACTGTTATTGCAGAAATAGTGTAGTTGACCACAGAGAAAGCCAAAGGAAAAAAGTACTCCCTTTGACTATAAGAAGATTTAGGGCAAATCAGATAGCTGAGGCTGTTATTAAAGTGACCATGGGTTACAGGCTAGAGGTAGCAGCGTTACTGGAAGGGAAGTTGCATAACGGCAGAGTCACTGCCCTGCCCTGTGCCTCTGGGCTCACCAGGCGCTGCCAGTGGGGCAGGGGCGCTTCGGCCGCTTGGCTTTCTCCTTCCCAATAAACCCGACCGAAGAGCACAAATCATTTGCCGCAAGAAGTAAAAGAGAAGGTATGCCCACCCTCCCTGGTTTCAGCAAAGGCGCACCTGCCCATTTTGTCCCATGTTTTTCATTTCCTGTTTTTCTTTGAGCATTTTGATAGGCTCCTTATTCCCTGTCTTTCACTGCTGCCTGACATGAAGCTTTTTTGGACATCATCTGCTTTTGGCATCTGTGACTTGAGCCCCTGCCTGTCAGCTTCTCAGGAACTTCAACATGAACTTTCTTTCCCAGATTTGCTCCTTCCTGTAACTCTTCTTGTCACATGAAGATATGTCCATCCCACTTTCTATAGCTTCTTATTACTCATTATGTCCCTTTTTTAATCTCCTTCCCGTCTATTAGTATCACCATCCTTCCTGATTGTGTTTCATCTCCCTTAAGTTATGTACACATTAGATATCCACACCTGAACTGCTCACCCAGGCTCCCTTTGGCAGCTGTTTACAGGAATAGACACTCGTATTGTGACTCATCTAACTTGTTTTAGATGTCCTCATTGGGATGAGACGCATTCTGGTAATGCTTATATATCTTACTGAAAATAATAGGGAGTTATTCAAATAGGCCAGATGGAGTTGTTGGCATTGTAGCTGTGTAAAATGAGGTCGGATGGCTGCCTCTGGTATGCTTCTTCAGAACATAGGATGGAGAAAAAATATAGCAAGAACTTATTCAAAACTTCGTATGCCTAAATCTTAAGTCAGTTTCTGAGAATGATTAAAGAACCCAGATAAACTTCACACAATACCTGCTTTTATTACAAACAAGAGTACTATTTTCAGACTATTAAATAATGCTAAGAATGATTCAGAAGCATCTGTTTTCCTTATATGTTGACTTGTTTCCTCCTGCCCATAAAATACATACTTTTAATCTTAATGACTGATAAAAATTGTGTTTTAGCAGAAACTTTATGGTATATTGTTAAAATAAAACAAAAGAATTTGTAGATGTTGGAACTTAGTGCATATGTATTCTGAAACGATCTTCAATCCTGTGCAATAAGATATTGAAATTATGAGCTGTTTAAAAACTACCTTAGGGTGTTCTTTTTGATATATTTATTTTACCACACATCTTTTTGATTGTTAAATTACATTCTTTTACAATAAAACAGTTTTGGTTTTTAAGTTAGTCTCCTAAATCAGATCTGTCAAACTATAGGGTTACGTCATTGCTCACTACACATCAGGACATACAATAACGGATTTTACATGACATAGTAGTGTTTTACAATTTCTCAAATCACCTGGAGTATAACAGTGTTTAATTCATAGTTATGTTGGTCATCTGAGTATTGGCTGGTTCTGCAAACACGAAGCTGCGCAGTTAATGCATTATGAATGCACCTTCCTGCCTCTTGCAATGAACCGCCGCCCTGTTGCGGTGGCTCTTCAGCCCTCTTCACTAGAGACGCCAGTGCTGAGATATTTCTGCTTTACCCCAGTTCACTGAAAAGATCATTGTGGTCTGTCTGGCCCATCCATTTGACTCAACCTCCTTTTATTTCTCTCAGTGGCTTATGCTTCACTGGTGCATCTAATCAGTGCCTTGCCCTGAGGTCTCCACAGAGTTCATCCCTTCCCTATGTGACCATTGTTTTCTTCTGCTGGGTCATTCTTACCCCTGTTGCAGTGCCAGTGATTCTGTATCCACTTTTCTCTTCATTAATTTTTTTGTCTTCCATTTGCACTGTCCCCCAGGCAAATCACTTCACCTGGGACTCCTCTCCTGACGTGGCCTGCAACCCCCTCCTCCTGCAAATTGCTTCTCAATACAAACTTTTGCCAATATGGCTACAAAATTCAACCTATTAAAAATTGATTTATAGAAGTGCAGGGAAGGGTATGGCATAAATTCACAATATGGAACAAAACAAAACCAAGTATGAAATATATCTCATGTATATTTTTACCTTTGTTCTCATTCTTAGTATGTTTGTTTTTCTATAACCGTAAGTATTCATATAATGTATAAAGCCTAACACAACCTGCATGTTACTGAAACATTAAAGATTATCAGAGATGCAGAGGTACAACCCATAAACATTAATGTTCATTATGGTTCAATATTTGGTACAGCACCATATACACAAACTAGATGTTTTTGAAAGGTTTCATCATTTTGAGTGCTTCTATGAATTCTGTTATTGTTGCATCTCCCAATTATACCTCATAATTTATAGTATATTTGTCTTCCTAATACCAATGCAATGCAAATATGTGCTGTTGTTCCCGTTTAACAGATGGAGTACTAAAGAACAGAGAAACCATGATCCAATAAAGAGCACTGACATCCAAAGCAGAGCACAACTGAGGTGTCTAGATTATTAAAAACAAACTCAAAGCCACATTCGATAAACTTCACTCTCTATAAACATCATTGTAACTGACTGCACACTGCAATTGTCGGTCAAAAAACCTCAAAATAAGGGTTATTTCTAGATTTATATCAGGATTTAATGCACAGTATCTGATTACCGATATCAGTTACCCATGAGCCACCATGCAACAGTGGACACAGAATACTCAAGTTTCACATCCTTGTGTATGTGAGAAAGCTCACAATAACAGTAGTGAACAAACATAACAAAAAAAATTAATCACACCCCTGTAATATTTACCATTAAAGAATAAAATTGTTTTAAACTGAGAAAACTAGTTAAAAACAATAACTAGCTAAAAGGGTAATTTTTCTTCCCTAAACTAGCAATTGAACAGCAGAGGACAAGGGATTATTAGAAGAAAAGAAATAATCTCTCAGAAACAGAATAAAGCTACCCCCCCACACCCCCAAAAAAAATATGGGGGAAGGAAGTATTTCAAATGTTTGGAAGGAAGTCTGCTAAAGGCAGCAGTAGGACTGTAGTAAACAAAGACTCTAGTATGAGCCTACAGATGAATTTTTTTTTTATTTTTTTTTTATTTTTTTTTTTTGCATTAGGAGTCATTGTAGGAAAGACTAAGGAGCTACCTATACTGCAGATTTTCTTCATGGGTAAAATACATGAGGACTGTATCCGTGTGAACCGGTAGTAGAAAAGACTAATACCTAGCAGTCTGATACCAAAATAACAGAAAGCATGGAATGGTTCATCAGTTGTTAAAATGGGCTCTTACTGGCTCCAACAGATTAGTAAGTCTAACGTGCTTATCAGGAAAATTGCTAGAAATTATAATAAATATTTAGTAGAGAAAAGAGTAAAGATGATATGTTGGACAAGAATCAGAACAGCTTTTGTAGAAGAAAGCCATACTTTGCAAAACTATGACAATTCTCTGAAGGAGGCAAGGATTATTTGCATAATGTCGATTCAAACTTATGAACTTGAATTTTCAAAAAGAGACAAACAACACTAATTAAACCAAATTGTCATGGGGTAGAAGGGTAAACCCTTTCCCAGATTACTTGATGAAAGATAGGAAACAAAGGATAGGGTGAATAATCATTTTTGACAGCAAGGAACCATCAGCACTCCAAGGATCTGGATTCATAAATACTGTGGAAAAGTGGTGAGATGAGAGGTGATTTTTTTGTGTAATGATACAGAATTAATCAGGATAGTAAAAGCATAAGCTGCATGTGAGGAGCAACAGAACAGTCTCATGATATTAAGTAATGAAATGACAGATGAAATCAATGTCAATAAATGGAAAGTCATGCACTGAGAAAAAATAACCTTCACTGTTCATACGCAGTGATGGACTCTAAATTAGCTATTACTACTCTTGAAAGCAACTTAAAAGTCCCTGAAAACATCAGTGAAACGTTCAGTTGCTGTGCCTTCTGCAAGAAAAACAAGAAAATTAAAGTAGGAATTATTGGGGAAAGAATGAGGAAATAAAAAATTCAGATGGATATGTAAATCCATTGTACACCCACACCTGAACAATAAATGTGGTTCTGGGTAATCCATTTCTGAAATGGATCTAGAGAGCACAGAGAGGGTGACAAGGAAGAACTGCGCTACAGAACAATTTCTATAAAAGCAGAGATTAAATAGATAACACTGGAAAAGATGATTGAGGGGAAATGATGAAGCCTGTACAAATAAAAAAAAAAAGTTTGGAAAGGTAAGTAAAAAAAAAAAAAAAATTTGGTGTTTCTTATAGAATAAGAATTAAGAAGGCAACTCACGCATTTATTAGGTGCCAGACTTGAAACAAATGAAAGGAAGCACGTTTTCATGGAATAAAGCTGAAAAGACATGGAGGAGAGTCCATTTTCATTTGTTACATTGTGGCTACAGCTTCTGGCTCAGGAAGTCCCAAGGGTGCTGAGCTGCAGAGGCTGGGATGCTGTATCAGAAAAAGGATCATTTGACTTGATCTATTTCCCATATTTTTTCCTTAACAATCTATTAAGCTACATTTATTCTAGGAAACTAAACAGAGCCACAGCAGAGACCCAAGTTTAGAGAATTCAGCTGTTCTGACAGAAGTTGTGCCGTGCCGTTCGTCTGCAAGGCTGAAAACGTGCCCTGGCTTCTTTTATTTGCTGTCAGAGGCATAGCCTCGGTGGCCACAGTGAGAGTGGTGGGCGAGGGATGCCTTTGGCCCCATGCAGGGCAATTACTTGCTCTTAACATTGGCCTCCCTTTCTTTGCCTTGTACACATTTTTTAAACATCTTGGGGCTAGTTAAGTCCTTTACCTCTTTTAAATCCCTTACCTCTTTTCAACTGCATCGTGCATAAGTGCTTTGTTCAAAGTGTGAGACTATTTTTCCTTCTGTAGGTTTTCATTTAGCTGTAAAAGATGTCTTAGTAAATTCTCTGCCTGCTTATTTTTCTGGAGCATGGTTAGACACCACCTTCATGTATGTATGGGGGACACATTCTGGTGTAAAGGAAGTGAGTTTTGTTCAGATATAGGTGATAATCTGTTTGGTTCAAATCCAAACCACCATAATTAAAACTCGGGTCAGCCCAGAGACAAAACTAACTGCAGATCTCTCACATAGGCTTTGTTCCATTCCCACCCAAGCACTAGGGTAACTCTAGAAATAGAAAGAAAACAAATGTTTGTTCCCACGCTATTGTTACAATAAAACAAAAGCTTCCAATCTTCGGAGGAATTTTGGAAAGCTGTAACATTTTTTGTTTTACATGCTTGCTACAGATGAAAAAGTTTTTCTGAAGAGGCTTTTTGTATTCTTATGACAGTAATTTCCATTTGTTGGACCAACCCTCGCAATTTCTCATGGGCCACTGTGTACATCTACTACCACACCTCTAGTCAGCCCATTGGTAAATTTTGCTGCTTAACAGGGTTCCACAGGCTCTCTTGCAAGCCATCATGGTTTCAGACCACAGCTTGAGAACCAGTGATGTATTGGATAACTGAATTTTCTTTTTCCTGCTGATGCCTTTAGTTCAAGCTAATCCCAGGGGCACTGAGTTAACCACCATTCAAGAGTCCTAACATGTTAGCTGATTACAGAACTGTGTTTATTGTACATAGAGCTGGCAGATCACTTGGAGAGGGTCTCTAGACAGCAGATCACTCCTTACAGCTTGGTTTAGGTGCAAAGTCAGCGTGGGCTGCGGAGCTGTGTGCCTGCAGCATGCCCGGACTCACGTGCCCCTCTCCGGATGACACTCGCTGGAGGCTGTTGTCTCCCCAGCCTTCCTTATCGTTGTCCAAATGTCACCTACCTATACTTGCTCTTTCCCCAGTAAGAACTACTTTTTATCACAAGCCCATTTCTCTGATAGTGGTGTTGATTATGACATTATTCTGAAGCATGAAAAAAATAAATATTTTTACTTCCATACACGTGTGTCTGACTAAAACATCTGCAGGGCCTGACAAACATATATTTTAAAATACAGATTAGTCATATCTCTAACTGAAATCAGGTGATTTCACAGATGCTTGATAGTTCTAAAAAATTAGGACAAGAAGTAAAGTTTTCACCTTTAACTATATGCTTACTTGAAATGCATTTTTTTTTCTGAAAACCAGCATTGTAAAGATGCTGTTGATGCAAGGGATTTTGTCAGGAACTATTTGTATGCTCTAGGAGAATGATGGTGAAGATACAGCAATGATAAGAAATGAAACAACTATCAAAGTGAGACTATAATCACAAATATTTGGATGATTGTGTAACAATGCAGGACAATTAAGTCTGAGAGCAGTCATCTGAGTACATACTGAACTGAACAAGAACACTCCCTTTAAGAAATTATTAAGAGGCTTTAACAATAACAAAAATAACAATGTGGCACAAAACGTTTGAATATGCCATTAACGGAGAGGAGATAAGCTGAGATAAGAAAGGAATTGGAAGAATTTTGTCTAAGGACAAGAAGTATTATTCTCAGACCCTAATGTTATACATGTGATTATGGCCACATCGTTAGAATAACATGAAGTTTTTTGATAAATCTACACGGTGGTATTGCTGTTACATAAATTATACCCATTGCTCCAGGTAAACCTAGGAATTTGACCTTGACACTTAACACAATTCTGATCCATTGATCAGGATGAAGCAAATTCATTAGTAGCTAGACATTGCATCCACTTCCATGCTCACAGATTTATCTTTTAGGCAGTAAACCTGGTGTGATTCTCACACTTACAAGTGTGGCCCTGACGCACAAGGGGGCATTTTCCTGAGACTTGCTCCAGCCCTGAGGGTATGGGGCTTAGTCCGGGCAACATGTCTTCTTGGAGCAGGATGCAGGTGATATATCCTGAATGTCTGCATTGGTTAAATAAAAAAAGAAGTTAAGAATTACCTTCTTTTTTTAAAAAAAATTTTTTTGCTGTTCTTTTGAATTGGAGATTTACTGTGAATAGTCCATATCTGAGTTAACATGCTTGGCCAGCTCAAGCTTGTAAATCACATAATACCACTTCTAATGTGATGTTGTGTGAGGTGTTTTCAGAACAAAGAATCATACATTAGCTGTTTCTTTTCCACAAAGGTATGGAAATGGGATCATTTCCAATGATTACAAGGTAGCATCAGAGTAGTTGTGAAGATGGCTGAAGAAAATTCTTTTTAAAAAAATCGAATATCTATTCACCAAAAGACAGTCTGCGTGGCTGTGCACCTGTTCAGTACCACTGAATGGACCTAGTGCAGACAGGACAGACACTTGCATGCTTACGGCCAATTGATCTTTAAAATTGGTGGTCTGGGGGGATGGCAGATGTGATAGTGTGGACTATTTGCTATGAAACCTTCCTGAGAATGTGCGTAAGTGCTCAGGTGGCTAGTCTCAGCTATGTCCCTTATGGCAGCTACCACCCACCTCCATAGGTCCTTTAAATTGCTTTAGTTGACAAAACTACAGACACCTCAGTGACAGCACATCATAAATGTTATAAACTCCAGCTGGAAACTTTTGACAAGTGTTCACTAGCTTCCCTCTGCTTGTCTTACTGAAAACCAGAGAAAATATATCCATGGCATGTTCTCTAAGAGAACTCTTAGGGGCATGTCTACACCAAGCTCTGTCTGGAACCAGAAACAGTGTGAGAAAAATGAGAGAGTCAAAAGTGGCTACGATGACCAGATTATTGACTAAGAGACTGGCATAGAAGGAAAATTTGAGGCACCTGGTGATGCTTACTCAGAAAATTGGTGGGGCATAGTTATCTTCAAGTATATAAAAAACTTGCTGTAGAAAATCAAGGAATAAACTGGAAAACAAATTTTGCTGAGTCTGCTACATCTAGATTCAAAATAATAGACTTAAAGTGAAGCAGTATTTAGCATATTAGGAATAAAATGGTGTAATAGATAGCTCAGAGAGGTTATGGGATGTTCATCACTGGAGACTTTTAGGAACAGACTAGAAAAATATATGTCAGGAATTATTTGGACAGAGCTGATCCTGCCTTTGGGCAGGGAGATGAGCCAGATGACTTCTTAAGGTCCTTTCTGGTCTAATTTTCTATGATTTTATGGCTGTGGCAGTCTACCCAGACTGATGTATTTGGGTGCAAGATCTTTCTAACGTGACCATGCTGCATTTCAAGGCTGGAATGTTCCCTTCACTGAATTAATGAACCCACTTAGTGGTAGCTTGGGGGTCCCTGTAACAGACTGTGATATGGCCTGCAGATCTGCTGTTTAGCATCAAATAGCCACCTTAGACATTCAAAAGATACACTCTGCAGAGCAGGCTGGGTACGACATCTATTGAGAACACCCTTGTGCTCAGGGGTCAGCTAGGGAGACGGTTCTGTTAACCACTGTCAAACACCATCTGTGAGGGAGTCACACAAAGTGACACTTCTCCATCCCAGGCATCACACATTCTTTCCACGGTCCAGCGCATGTGACCGCTTGGTTCAGTCTGCAACAGCCAGCCTTGCAGGGGGGTGCAAGCAGCTGCAATAGGCTGTCCTCAGACTCTCTTTTTAGCTGCTTCTGTTAGGGCTTGTGCTTTAGGGGATGTACACCTATGTGTTGAGTGCTGTTGACACATGGCGCTCTGCTTTGCAGACCACAATCTGCTGTTCTCTATTATAGGGGTCGGCTTTCCAACCTCGCCACTTTTCCTTTGATAAACAGCTAGCGTTGCTGTGCTATTTCTGGTCTACAGGGAATTCCTAGGGAATACGGCAAATACTGTGGCGATATTGCCTAGTGTCAGCTGAAATGTGTGAGAGGGTGCAACGTACTGCTTTGCCGGGGAGAGAAAATTGGGTCATATTAAATCTAGCAGGTATGTCAGCCGTTCTTCATTTGGCATAAGTGCAGAAAGCCATTGATCTTCATTACAGAAGAGATGGCCAAAACACAGGCTACATGCACAGCTAGTGTGCGAGCAAAGTCATAGGTCCGGGGACTGCCTGAAGTCCTCAGACTAAAAAACTGGGGAATAGACAGGACTGCAGGGCTCCCACTTTCGCAAATTCCCACTATAAAAGCATCCTTTGGCTTCATACTGCATACCAGCTCTGGCTAGCAATAGTCATCTGTGAGACGTAGTGGCTGGATCGTAAGTGTCCCACTGGCTCTCAAACCACATACTTGTAGGCACTTCAGCTGCAGTTTCTATGCCCAGGGTGGGCAGAGCAGCCAACAGGGAAGATGTCCTTGCCCAAGGACAGTCAGATTATTTACATCCCCAGTTGTTATAAGGAAGAAGTCAGCAAAGATTTCTGCTACAGCAAAGATCATAGGTTTTCTTGAGATCTGACAGAAGAGCTAGTGGTGCTCAAACTTGCTCTGCAGTGTACAGGCCTTGACAAGAATTTAGAAGAAACATGCTTGATTTACATTATTGTGGTAACTTGTCCAATTTATCCCAAGAGGGATTGTGGGCAAGAGAGAAATTCAGCATGGGGATTTTAAAGCACTACACAATGCAGAACCTGTGTCATCCTAGAGGACGGCTCCTGCAAAGAGATGTAGTAAGAGTAATGCTGGTGTTTATCTGATAAGACAAGGGACCTTGAATCATGAGATATCTTGAACATCTTAGGAGAAACAAGAAGACCCAAGTGTGAATCTCTTAATCCTTTCAACAGAGACCTGAAAGCGTGCTAGTGAAACAGCATTCAGATGTTATGATGAATTTCACGAGACAAAGCTTTTGTCTTTCTGTAGTTCATTTAAAGCTACTGAATTGTGATTTATACAGGACTGGCTATTTTTACTGTCAAAGGGACTAAAAATGACAGATGAGTTTCTTCCTGCTGGAACTGAATTAACCTGAGTGCAGGATTTTAAGATCGTATGTACTCATTCTGGTTCTGAAGTTTGTTAGTGGTTTTGTTTTCAAAACAGCTCCCTAAATAACATTGGCAAATGCCGATTCAGGTTTTCATGGCATAGCATATGCTGCTACTTTCTCTAATTAGCAGAGTTTCCAAAGTTTCTTATCCACATGCATGTGTGCACAACAAACACAAGCCTGCACATGTGTCTATGCGAAGCAGTTGAAAGAAATCAGATGACAAATGCAAAATGTCATGAAATCTGAAAGGTGAAAACAGATTAAGATGTTCTTAAAATGTGATTTTACTCCAAAATGTACTGACAGAAATTTTCACTTTGTCAGAGTACTATGGTAAAAAGTGCATTTCTTCATTAAAATAATCAGGAGTATTGATTTGTCACTGTATGATAACTTTAACCCTGGAACTCTTCAAAGATAAATAAAATTATTATCATAATGCAAATGCCTCTCAGCTCACAGTGCTGAGGATGGAAGGACACAGAGGTTGCGTTCTCCTCGGAACAGGGTATGGACCCACTGCAGTTTCCCTGCTTCTTTCCTTGGTTATTGTGGTCTAAAACAAATCTGTAACGCTTTTCCACTCTGTTTCTCTGGGGCGATAGAAACTTTTTCTTAGTTCTGTGAGCAGCGACTAACTGTTGCTGCACAGTCCCAAGGTCATCAACTCCATTCACAGGTACAAGGAGGAGGATTTCAGACTGCTGCTACTCCTTGGCCAGGGCACAGTCAGGTGCTTGTTGTAACGGCCTTGTCAAAGTTATTATAATTTAATAAATTAAATATGATTTAAGCTAATTTTTAGTTTCTGCCTTCAGTTACTAAACCCCTTTGCTCCAAAATATGTGACTACGCTTCTGGTTGTTTTTCCAGGCTTCTCAGTCGGCCTGTCTTACCGATGATGAGAGGGATTGACAGTAATCTCTTGCTGGTATCAGCCAGATAGCAAGTCTGCGTACCAGTGAGCTTTCGTAAACGTTTGCAGTGATCTCTAGAGGGACTTTGTATATTTGATGCTGGCTTTTACTGAGTAATGGTCACAATGAAATGTCCTCCCTCTCCAAGTAATTTTTTTTCTTTGAGGTTTTCGTAAGACATTTATACTCTTTTCTATTAGCAAATAATCTTAATAAAATAACTTCATTTGCATAATATCATTTGCAAAACTGATAATCTTTTGATCTCTAGTGAAAATGAGCATGATTTCTTTACCCTTAATCTTTTAAAGTTCATCTACTGCATCAGAGGATCACATGTCATGTTCACTTCCCTTTTATTTCTCTGTGTGAGCTTTATTGCAAGATACGCATTGTTTTGTCTATAGACAAACAGGCTGAGTAGCCTTGTACCTGTGTAGCTACACTGCTGAAAAGTACAGTCAATAAACACAGAGGCATTTTGCTCTGTCTCATATTTAGACAATATAGTGGTCACAACAGACAACACCTACACAGAATGTCAACAAGCACCAAGTCCATGTGATCAGGCTTTGGGTTTGTCTTCGGCCAAACTTTGATTTAAGAGAAAACAAAAGCTCAGGCTAAATCCCTACCTGGTACAAACTGATGTAGTTCCACTGAATTCAGTTAACACCAGCTGAGAACATAGTCTTTTGTTTGTTGACTGGAAGCTTGTTCAAATACCTTATCCAGGCTAATTGTGTTTAAAATGATTGCATCTATTCTGACCTGAACAGTTGAAGGTGTCACTTTTGGCTACAGAAGGTTTTGTCTAAATAGAGTATGAGGCAATGTGTCTCCCAGAGGTCGCAGTTCACACCTCGAGGTGCTGCAGCACATCTGCAACTTGTTCATTGCTGTATTAGCAACTGGTCTAAACCTTGGGATGGTCGCAATATAATCTGGGAAGCTCTGCTTCTGTTGTTTGAAAGTAAGTTGGACAAACCTGGTGTAACTTTTTCATTTGATTGCTCTGCTATGAAGTTTGAATTTACTCTAACTTGAAACCAGTTTCTGTAGTAAAATTAAGGAGCACATGTTAAAAAGAAGGCCAAGCATTGCCTGATTCAAAGGCTGCCTGCCTATAGTCATAGGGTCTGAATACTGGAAAATAGAAAAAATTCACTAAAAACTGCAATATTAGAGAGCTTCATATGGAAATAAAAGATAAAGGAGAGAATTAGTCTGAAACAGGTTTAAATTTTTTGAAAAAAAATCTATTTGTTTTTATTATATTTTCAGTTTTATCAGTCACAGCTTAATATGATTGCTCTAAGTTACACATACCAACTGTAACCGACTTGGAAGTGAGCTTGAATGTAGCAGTAATCACAGGAGTCCCCGGATAACCCCTGTGGCATTAACCTCCAATGCTGTTTACTCGTGTTATTAAATCTATCCGGTTGGTGATTAGAATAAGCATTTTCCCTGAACATCATAATTTTTTTACACACATACAAGAACTTTTTTCTGCTGCTTTACAATCAGATGCCATTGCCCTTTCTGGCTGGACACAGGATTCTTCCAAAGTGAATCTTTCTTTTGTTGGAGCACCTGTGTGGAGAGCAAGGTAGAGGAACGCTGACAGTATGGTTAAAGGGTGGCAATCCTAGTTTCACAGAGGGCAGCCAGAGGCTCTCATGAGGCTCTAGACTCTATAGGAAAACTTGCAATGGATGGATGCCCACACCACAAAGGCTAGAATATCTCTGAATAGTTTTAAATGGTTATTGTTACATTTAGATAATCAATTTACAATCCCTTCTGGACAATCAAGAAATAAAGATCTTGCCACATATATTACCAGCACTTGCCATACTGCGAATCACTTTGCACATAAAAGAACTGGCGTTAGATGTTGTTTCTTGTTCTGTTCTTTTGCTAAAGGCTTCTTGCACATGGAGGCAGCATTTAAGAGTTTCATTGGATACTCATGTGTTCTTCATACAAAGTGAAAATCAGGTTCATGATAATTTGTCAGCTGAAACCTATGAATGACTTGGGAAATGGATTGTTGCTTGGCTATGCATTTATTGCTGCTTTTTGCTATTAAGAAAAAAAAAGTTAAGGTTTTAAAAAAGAGGCAAAACATTGCATTTTTAAAGATTGGTTATGTTAGATCAGATTAAGAGCTTCTTGATAGGCCAAGTACATGACAGCATAGTCACGTAAGAGACCAAAATGAAAACTTCCATGCTAAAATTGCAGGAAAACAAACATGTCTGATACCCCAGGTTGCACAAACCTCATAATACTACTGGTTGTTTTGTAAGAGCACTGCATTTAGCATAGGAGGGTAAATTCCAGTTTATGAACCATTTTCCAATTTGCTTTCATAATGTAACATTTTTCTAAGCAGCTCTACTCCACCGGCTATCCCAGCTTTGGATTATTTGTCCGTTAGGTAACACAGACTCCTGCCAGACCACTGGCTTCCCTGGAACCAGTCATGTTTGCTAACCCTGGGCCTTTGGTTGTTTACAACCCCTTTAGCTTTATATTGCTTGGAAATTCAGCATAACCTGACCTCCTATACGAAATCAGCTAAGCAAATAGGAACAAATTTGACACTTCCCTTAAGAACAAAAAACTAACAACAAAACCAAAAGTTAACTAGTAGATACTATATTGTTATGTAATATGTAGCAATTTTATATATATGAATCTCAAAATTTGATATTTCCATTAGGTATTACTTCATAGTGCATATAGTTCCATTCATCACATTAGGAACATGCTGGGGCACAGCGTGTTCAGCATAAACAACGGTATAAAAGCTCAGTCGTATTGCTAGCTGCCAAAAGATACAGAACTAGATTTGTGTACTTTTTTTGGAAAACGTCAAGAATCTAACATTCTACTTGCCTTGTTTAATAGTCACACACAAAGGAAAAACAACTCAAATTCTCAGTGGGTATGATGTTATTCTGCAACAGAGCAAAATGCAGAGACCTGGCCTGACAGAGGTGTGCCCGAACAAGGAACTGCTAGGGTTGCTTCAGCTCTTCACCGAGCCAGGACTAGAAAATTGCCCTTACAGAAGGCTCTTTAACAAAGGTACATTGCTTCATCAATACATGCTACGTGTTTCCAAGCTATACCATGTTACATTGCAAAGCATCAGCAACTATGTTATATTAGATTTTGTATAAATGTCATAAACCACTGACCTTCCCCAGATAATTTTCAGTCCATAATAATAAATGCAGTAGAAAACATTTCATTCTCCTGTCTTAATAATACATAAGTTCTTTTGGACTCTAGGATGTCTGTTCCACCCAAATTACCCGTTATTCTCTCTTTCCTTCTATCTGCAAATCACTATCCTTGCCTTTCCTCACCATGCACTGGCCACAACATCCGTCTTGCCCCTCTCTGCCGCAGTTCCTGCTGCCTACGTTGTTCATTCCTAATTGTTCTTAATATCAGCACGCTCACTTCTTGCCTTGCTTCTGCCTGGTAACAGACCCCGCCTTTACCACTGTTGATCTAATTACTTTTTCTAGATTGGCATTTAGCAGAAATATTCATGTCTTTAGCAGGATCAATTAACAGCACACCTCAGAGAGCACTGTTACTGCTTAAGGGGAGAACAATTAGTAACTTATATAAATGGACAACTTCTGAAGTGATTAAAGTGATCTGTAAAACTGTCACACTAAATGAATGTTCTAAAAGGCCTTTGTTCCTTAAAAAAAAAAAAAAAAAGTCACAAAAGAAAGTACTGTAGTTAGCAAAACTGATATTGAAATTCAAGAACTGGGCAGATTTCCTCTGCTGTGTGAGTATGCATTGCTTAACTCTTCTCTTTTGGCTTGATTCTTACTTATAATATCAAAGAAGTAGAATGTTTTTTTCATGATATCTTGGAGTGGGACAATTCAGAGGAAATCCCCAAGTGAAACAATGATTCATCGGTGATGACTCAGTCAGGATTTGTCCTCTGAAGTCAACATTAGGCCGGTGCTGGGCAGATGGCAAGGCTGCTGGTTTGTGTGGTAAAAAGCCAAGCTGCAGTCCCAAAAATTTCAAGCAATTAAAGAAGCCAAAGCAATTTTTGTAAGAACAAGGATTTTACTATGCTCCAGCCATGTTTTGTCATTGTCATGTTTTAGTGTTTTTCCAGGATTTTCAATTCAATCAATCATAGTTTTTGGTAAAGTACAAAATTCCTAACAGGATTTTAAATGGTGATTTGTCTAAACTGGAGGCAAGCAGCCAAAAAAGCATGGTGAAAGTGGGTGGCTGAGCTAAATATCTAGGGTTCTCATTTGGGCTCTGGTTCCACAGACTATAGGAGACATCCATGGATGAAACAGCAGCAATCCAGTACGTTAGAGAAGACCTGCATACAGAGACTATAACAACAAAATGTGTCAGTCCCTGTGACAAGGATCACATTGAGGAAATGAGGCATTTGTATAGAGAAAATAGGTCACATCAGTGTATTTGATCAAAAATCTCATCGGTCGTAGGAGAAAGTCTACACATAGCTTCCAGTGGGTTCAGTAGAAATGGAAGACCTTCTTCCCCCCTGAACCTAGAAAACCCAGTCTGGTATTCACAACATGGGGCTGCCTGTAAGCAAAGCAGAAAAGTCATTGTTCAGAGGCAAAATATCTATTTATTTCTTATGTGCCAATTCATCACAGATAATTTCAGGACTCCTTCAAGAATGCAAGAGGCAAAATTTTCTAGTATCTTGTGCCTAAAAGATGAACTAATTTTTTTTGGATCTGGTGTTCTCACATTATCTGTGATGAAGTCACATTCAGACCAGTGAGCATATAATTAAACAGCATCAATAATCTCTATCCTTTCTTTTACCTCCTTAAGTTTAGGTGGCTTTTCCTTTTGATTGCAAAAATATTTTGAATGTACAGGTGTATAGCCAAGGAATTTAAGCCAGAAACTTGTAGGTGAATTGTTCAGCTATGCTCTACCCCTAGTTAAAATTGCAAAAGTTGTGTATGAAGTCTTGGTCAGATCTTGCAAAACCTTTACCACACTGTTAAACCACAGGACTTCCACACACCAGCTTGTATTTTCTGCAGTTGCTGCTAGCTCGGACAAAGCTGGAATGAGAGAGCAGAAGTTATGAGATACCAGTAAATGTCAATGTTACTGTTATCCAGTAAGCCAGCTACATCTAGCCTGAGTCAGTGCTTATGCAAGTACAGTCAGCTGATCTATATACTGTTTCCATGTACTCATAGTAGGAACAGTGAGACCTTTTGAGGAAGAGATAGCTGGAATAGGCAATGCTTGTATGCACATGGTTGGGTAAACATTTAGACTGGGGAACAGTGAGCCTTATTTTCAAATCCCTTTGTAGGAACTGTGCTTTCATGTGATAATTTCAGAGAAAAAAACCTCTTAACAATATGAAGAAAAGCATCCCTCAGAAGAACAGCAAATTCCTATCACTCTTGGCAAACTATGCCAAGAATCAAATTTATAGAATAAATTTTATTCCATAAAATTGGTTAAGAATTTTTTCCCATGGACATAAGGGTCCAGATTCTGGATCCAAACGCCCTACCAGAAGTTGCTTCCAAAGGATTTGTAAAGGTCCTTTGTCATTCCCCACTTGCATGCTGCTCCCAGTTCCACTCCCTGGGCAGACCATCCTGGTGCCACTCTGATTTATTCTGGAGGACTTGAAGTGGAGTCCAAGGTGAATGTGCCATGGGAGCACCAAAGTCACTTGGAACTACTGATGATCACTTGTCTGGCTCCATAGGCGCCCTAATATGTATGCAGTTATCCATAGGCTAATTGTCATCTCCTTGAGGCTGGGAAATGTTGGCCTGACTCCTCTTGTATACAGCAGTTTAAACATATGTTGGACTGAGGTACTTACCCACAACACAGAGGGATTTTATTGTATTGTTATCTTGTCTTGTTTGTCCCCCCATGTGCCTGGTGCATCTGGTTGTAAATCAAGGTGTTAAACTTTATGGGATAAGAATTTTATTTCTATTTTGTGGTCATAAGAAAACTAGTGTGGAAACTCTGCTCCTTATATGGCTTTACATAATAGTATGACACGTGCTCTTAAATATTTGGAGTAATTTAATTCCTTTTCAGATAGCCAGGTCAAGCCTTTGCCATTACAGTTTCTATTTTCACAATTTCTTATAATAGTGCTTTATTTCCTTCAGTGCTAGAATGCAGTTTATAAAAATATAAAGGATTTTCTGCGTTGGTTACAGGTGAGATAGGTGGAGAAAAGAAAGCAAAATTCATGGAGTGTTCCTTACCTTTCTACTCTAATGTTTGATGTTTTTCGATGAGTATTTTATGTAAAACGATGAAGAAAATAGTTATATGGCAGTTTAAAGTGAAATATGCAACAGTTTTCAATTTCAATGTTGAAGACCAGAGAAAGGCTTACTACGAAAAGGAAACTGCAGTCCCAAGTCTGATACATTTCCCAGTTCCAAATCTAACTATTTCTGCACACAAAGTTTTGCTGTTGATTACAGTATATTGCGGTAGTGTTGTTACCTACCACAGCGTATAATCAGAGCCTGAGAAGCTCTCTGTAGCTGGTTGTTTATATTCTTTAGCCTATGTCTGCAATGGAGATCAAAGGGATGTCGTCAATACATGTAGTCATACTTAAGTCAATTTAAATGGTATAGGTCAACCTTAGAGAGTAGTATAAATGACCTGGGTAAATGACAAGGTTAGATACCCTCTTCTGAGCTGCTGTTTGGAAGCTACTGTCAGCATCTGATCTGTATAGTGTAATGCAGAGGTAGAGAAATTTTCCTTGCAAAGGACTGAATTGGCTTTCCAAACAACTTTTATGCACCATAAAACAGTATGTATCTTAAAAGCATGAGGCCGCAGATTATATGAAGTTGTGTATGAAGTGTATGAAGAAGTGTATGAACTGTATGAAGAAGTGTATGAAGTGAAGTCACAGGCTTTATTCAGTTCCCACCCTGAAAGTCCCCTCCAGCTTGAAAGTTTCCTTCTTAAAAAATCCCTTCTTGTTAAAAGCTAGACTCAATTTATATATCTAAATGCTACAGACCAATATCAACAACACCTCAAAAGACAAATGGTAGAAGGAGAAAAACCCACACAGAGATGTTATATACAATATCACTGATTTCAACTCGTCAACAAAGTCAAGCACTAAATCCAGGTATTCTGAATCTCACACCTGCAGTCTGTGTATGCAGGAAGGGAGTTTAATGATGCCCAGGACTGATTTCTCAAGAACGTTTTATGAATGGAATTTGAGATAAGTTCCCCAGGGTATAGCTTTAGTTCTTGTGCACTGAAAAGAAACACAATTTACCCAGCTACTGAACAGACACAACACGACTGGAGAAAGCTTGTAATTAAAGATCAGGAGACAAAGTTATATCTCGGCCTTATTGTGTTATCTTGACAAGCTGCAGTTGTGTGATTCTACTGGTACAGATGCATGACTGCCTGCAAGCACGCACACAGAGCATTTCCGAAATGCATCATGGTGTCTCTGGAATGCGGCTGTTATCCCAGCAGTCTCCGTAGACTTTCCCGGAGCAGATGTATATCTGCACCTGTTTGCCTTCCCTGCTCGTTCCCACTACTGCTTCAAAGGATCCTGCACTTCACAAGTGACTGCCTGTTTGCTGTGCGGCTTGTGCTCTCGTGCGGCTTCCCGTGAGTGCCGTAGCAGAGGGCTACCGGCTGTGGGCTTGCACGTGGCCAGACGGGCTTGGGGTGCAAAGGCAGGGTGTCCTTACAGAGACACGGGCACTGCCACGTGGGGATGGGCTTCACTGTGACAAAGAGTTTAACTCTCATGGTCACTCATCGCTCCTAGTAGCAGACTTTGTGATATTATTTTCATCTCTCTTTTTTTGCTGACTTCTTTCACAGGTGAGCTACCTTCTTGTGTGTTTTAACTTGGTTCTTGCAAACAGGAGTTGTCCAGGTTGAGCACATACAACCTATGGAGCACAAATCCCAGAATGCTCCTTGCTTGACAGGTAGCCTGATACTTCAGGAGGGAGAGAGCAAGTAAACATGTAGGCAGAGAGAGAGCCCCAAGGAAATTAAAATACAAGCTGTTAGTACCACGTGGTATGAGATAAAGTTGATCATATGAATGGACTTGACATGTTGACTGGTTCCTGGCGAAGTGGCACAATGTTGCCCAAAAGCCAGCTTACAGCTTCCAGGCAGGAACCTGAGCATCCACTTGTAAGTACAGGGGTAATTTATAATCTTCAGTATAGACATGACTTTTACTTCCTAAGTTCAGCAATTTGGCTTTCATAAGAAATGCCTTTTTAAGAGAACTAACATGTTTTTGCTAAAACACGTCAATGTTGATGAAATTTGATTTTGAAAAAAAAATCAGAAAAAAGCATTTTCTTAAAGTCCATGTCCCTTTTAACTCTTTTTCATTTAGAAACTGACTGTTATTTTAAACTTAAAAGGTATAAAACTGTACCCATAGAACAGTTAAGTTAAGCAAAACACTTTTGATTTATGTTTAGGTCAAATGCCCTGTAATGAAGCATTTTCAAGATTTCATTTTTGTGAAATAGTTTTAAATGATGGCTTTCCAGTCCTCATTTTGACTTTTTAGAGACCAATATTTCTTTTTAAGGAAATCCATTTCTATGATGAAGTTTACTATTAATTAATTACCTTTTCTTCATTCAGGGTCCAAGGAGTAGACATATGTGGCTGAGACAACACCCTCAGAATCTACTTCTTCACCTTTGAGTACTAAGTGATTTTTCTACTACTCTTGCACTGCATGACAAAGTAAAACCAGCCAAATAAACTAAAGGGAGTTCTCATGCTTCAACTTTTCATCAGCATACTTTACATTAATACTTTGTGTCATTTGTTGCTGCTTTAGCAGGACAAAGCCGGCAGGGAACTGCCAGCCCGCCACCTCTTTTATTAATGATCTGTCCCAAGCCAACAACTCTCAAACTTTTTCCTTTGTCTTCCTTCCCATATTGCCTCCCCAGCAAACTCCTGGCCTCTGCTCCCATAAGGTGCTATGAGCAGGAACTGACAAGGGTGAACCAGGAGTTGTGGTGAGGGGGAAGATGGCACTTCAAGAAAAAAGCATAAAGCATTCCCCAGCTTGAATTTACGATGGTGGGCAGAGGAAGCCCATGTGTCCTAGGGCCTCCTAGCTACCTCCTGCCAGCCATAACACCATCTCCACTCCCAACAGCTTTGTAGCCATGCACTTCCACTCAAAAATCCCTTAATTTTCTTTAAGGTTTGTTCCAAAGGTCGTGGACTGCTGCCCTGAGCTGAGGTCATGAGAAAAGGGGTTTTCACAAGTGGTTAAGATGTAGGTGACTGAGCCGTGGGAGAACGGAAATTTTACAAGATGTGTGCTGCTGAAATTGAAAACAACTGTTCATAAAGACATGTTCTGTCTAAAAGAAAAGTATGCCATGAAAGAATACAGGAGTAGGCATAAATGCTGTATCATAGCCTATATTCAAGGTATACTTGCTAGCATACACACACATATGCAGAGTGTGTATATATGCATATATGTGCATATCATCAGAAGCTACTTCTCAGTTTTGCCTATCAAAATGGTGTCTGTGGTGGAAGTGAGCCATCTGCTTCACAGCATTTATATTTTTAAGATTTGCAGTATGGTAGTTTAACACATCCAATGTCACTTCAAGCCCTCCTCCCCCAGATGAACTCCAATATGTCACTGGGTTGTCCCATCAGCTCTACGTTGTCTCTGTAAACAGAAACCCTACCTCCCTGCAGTCTGAGTCAGCAGCTGTACTGGAGCAGGACCTATCTTGAAGACTTACAGAATGTGTAATCTGATGTCGAAAAAAACCACAGGAGGGTATTTGCCACCTGACTCTGGAATGGGCAGCAACACTTTAACAGGAGTTTCTGCTAGTCTGTCTTCACTTACATGGATGAAACTTCTGCGGCATTTGCTTGACTTTTCCAAGGCTGGAGGAAACCCCTCTGCTTCAAACTATTTTTCTGGGAGTTCTGACTCTGAACTTCTTACCTGCCTACATGCCATTTTAGAACTGATGTGCAATGTGCTTATCAATTTTGCATATCAAATGTGTTATGTGCATATCATATTTACTTTCAATTTTGGGATTTAGACCTAAATCCCCTTCAGGTATCAAGAAATTAAATATAACAATTCAAATCTGACTGAAAAGCCTCCATGGTTACAAAAAACTGATAAGAGCATGAGCAGACCTACAGAAGTATTATGAAACAGCATGTTGACATACAGCTGCTTGCACTCGGCATGCCATTAGAACTTCTGCATACATTTTAGTGCCCTCCTGCCAGCACAGATTATATGAATTCCCCCCTAGCACTATCATGAAATGTACTCAAGAAATAGCCCACAGATAACAGTTCTGGTTGACGCTACAGGAGGGCAAAGATGCTTGTGCTAGAAACCGCTACAAGTGTTTTCCAGTTGTGGGAAACATATGAGAGTACCTGGGTGGACAGGTTCCTTTTCCTGTTGCATTTTGATGGAAAAGTTACATGACTGCTTTCACCACAAGCCCCAGTGGAATGGAAATATAGTTAATGAGATCACACAAACTTCCCATGGCTGATGATATGGCATCCTTGACAATACTATCTCCTTTATTCATAGGAAGGTGGCACAGGTATATCAGTATTTTTTGTCTTTTATTGCTTGAAGGGTTCAAGTCACTTACACCAACAAGTGACTTCTTCAGAAAAAACCCAACACAATTCCTTGTCGCAAGTTATGTTTTGTGGGAGACTAGACGAAATGGAATTAGCAGTGTTCTCCACATCAACAGCGCACAGCATGATCTTGTTAAAGAATTATACTGCCTCGTAATCCTCAAACAAATAACATTATGCTGTAATGGATTGTTTTTTACTTCCTAAGCAGAAGATGGTTGGTTTGTTTTTCCTATTAAACCTAATTTTCATTTCAGGCACAAGATAAATGATACATTGATGTATTTACTTATCCTTTTCTTGAAGTATACAGCTGGGAAGAGGAACCTTATTTTGTGAATCTGTTGGTGTAAACAAAGCTTACTCTTCTGATTCATAATTTATCATTTTTTTCTTTTCTGCTGCTTTGAATCTGAGTATTGATGGAAGAAACTGTTGGTTAATCAAATGTACTTGCCATTCTTGATAGCAAACAAGAATGAATTGTTAAATAGACCATTGATTTCATCTTGCTTTCACAAATGGGGAAAAAATTATTCCTAAGTCAAAATAATCATCGACTAAAAACTCCCCACTTTTTGATTTTCTCTGCTGCAGCCCACTGGGAACAAGAATGACTGGGAAAGGGCATCCTGATCGAAGCTCAGTCCCTTACCCCGCAGAACCTCTTCTTAATGTATAATTGATAGTAGCAATGCAAGCATGGTGTCAGGTCAATTAAAATTTTTATATAATTTTATTTTTTTCTTACTCGTCTTGTTCAATGCCTCAATCTTTAAATGAAACATTTCCAAATAAAAAATATAGATGTATCTTTCAAAGAATATTGAAATAAAGCATTCTAGCTTTAAAAGCAAAGGAACATTTTTTAAGCCAAAATTATTTAACAGATGTTGACATATACTTCTGAATAATGTTCATCTACTTGAGAATATATTACTCAGATGTAAAATTAAAGGTCTGAAAAACATTATGCCAAGTACTTAAAAATCTTTAGACACTTTTGGCCTCTGGCTATTAGCCACTAATAACTGCTTTTCTGCATTGGATTGAGAAGGGAATCATCTCCCTGCAAATTAAAAAGCCTTAAAGGCAAATATATAAGAGCTCATTCTATTCCTGAATTTCCTGGGCTTATCCCATCATGTTGCCACACTCCCCAGTTTCTTTTTGCCATGACACTGTTTTCTGCCAAATTGGAAAAAATAAATAAATCAAATTGTGCAGTAGCAAGGATCTTGTCATGCTCATTTTTCTTTTTGTGGTCATGTTTTCTTTATGGTAGCTCAGTAAAATATGACCTCCCCAAACACTGTCATCAGCAGCTAGTTTGGAACAAAGCTCAGTCTCAAAACACATTAAACATAACAAAAGACCCCAGTGTGTCCACAAAATTTGAAAGATGGTTATATCTTCCATGAGGGATCCCACTTTGATATTTTTAGTGAATTACAATATGTGTACCAAGGGCATGTCACATGGCTTCCTGTTGCTTTTATCTTTCCACCCCGTGCCAAGGTAGTATAGTCCATTATAATAGACTGAACTGTTATTCTTTCCTGGAAGCGATGAAGACAGTGACCTACTGTTGGTAAACATAGCTCTTTCTCTTAGAGTCCTCTGCTGAATACTATAAACTTTGCAGGAGATTAAAGTATAGAATTATGGATGTTTTCCAGAAGGTGGAGATAACCATCAAGGCAGAAGAGCTTGCATTTATACCTGCTCATCAACATGCACCTGGTAATAAAAGCCAGATTTGGGATTTGACTGTATTCTTCCTTTTCCTCAAAAAGCTTTCACATGGATCAGGTAGATGATGACTCTGAGTACTTGGATTAATCCACTAGTTTGCCGCCTCAACTCTATCCTTGAGTAAGCAGTGTGTAGAACCTCTTTCTCACTCCTCTATCTCCAGCATATATGTTTGGTGGAGGGACAACTGCCCCATATGACACTGCTATAATCCAGTACTAAGATATCAAGCAGAGGTGGGATATTATAAACATAGCGGACACATGCTTCCCGGAAATTCTGCGATACATTTACCTAAACAACCTAAACATTTCCCAAACACTGGGATGGTATAAATAGATTAGTAACAAACTATCAGGAGGAACAATATTTTTGCAACAAAAGTAGTGGTAGTAAAGAAGATAAGGGAAAGACAGCTAAAAAAAGAACCCAACAAAAGCTTCAGTTAAAATAAAAGGAGCATTTGTAGAGGAGAATTAATTAACCCTCACTATAACAGAAAACAAATAATCATTTTGGCTGCTCGCAGAGGCTGGAAAAATGCATTCATTGTGAAGTTGTAGATTCCACTACTGATGGGGAAACTACAGTTAGAAGAGATATAGTTTACCAATCCACAAGTTCCCTCTCCTACCCACTGGGGTTTTGGCTTGCAGGTGCAGGGAATCCACCCAGTGTCTCCTGCCAGGCTGCCACCTGCACACTCGCCCCTGCGCTGCTGCTAGATGTCAGCAGTGTTTAGAGCAGCATGAAGGCTGGTGAAACCAAAGCCAGCGTGGAGCTGCATTACCGTCCTAGTGTTTCTTCCTACTGTTCCTACTGACCATTTCCTAGTGTTCTCTGCAAGGTCAGATCCAATGAAAGACCTGATTGCATTGACCCTGGACACTAAGGCAACCAGTATTTCAGCAGTCAGGCTGAGAAGATGACCCAGACCATTAAGGGCACCAAGGTTCTGGGTTGAACACAGAAGTCAAGGCAGGCACTGCAGAATAAAGTTCACTCGAAGTTGGAATTCACTCACAGCTAGCGAACAGAGAAAGCTGATGCCTCCTCAGAACCCGAGCTCCTCCTCTGGAGACGCAGGAAGTCATGACCGCCTCTTCCCATCCCATCCTTTCTAGAGAGCAGGCACAAGGACAGCTACTCTTTCAAAGAACTGGGGAAGGAATTGCTTTTATAAAGAGATATAGCTGATGGACACAGTGCTCTTTTTCAAGTGATAGTTTCAGGACAGGAGCATTCATTCAGGACTGGGAGGCATCAGCCAGGTCTAGACTGCAAAGCAGAGCAGGGCATGGGACTGTTATCTGCCTCTGAGACCAACTTGCACAGACTGATCATGTTCACAGAACGTATCGCTTGGCTCTGCATCTCTTTTTGGCCAACAGTGGTATTCCTAAAGCCCTCTATGAAATCTTTTCTTCTGAAGTTTATTTTTTCCCACCGGAAGTGCCTGAATAAATGGGGGGTTGTGATGCAACCCATCAGAGCTGCGTCTGTATATCATGAGACTATATGTGTGGGCAAAAGTGGCCTTGCCTAAGCTGCGTAGACGTGAGTCAGGCTATGGTAACAGGCAAGTAGTGAAGATGACTAGCAGTGCCGTGCTTGAGTTTGTTTTTTGCGACAGTATGAGCCCATCTTGGTACTCTAGATCTTCCTACATTTCCTTTCTCCCAGGACAATCTCAACCATAAGCAAAAGCTGAAGGAGAAGAGTCTCTACCCCTCAGGTGGGAGTGCAGGACTTGGTGAGAGTTAAGAGTGCAAGGCTGGCTGGATCGAAGTGTCTACCCTGAGGTGGGTCCCTCCCCACAGGCTCATGTTTAATGCAGTGAACTGCCCTGGGTGAAATGCAAAACTGCACAGCTAGCTCCCTGCCTGCATGAGGAAAGATTTGGGTTTACATCTGTTGACAAACCTCTGATCACTTGGCAGACTTTTAGAAAAGAGAAACAGGGCCTGTCTGTGTGTGCACGTGTGTGAGCATGCATGTGCTGCAGGGGTTGTCCCAACGTCCGCTTTTGAAGAGATGCTGCTTGTAGATATATTTTATGAGGAGCTTAGTTCTGTCAATGTGGGTATGTTGGAAGCCCATGTACTTGGTTTGCAACCCCTCACCCCTGCAAAGATAGTTAGGCAAAGTAATGACTAGTAGTTGTATTCCAGCAATGCTTCAGGGAGCATTAATGACTGAGTGGCTTTGGCTGGGGCAGTCTGCACATGCACAGAGAAGAGCCCTGGGCACCAAAGGAGCTTAAAAGTCAAACATGGAGGCTTGTAGAAAGCAAAAGTCTTCTAGGGTGAGAAGGTGAATCATTTTTGTACTATTATTACTTTTGTCCTCAGTTTTAGATCTGATTTGTTCCATGTCTCTTATTAGATGTACTTCTGACTTGCCCTGATTTCTGCATGTTGGTGCTGAAATGGGGTAGCCTTGGGTCTAAAAGCCATGAAAGAAGAAAATTATTTTACCCACTGATCAGTTATAGAACCTGGAATTGGTTTTTCAGTTCTCTGTTCTAATAAATACCTACTGCGCCCTCTCTGGGGGCGGTGTGGTTTGGGGTTATTAGAAGGCTGATTGTTGAATATGGACCCCTCTGACTCCTTTCCTTGCTGATTAATTCTGTTATGTCAATATTTATGTTATAATCTCAGGAGTCTCTGTATTTTTGTTTGGGAACCTATCCAGAGTTTGACTGTCTGGGAGAAAGTAGTGTGTTTTGTGTATGTAAAAGCTTTTCCAGGTCAGGCAGAAAAGAAGTAGGTCAAATTTTATATCCTCAAATTTTGATCTGAGGGATGGGAAAACAAAAATAAAAAAACATCATGTGACTTAATGCTTATGCTTTGAGACTTTTTCTGCTAGAGTTACTCTGAGGGCGCTCACACAGATCTGTATACACAGATACTAGGCCAGTGACTTATAAACAAGCTCAGTTACATGAAATGGCACACATCAATTTCATTAACAGTTGTATGATCCAGGTACTCATTTATACTCACTTCCCTTTGTTTGCCTTGGAACTGCAGTGCAGGCGGGGACAGTAAAAGGCAGAAGAATAAGTCTGTCATGTATTTAGCTGATACTGTGTGGAGTTGCTATCTGCACACAAAAGAAGATGCCCTATTCATCTCATTACTATATCTTATCAGTCCTAGGTCAAACAGTATATCTGCTGTCATTTTCTAAAATTGTCAATTATGGTTTAACTGAATTAACTTAAAGCTTTAATGACAAATTGTATAGCTGTAACCATTTAGTTCCTTTATGAGTTACAGTTTCTGAAATAGAATTGTGCAGTGACACCATTTTTAGGTAAGTTTTTTAACAGCAACAACAGACGCAGTAACGTCCTGGACCTTTAACTGCCAGGTGTCTGTAAAATAGCTCTTCTCTGGGGAGCTGAAAGGAATGCAAAGGGAAGCATTAACTGGTCTGGCTGGCCGCCTAACCTGCAGTGGCTTTGCCTGTACTGTGGGAAAACTTACTGCAGTGTCACAGCCCTGCTACTATCAATTAGTGTCAATATGCACAAAGAACACCAGATATAAGGGCAATGTTCTGGAAATATAACAAGCAAAATGATGTTTTGCAGCAATGCTGAACTTCCACTTTGTATGTGAAAGGGGATCCAGGAAAGGGAAAACAAAAGCAGATTACTCATATATCTAAATTTAGGGTTTCTTCCATATATGCTACTGTTTCAAATAGGTCATGGAAACTAATGAAGTCAGTGTTATGAGATGAAAGGAATCCCACAGTGACCTGATATGAACTCATGGAAGCCTGATAGGAGGATTTGGCAGAGAAGTGGAGGAACTTTTTTTGTCATCCAATGACTCCTTTTAACAGCAACTCCTATCATGCTGTCAGCTGAGCAAATAAAATTGCCCCACTTCTCAGGCCTTCCCTCCAGTATGTTCTAGTATCAGAGAGCTGACTTGATTTTCACAGAATCATAGAATGGTTTGGGTTGGAAGTCACCTTAAAAATCATCTGGTTCCAAACCCCTGCCATGAGCAGGGAGACCTTCCACTAGACCAGGCTGCTCAAAGCCCCATCCAGCCTGGTCTGAACACTTCCAGGGATGGGGCATCCACAGCTTCTCTGGGCAACTTGTTCCAGTGTCTCACCACCTTCATAAGGAAAAATTTCTTCCTTATATTTAATCTAAATCTACCCTTTTGCAATTTAAAGCCATTACCTCTCATTCTATCACTATATGCCCCTGAAAAAAGTCCCTCTCCAGCTTTCCTGTAGGCCCCTTTAGGTACTGGAAGGCTGCTATAAGGTCTCCCTGGAGCCTTCTCTTCTCCAGGCTGAACTGCCCCAGCTCTCTCCACCTGTCTTCATAGGAGAGGTGCTCCAGCCCTCTGATCATCTACATGGCCCTCCTCTGGACTCATTCCAACAGGTTCCTGTCCTTCCTATGTTGTGGACTCCAGAGATGAACACAGTACTCCAGGTGGGGTCTCATGAGAGTAGAGTAGAGGGGGAGAATCACCTCCCCTGACCTGTTGATCACACTTCTTTTGATGCAGCCCAGGATACGGTTGGCTTTCTGGCCTGAAAGTGCACATTGCCAGATCACGTTGAACTTCTTATCCACCAACACTCCCAAGTCTTTCTCCTCAGGGCTTCTCTCAACCCATTCTCTACCCAACCTGTATTTGTGCTTGGGATTGCCCTGACCCAGGTGCAGGACCTTGCACTGGCCTTGTTGAATTTCATGAGTCTCACACAGGTCCACCTCTCAAGCCTGTCAAGGTCCCTCTGGATGGCATCCTTTCCCTCCCGTGTGTTGACTGCACCACACAGCTTGGTGTCATCAACAAACTCACTGAGGGAGCACTCAGTCCCACTGTCCACATCACCGACAAAGATGTTAAACAGTGCTGGTCTCAATACTGAACCCCTGAGGAACACCACTCTCCACAGGTCCCACTTGGACATCGTAACTCTTTGAGTGCAACCATCCAGCTAATTCCTTATCTGCTGAGTGGTCCATCCATCAGATACATGTGTCTCCAGTTTAGAGGCAAGGCTGTTGTGCAGGACAGTGCCAAAAGCTTTGCACAAATCCAGGTAGATGACATCAGTTGTTCTTCCGTTACCCATCAGTGCTGTAACCCTGTCATAGAAGGCCACCAACTTTGTCAGGCATGATTTGCCCTTGGTGAAGCCATGCTGGCTGTCAACAACCACCTCCTTATTTTCCGTGTGCCTTAGTATAGTTTCCAGGAGGATCTGCTCAATGATGTTGCCAGGCACAGAGGTGAGACTGACCATCCTGTAGTTCCCCAGTTCTTCCTTTTTCTCCCTTTTCAAAAATGGGAGTGATGTTTCCCCTTTTCCAGGTAGTGGGAACTTCACCAGACCACCACAACTGCTCAAATATGATGGATAGTGGCTTAGCCACTTCATCTGCCAGTTCCCTCAGGACTCACAGATGCATCTCATCAGGTCCCATGGACTTGTGCACCTTCAGGTTCCTTAGATGTTCTCAAACCTGATCTCCTACAGCAGGCAGTTCTTCATTCTCCTAGTTCCTGCCTTTTTTTTCTGTGATTTGGGTGGTGTGGCTGGTGCACTTGCTGATGAAGGCTGAAGCAAAAATGTTGTTGAGTACCTCAGACTGCTCCATATTCCGGGTAACCAGGTCTCTCGTTTCCTTCTGGACAGGGCCCACATTTTCCCTAGTGTTCCTTTTCTGACTCTGCTTGAGGGCTGCACATGATTCTCCCCCGACAAAAAGGGTATCTGTTGACCAGGAGAAGTGTTGCCCCACAGACAGCATACAGACCTCCTTCTCAAAGAAGTGAAGGATAGGACATAGCACACAAGACACCTGCTTGAAGTGCAGGCATCCTACTCTTTGCTGGTCACTGTGGAGAAAGTTTAGAAATAAGGACTGTTAACCAGTGGTTGTTCAGTTATCTGTAACCTCTCTGCATTTCTCTGTGCTCTGCAGTTCAGCACTGGTGCAGTAAAAGAAGTGAACGTAACAGCCTATCGAAACTGAACCTCATTACATGCAACTGTTCTAATTTATGTTTGACACTGCTAACTGCCTCCCATGGGTAACAGGGACAACACTGACATATCCTTACTGTCAGTGTGTACTTGGCAAGACCAGAAGAGAGCTTGCAAATTGGAGCACAGTTTGGTTAATACTGTTAATAGTGATTGTGATCAATTTTCTAGCATCTAAATTCATCAACATGACTGTAACGGCTGAAGCCCGGCTTAAAATCCATTCGAGGCTATCAGTATTTGTGGGTCTTTTGCCTTGGTATACTGCTACATTTATTTGCTTACATTTATTCAATTAATTTATGTATGTGGAAATGACCTTGCTATGTGATTTTAATGGTTTTTGGAAATGAATTTGTGCTCTATCTAAGGACATATTGCTCAGGTGTTCAGTGTGTGCAAATCAGAATCAGCCTGTTATTAATCATAATTTTGTAGACCTGCTTGGAAAATAATAGTGTTGATAGGGAATTTTATTATTGTTTTCCTGCATATCATTCTAGATTATACACAGTTCAGAGAACACATGCTGTGCTCTCCCTTTCTTAGAAAGGGGTAATGGGTGTGACTCCTTGCTAGTGGTAGAAATAATGCAGTATTATGTACAGTTACATGAGCCAAGTCTAAGCAATCCATCCTGAATACTGGGAGCAACCCAAGTTAGTACAGAGTTCTGACTGGGTTAAAATTATGGCTCATAAAATGCTGGCACCTGAGCGAGTTCATTTAGAGCCAACATCAGCATGTCCATGTGACACTGTACCATACCATCTAGATAAACTTTGAGGCCCAGGGACTTGGGGCATTGCTTGGCATCAAACACAGGGATTTTGAGAACCTAGCATTTGAGGTTAGCTCTTTGGCTAAGTGTCCAAAACCAGTGCAGCAGTACCTGATTAATAGCTTGGCTGCGTGATAATGCTGATGGTGTAAACTGATGAGGACCCTTTCCAAGGGTGTTGAAGCTATTGGTTTTGGAACATCTACTCTGGAAAGCAATAAAAGAAGCCCTGGATGACTCAGCCAGAATTCCTTCTGATGATACTAGTTGCAATACAAGTTCCTTTGCAACCATCAGTCTCTTCAGTTTACTTGTATCTTTGGCAGAAAACTTGCCCTTGAACAGTGATTATGCAAGAGAAAGACTAAAAAAGCAGTTTGGAAAAGTCACCCTTTGGTAAGACCTAAATGTCTTTTATAGAACTATTCTCTAATCTGAATATAGCCATAGTAATTGCCTATAAACCAGCAGCTCTTTTTCTTTCAGGTATTTTGCTATATAAAGAAAATAGATATAATGGAGTGAGAGTTATTTTTACTCAAGATGGCCACACCAACTTGAGTAAAAGTAATGTATTTCAAGGAATAAAAAAAGAGGCACTGACTTACTCAAACTTGTGTCTTCATGATTCTATTACGTGGTAAATCACCTTCACATCTTCAAGTAGTGTTTGGTCTTTGATTCCCAGCTTTTAAAAACCTGAGATGCACACTAAAATTCTTGCTTGTCTGTCTGCTTACTTAGTCTTCAACGTGTTTTTTCTATAAAAAGAGGACCTGAGCTTCTCTAGATTTTATCAGCTCTCCTGATATGCCATTATGTTTCACAAAAAAGCAATACAAATCTACGACCTCAAATTGTCAAATAGTATCGTGTGTACTCAAAGGTTCATGCATGTCCGTGACTGGCCTATCTTGTGGATTAAACTCCATCCATGCTTCTGGACAAAGAGTTTAGTTTGTTTAAAATAAGATTATTTTAATCTTGTAAGACAGCACAAATTTGAACCCTAAAGTGTATGTCTTTTTGACATAGTTTTTTATTTCAAGAAATTGACAGAATTCCAAGACCCTTATTTCCCTTAACATGGAGATGGGGAAGAAACAGTAAGCCTCTTTCCCAGGGATAATAAACAAGATGCATTTCCTTAGTAATGTAAGTTCCAGCCTATGTGGGACTTCAGACTTGTCAGCACAAAGGGTCCTCATATCCAGTCTTGTGTCCGTGCATGTCCATTGTGTTAGAGCTCAGCAGTTTGGGCTGGCTTTTTTCTTTGTTTGTACAAGTGTAAGCACAAGGGTTTTACAGTAGGCAAAACAGTATTTCACAAATGTAACATTTAAACAGGCTGGTAATCATATATTTTTCCTTGCTGCAGTGGGTTTTCATCAGGCAAACATATTCTGCCCTTATGTGTTCTGTTGTTAAATATTTATGTAGGATATTGATAAATATTTTTAAGAGTGCTCTTTAAACTTGTTTCCTGATTAAGGCTCTCTCCTGCCCAAACTGGAGGTCTGAATATCCTGTTTTGCGTTATCTGTGAGATAACTAATACATGGATCGTGAGTGGACAACAAGAAGATGTAGATGAAGTCTTGGAATCAGCAGCACAATACCTACATAACCAGGCCAGAACAGTCCTAGACATAACTGACACAACTGAGCTAGAAAACGATCACTCAGTCTGTCTTCCTGCCCAAGAATGCTCGACCTATTGTACTCCTGACAGTTCATCTAATTTATTCTGAAAGATCTTCAGACCTGGAGATTTCATGATTATCCCATACAATCATTTCAGTCTTTCACTATTTTTATTGTTAGGAAGCTCTTCTTGACGTCTTAGATGAAGTTCCCTTGTTGAAATTCAAAACCATTGCATTTGGCCAACAGCATGCACGTGGAATGTGTTGTCTGGGCCGGCAGACTTTAAAGTATTTGAAGACTACTAGTAAGATTTTCCTCTCTCTTCTCTTATTTAGGCTAAATAGCCCTAGTTCTTTCAATTTTTCCTCCTAAGCTGTGTTTTCTAATCAATTACTTATTCTTGTTGCCCTCTTCCTGATGGCCTTCAGTTGCTCCAGCCTTCTCTTGATGTTCCTTGTCTAGTCCTGGACAGAAGACTCCAAGAAAGACCTTGCTAGTGCGAACCTTCCCTCATCTTAGAGATCACACTCCTGTTTGTCTGATTTTGTTTTCCTGCAGTATGACTGCTGATTCAAGTTCAGGTGGTGATTCAATGCAATTTCTACCACCTCTCCTAAGGAACAAGTTATTAACCCCTTCCTGTCTTATCTAGATCATTTCTTCCAACAGTACAACTTTGGTCTTGTTCTTATAAGCATGCCATTTTTTCTCCAGGTCATTTCTTCAAATAATCAAAAATATTTTGAATTCTGGTCCTATCTTCAAAAGTGCTTTCAGTCCCTTCCAATCTGATTTTATCTGAATATCTAATTAACATATTCTTTTTTCTATTAGTCAGGATTTTTCATTGAAAATATCAATTATCAGGCCCAAGACACGCATCTGATCAGCTTCACTAAATACATCCTTACATTTAACAGTGAACATGAAGGTAAGAGAACAATCTGTGATAATTTATAAATTGAGGCAATTTATTTCTCTCCAACCTGAAACAAGAGGACAACCAGTGATCAGACTATGACTCAGGTGCAACTTGGCTTTTCATGTTCTTCTGAGGCCCATGTGATCAGTCACTACACTAGATATGTAATGGAGTCCAGTGTAAGTCTTTTCCTGGAAGGAGCAAATCTTATGCATTGGGATATTAAGTAGAGCTTGTGATACGGTGGCAAGGAAGATGAAGAAATCAACGTTAGAAAATGAGATGAAGGAACATGAAGGGTATTGCAAGGTTCCTTGAGTGTGTGCAAGGGGAAGTTTTCTAAATGAAATTTGGAGCAACCCTTGTTGCAGGCTGGAGTTAAAAGAATATATATTGAATGTCAGACAGAGGTCCAACCCTGAGTGTTGGACAGATGTCAGAGACATCAGGGAAATCAGAAGGACCAGAAAGTGAGCTGTGAAAGGGATCATGGTGTTCTCTTCCACAAGGCAGAAGGAAAGAAGGATTCATTTTTTTTTTAGCCCAAGGAAGAGAAGGTTTAGCAGTGAGGATATGTCTGAGCAATGGAACTTCAGAGAAAACTGGACAGAAAGAAGTTTCAGTTTAATAGGGAGACTAGAGAGATGTCTTTATAGAGGTTGGAAAAGACAGCAGTTACAGATACCAAGGTTCAAAGACTGATTATCCAGTGGAGTGGTCTACCTGCATAAAATTATTTACTTTGTGAATAAAAAAGAAAAGAAGAAGCAATAAGTAGTTCAATACTTCTGAAACTTGATCCAGACCCACAGAAATCAATGGAAAAGCTACATTGACTTCATTTGGAATAAATGGGTTGAAATAAATCCCTTAGAGTGTGCCATTGAAATGTTACAAGATAAATTAATCTCAGGTGTAATTTTATTAAAGCAAATTGAATTTATCCTAAGGGTCTGTTATTTCAAATATACATTCATTCTTTCATTTACACACTCTTCCTTTTCATTCATTTAAGTGGGATCTCAGTGTGCTGTAAACAGTGTGCTTACTGGAAAAAGACAGGAGATGTACGCTGCGAAGAACATTAGCTAAGAAAAAATACGGTTTCAAAAAATATTTGTTCCAGCATATATTTTTAAATACCTTTCATAATTATGAAACTTCAAAAAAAACAGAGAAAAAAAAAAAAAGCCACAAAAAAATCCCCCATACACCATCAGGGGGCCACTCCTCATATTCCATTAGATTTGTGGTTCCTATCTGATGAAAACGGCACTGAGCTGGAACAAACAATGCGTCAGGGATGATTATGTAACATGAGATGAAGAAATATTTCTCAGCCCAGTGCCAGGAAAGCTACAGGCAATTCTGGAAGTCACATGCTTTCTGGTGGGATTTTTTTGCATTTCTGTTTTTGTGTCTTGTACAAAAGGGTAGCCCTGTTTCGGAAGTCAAGTTGCAGGAGGAAACAGCCAGTAGAGAGGATCTTTTCTGTGTTTGTGAATTCCGGTTGAACCACAATGAGCACATTCTTCCTTCCCTCTTTTGTGTGTGTTTGGAGTTTTGTTCTTCTAGTAGTGAAAGTTAAATGGATAGAAAGGCATCAATGGGGACATTGTTGAACTGACCTCTGGTGACCATCTGAAAACAAACGAGGGCCACAAGATGGACACTGCCCTAGCTATCCATATCTGCATCTATTTTCAGATGAATTATTGTATAGTGGATTCTATATTACCGTGTTTTGCTCACAGTGTCATTCAAGACTAAATGCCAGTGGGAGACTAAACACTGTATCCTAAGAAAACAGCAAATAAATGTTGGGGGGGGTGAGAGAGGGAACCAAACAAAACCAAACCAAACAAGGGATTTTGCATAGTAGCATATAATATGTCTGAAAAGCAGTGATGAAATGATAATTAGAGCTATGAAAAATTTAAATACAATTCAAAACAGATTGTTGTGAACACAACTGTCAGTTTCAGCTGTCCCAAACTGGCAACACCACCTCTGCGTGAGGAAGGCAGGGGCTGAACAGATCCTAAACCTCAGTGCAAAATTCAATCAGTCTGTGGATGGGTTGGTTACACAAGCCTGGCAGAACTACTGTCACACTAAGCAGATCTCTCTAACCCAATAGTCTGAAGCTAGTCCCAAGCTTCAGTTGTGTAAGACATTACTACAACATGGAGCAAAAACTATGAAAATCGCTTTCAAAACTAGGATCATTTTATACTAACATGAATCCACTAATTTTTATCTTGATAATTTCCAAATTTTGCACGTGTCACTAACTTTAGTTTGTGAAAGACTCAATTAAGTTACCTCAAAATATTGTCATGTGCCATTTGACACTTCAGCATTTAGATATCAGTGACAGCTGGATGTGATATGGGACCTGGAAGAGACAATCTTCTTCCAAAAAGGACAGCCTCATGCAAGAGGCACAACACTGTACACTCATGCTCTGGTAGCTAAATCCCACCCTAAACACCAAATTCAGATCACAAAGGAAAACACCTGTATTTAGGTATCTAGATACACAAGATACCACCTGGACACCTATGTTCAGTTAATCACTCTTAAATTTCCATTGACAGTAGTGACCAAATCTCAATTATTTACAAGGACAGTTTAGACACATGTTTAATATCTGCACAACTTGGTTTTGGTGTCTTGATTTCAGGGCTAAACCAGGTTCATATCCTGCTAGTATTTCTCATGTTAGATTATAGCTTAGCCACCAAAACATCAAATTCTTGTAGAAGCAGCTAACTATTGTGTTGAAACCAGAGTTATAGTGAGGCAAAACTTTGGGACAATACTTGAAACAAGCCTATTCTTATTTATTTCTCTCTTGGGAACTACTTAGATGCTACAAAATAGACACTAAATATGGAGTTTGAGAGAGCTATTTCAAATTTGCACCTTAACTCAGATTCATTTGCCAAGTAGGTAAATAAGATTAGTTAGTTGGAGGATTATGTTTTGTCTTGTGGAAGTGAAAAAAAATTGTCTAATCACGTGAATCACTGGTAGTATCTAGCAAAAGCCTTTACTCATGCCTGTGGGTAAATCAAGTGATCAGGAAAAAACAAAGATCGCTAATGGACAGGCGCAGGAGGAGCTTCCTGTCTCCTGAATCAGGAATCTCCTATGGGTACTGTAGTGTTTTGTCTCCCTGTTTTCCATAAGGTCACTTTCTTTCCTCAGAAAAGGAGAAGCAACCTCCCCTTCCCCCATCCCCAGAAGAAAAAAAAGAAAAAGAAAGGAAAAAAAGTGGGGCTATTTTTTTAAAGAACATCTTTCCTTTCATTGTTCTGTGTTCTTTTCTATGGAATGACCTTGGATGGCGAAAACAAAACACAAGACTAAAATGATCCTTTCATTCTCTTCTATTGAACTCTAAAACAGATGGTGTTTTTGACTCAGGTTATAATCGGTATATAAGGAATGGTAAGATTTTTATAGAAAATCCCAGGTAGTTTCCTCCCAGGTTTGTTTCTTTTTGTTCATTGTCCTTTACTTATCATTAATGAGGAAACTGATATCAAGAGAGATATGCATTGTCTTTTATCACTTTTAATTTAAATATGCACTACCACAGCCTGGCTTCAATCCCACAAACTATCCAAAAGGTATGATTCAAGCATATTATGTATCCTTCTATTTTGAAAACCCTTCAAACAGCTTTTATATTTCATTATTTTCTTCCACAGTTGATGATCCGGTGGCTCAGGGAAGGGTGGCCACCACACAGAGAGACTTTCCTAACTTTACAGACCTCTTGCAAACATCTGACAATGCCAACAAAAAGAATAATTGAAAAAATTGCCAGAAGGATGTATTAAACATTCTTGATGGAGGAATGGATTAAGCTACTTTTTTTTAACATAAATCTGAGCATATTTGTGTTCTGAGGACTTCAAGGCTACAAACACTGTCCCAAAATCAGACAAAACAGGTCAGATTATTCTCTCAGTTATACTGTTATACAGGACATCTGTATTGAATTCAGTAGATTTATAGGCAGACGTAAACCCAGGGAGTCTCAACCAAAGAATATTAACACCCTAGATTAAATGTTCTCTAGCATATTTTGAGTCTATGCGTCTTAGCAATTGTAATATTTATTTAATGTTTTCTTTTAATATCCATTTCAAATGCACTGTTTGATACTTGGTATATACTTCAGCAATGAGAAGTACTCATACCTCCCTAACAGGAATAATGCCTCTAGAAAATTTTCAAAAGTAATGTCATCTTTTCTTGAGCCCTGTGGTGGATTGGTCACCAATGAACTGCTTTTCTAGGAAGAAAAAAGAACAGAGAGGAAGTATAGCCTGAATTTGTGCTGTATATTTGCTACTCTTTGAACCTTTCACACAAAAGGTGATTCAGATCAGTAGCATGCCTAAAAGGCATCGCAGTCGAGTACTGAGAGTCCAACCACACTATACTGTGAGCATAGGATCTATTACTATGGCTTCTGTGGGTCAAAGTTAAAGGTGATTTTTAAGAACAAGGTAATGACTATTACTTTTCCTCCTATTTAACCCCATAATCAGATAATTTGAAACACCCTAAGTAAATATTAGGGTGTATTACCCTGTGTCTTCAGGAAAATCTAATGAGAAGAACCAGCAGATAGTGAACAAAAACATTGTTGTTATTTATGTGCTGACACAGAGTGCAGTTCAGTCCTGTTCTAGGGATTTTATGTACACTTCGGGGAAAAGACTTGTTTTCCGTTTACAGTAGTTCAGGCTGACTGAAGCGAGAAATCCTCATTTCACAGAGAGGAAACAAAACATTTGCTGAAGAAACTTCACTGAAGCAGCTCTTAAGCCCAGGCCATGGTCCATATATGAGGTAAAAGACCTCAACAATGGTCATCTTCCAACTAGAAAAAATCAGTGTGCTGCCACAGAACACTTCCTGCATAGTGACATTGAGTGTGAGCTGGTATCTCCATAGAAGATAAATATGTGTGCTTGTTGCTTATTTTCTTAATGATGGCAATAGAGACTTCCTCTGTAGAAACTGCAGGATGTGTCAGCTAGAACATAGATATGATTTAGTCTACTGTACCTTTGCCTATGTATTTGTTTTCTGCATACCTATTTATCTCTCTCAGAGAGAGAGAATTTCAGACTTGCAACAGATTAACACAGTTCTCCTGTACTGCTTTTATTTAATGTGCAATATAAACAAGTGGTCCTCTTCTGGGCCCAAACATGGAATTCCCCCAGAACTACCCTGGACAAAACGAGCACACCCAAGATGAACAAAATTCAAATTAAAGTCAATAAGCATAATGGTTCCATCACTGTCATTCCTGAGTCCTAGAGATAGCCTCTATTTTCTAAAAGGTCACTTAGATTTAAGGTTTCAGGGTCGAGTACCCTTCAGTGCTTACTGCCTAGCAGAATTTCCAACCTAGTGTGAGGTTACCAGGTGAGTGAAGGGAATTCAACACCTGAAAACTTGTGGTCCAAAAAGGGGGTTGGTTTTAACCATTATTTGAATACTGTGCTTGCCTCTCTCACACAGTGGGGAAAACCATTCACCACAACTTTTCATTATCTCTTCCATGTGTAGGTGAGTAAGAAATGTAAAAGCATGTGCAGTAGCAAAAGTTACATTGTACGCCTGGAATTCTACTCTAATGTCTACTTTTATTTGCTCACGATTCTATATAAATCAGTGGAAAATATTCTTTTCTATATTATAAGTGAGCATACATTTCTGACTTCTTGTGAATTTTAAATTCTAAGTATCATCCTCAAGTGATTCATAGTTGATGTGAAAAAAATAAAATTCCACTATGATTTAGATATATTTTTCTTAAACATGCCAATATATCAAAACCAGAGAGATACTGAAAGCCTTCTTTTCCAACTCCTCTATTGATCCCCCAGAAGCAGATAAAATGGAATTCAGACTACTCCCTAAGGAAGTACAGACGTATCAAAATCTCTCACTACAGCTAATAGTTTGTTATGTCAGAATGAAATCAGAAAACTGACTGAATTTATTTGCCCTTCCAAGGACATGTTCCTGCACACAGCATGATCTGTGACCTGTAGTAAATCAAGCATGCATAACGATGAACCAACTTATTACTTTTGTATGCTGCCTCCCTCCAGTTAAATGAATGTATGGTTTATCTCAGCAAATATTGCCCATCAACCAGCAGTTGCTATACTTCTTTTTCTTTTAACTAGAACACCCCCACCCCCACCCCCCGACAGTGAATTACATTACTGTATCTTCCTAGGTAAAATATATTTTTGCATTATTTTCTCCTTAGCTATTTCTTGCCTGGTTAATCTTCCTATATTACTATATTTCTTATGAAACAGAGAACACATACTGGCCATTGAATGAAGCTAGTCTGGAGGCTGAACTGGACACAATGATTAAGGAATAATTAGGATAAAACAGGTCCTGATATGCTTCTGTCTTGATTTTGCACCAGCCAGAACTATCATTAAAAGGAGGAAGAGGGAATCCAGAAGTGGAGGCAGGGAGGGAATGTGTTATTGAAGAATGGTTTGATGCTTACATTTATGGAGCAAGATGGTATTTGTGCAGGCACATGTATTTTTTACCATTTTCTGTTTTTTAAGTGCACTACCTTCCAAGATTAATATTTGTTTAATTTTGCTTCAATCTCTATAGACTTGAAAAATGCTACACTGCACTTCAAATCTCCAAAGCATGTCACAAACACTTTTCTGCAGCTTCAGAAGGGGGGGAGCGGGAAGAGATAACTGCATCTATTAGCTGATGAGGAGCAGAATTTGGGAAAAGAAAATAAAGGGAAGCTTTATCCAGGAATCGCAACAGATTTAAGTCAGTCAGGCACATGCCTGCATGTTTGAAGGCCATTACAGTCAAAATAGGACATTCAGATCTTGTTGTTATTTATGTAATACTGGAGTGTGTGAACCCTGAATGTATTAGTTCAAGGCCAACAAAGCTCTCAGTTGTTTACGTCTGAATTTGATTTACGCATACAAGAAAAAGTTTATTTCTTCTGTGAAAACACATGAGAGGTTTCTCAGAGGGTTTCCTATGACCAGGGCACTATAGGTCACGATGGCATCATCTGGAAATGCCTGTACTGCACATGCCTGCTTTGGTGATACTCCACAACATGGAGTGCACTTTTGCATAAGCACTTTTGCAAAAATGAAACATTTGCTTAGGTCCAAAGGCAGCTATAAAAAATTATCTGAAAAAAGTGGAAAATGACAGTGGAATTCGGTGGGTTCATGTGAACACACACACACTGATAATATAATGAATAATAATGAACAAGATGGGATGGATTTTGCTTGGTCAAATTTTCTCCTCGACATCTATGAAAAAAAGAGACAACGTTTTCGACAGTGTTTACTAGTCCTGTTAGGTGAGGCAAGGAGGTCTGACTTTGGCGGTGCTGCATCTCAGGTTAAAGGGTTCCCTTTTTTCCTCCATCTCCCCTCCCACTGTCACAGTGGCAGCAGCAATTCAGAGCTTTGCTGGGATGCTTCTCTTTACTGCTCTCTGTCATGCAAGCAGTTATTAACTTCTAAGGACTGTGCATGAGAAAGAAATGTGTCTGCTTCTCACACTGGTCCAGGGCTCTGAGCTGCCTGTGCGCATTACTTGGGCTGTGCTTGATGCTTGAGTAGCTCTTCCCTTGATCCCCCAGGAAAAGCAGGAGCATCAGATGCAGCTGCAGAGTACTAGCTGGATTGTGCTTAATAGGGTAAAATTCATCTTGGCGCAGGGAAACATTGCACACCTAAACAGAGCTGCAAGACTGAAGAAGTGAAAAGCATGCACGAGGTGAGGTATTATGGCAAGTCCTGGAAAATTTCAGTATGTGCCCAGAGAAACGAACCTTAGAAAGGTTTGGCAATGTAAACAAAAGGGGAGAAATGTCTGGTCCTTTTTGTTCTCTCCAGCAGTAGAGGGTGAGAGAGAAGTAGGGTCAGTAGATGATCTGGTGAAAGGGGAAAAGTTAATCCTTCAACCTCAGCTCTACAGCTAGCATCAGGCCCAAAACCTGTGAGAGTCCTTGTTTTTCTAGGTCTTGTCATCTTGCTGGCAGGTGAAGGGCAGTCAGAGCTGTCACGTGTCACAGCTAGCACATGGCACCTGAGCATCTGTCATGCCTCCTCACATCCCAGGTAGAAGGTTACTCACTGTACTCCCGGGGAGCACTATTTGTCTCACAGGAACGTGCCGCAGGCCGAAAGTCAAGCAATCACAGGCTCCAGACTCAGTTGACTGTTGTTAATAATTCCTTGTAGTTCACAACCTTTGTAACCAACCCGGGCTTCATTTCCCTAAGCAACTCGGCAGGCAGCTATTGGGAGATGTGCGAAACCAGAGATAAAACAAACGTATTATTAAACAAACTGCCACAGCCTTAGGAAAAGTAGACCTTTCAGGCTTTAAAACATACATGTTTAGGTTCATATTGTGATTCAGGACCTCATGCAGTACTGACTGGTGTGATGGGTGTGCAGAGCACAGCATGCTGGAACCCCTCCAGACTCACCCAGAGCTCAGCAGCAACCAACTGAGCTCAGAAAAAGCAGCGTATCCAGCATGGCTTCTTAAAATAACCAGATCCATACAAGCGAAGCAATCCTGAGAAGACACCCTCAGCCATCAGTAAAACTGAAAATCATAGAAAACCAGGAAAATGCTTATTGTCCTAATCTGTGACCCACTGGGTGAGTGAAAGAAAACAAAATATTTTGGGATTCCTCCTAAAGCATACCATGAGGCTCTTTTCTATTCTTAAGAGACTGTCATCTGCTGGGGGGAAAAAAAGCTATAAACAATAAAACCCAAGCTGCTCCCATTGGGTCAGCTTGATTGTTATCTCTGCTCATTCCATTTTCAGTGAAGTGTGCTGTAGCTCTAACCACTGAGCAATAGAAAAGAATGAATGTATTAATTGCTAAGCTGTATTAAGAGTTTAAGTAAATGATAAGTTTGGAATTTCCTTTAATGGCTTATTTACTATACTTACAGTAATGTTTTGAACTATGTACTGAACTTTTAGATCTGTCATAAGACTTTTCTTACTTTGCCTGGAGACACATAACATGTCAGCCTACTGCCGTGAGCTGTTTGTGCAGTGCTGGGGATTTGTTCACTCTCACGCAAATCGGCACAGATGAGATTGCGCTTACAGGACAATTTTGTTTTCAGTAAGCAAGAATGAAAGTTCCATTTAGGAAACAAATTCAGGTTTCCTAGGATGAGATGAATTTTACCCTGTGAAATCTTCTTAAAGCAAATGGAAGGCTTAATTTTCCCATGTCTTAAAAAGAACAAAGATTAACTGTGAGATTTGCAGTAGAAGTTGCAATAGTACTTGTGAAGTAGCACCAGTGAAGACATACGGGCAAGGTGTAGAGAAAGCTGATATATTTAGAAAATATGAACAAGCTTTTAGACATTAAAGCACCTTTTCAGTCAGAACTTTCTGGAGTTTTTTTATACTGAGGTGTATTTGCTGAACTCTGACACAGGAGACACCATACAGAACAATTTCTGTGAAAACTGTTGCGGACTGACAAGAATTACACCAGAGATACCATTGCCTCAGCGGCCTATCCAGTAGGAGTTTGACTATGGCAAAGATGGGGCAATGCTTGCGCGACAGGACAGCATTTTTGAGCTCTGAACATTAGCTTTGCCCCAGTGTAGCTTGTATTTTTGCATGTTGGTCTATAGCTTTGGGCCTTCGGGAGAGGTTACTGAAGGGCTTTAGTCAAATAGTAATGCAAGGGTGGCACAGCAACTTCAGTAATAACAGTTCATTAACTAGCTGGAGTCACCCTGCTACTCCGACCTCTTTGGTAACCAAACAACTCTGAATAGTCTGAAAGCCTCCCTGTACATCTACACTTACACAAACTAAGTTGCCCCGAATGGTGTAATGCAAATGTGCTAAATAGAGCTAACCGGCTCTGTGAGTGGGTATCATACGTGATACTGAGCAACCTCAGTTTAGTAGTGACAGACACATTAATTCATTCCAAAACACTACCTAATCTGACTGTAAAATTAAAGTAACTACAGCAAAGACAAGTCTCAAAAGAAAAAGAACTCAGCAGAAGTAACTATGCCATTCCCTTATAAACCATTATTGCTTCCACAAACCCCAAGTTGTTCCATTAAAATATGCTCTGCTTCATTAAAAATCTGCATTCATCAAAAAATGTTGGTTAGCTAGGCTAAGAGTCATGTAACCTGACTAAAATGTCCAAAAGATAGACATTTCAGTCTGAGCTAGTAATTTTAGCTTTTCCTTATAGTTAAAGCCAGCAACAAGGTGATTCATGTGACCAGTCTCTCAATTGCTATCTGAATGAGAAGAATCTGTCTCTGCCTATTTCTCCTCATTGACTATAAAGAGAGTTTAGGGTGAATGGTTCAGGCTTAGATGTTTAAGTTTTTGATGTGTAAGTTATGGTAGACTAAATTTTATCCTTTCTATATCTTCATTCCAATATTATGTCTTTCATTACATTTTCTTATGTATTCACTCTGCCTCAGTAGTAGAACTGCCTCATCTTGGGACTTGACTCCATAGTGTGACAGATCAGAAGTTATGTATCTTACCCTGATGCTCAGTAATATCAAATTGCTTCCATAGATTATCTGAGAAGCAAATGTCTTAACACATTCAGCTGTCACTGACTTTCCCTGGTGCTCTCCTTGTCTTTTTTTTCCTTTGTTAGTCTCCTTTTCTATATAATTATTATGTAATAGGAACCCTAAAAGTTTAAGTTATCAAGCCATGCATGTAATGATCAAAAGAATACATAATGGTAACAAAGATTTCAGTAGTGTAATAAATGCAGAGGTTTGTTAATTTTCCTACCTGGCTCCTTGAGTCTTGGCTTTAGTATGTGGGAGCTTGTTCTAGGGATGAAAGAGGAGCTTAGTTCTCTTGCTTGTTGAATCTTTGAGGTTTATATTTTGTTTGAACAAAAAGCCAAGGCAGTGGCTACTTTGGAAGCATCCAAATAGCAGAAAACATGAGCAAGAGAGCATGCATAGCAAGTAAAATGATTTATTTTCTCACAATCCATGATGATCTAGAAAATCATTACTAGTGACATTTGTTGAAACAACACTTACCAGGCTGCCTGACTTCGTGCCTTATTTGACAAATCCACGCAACACAAAACAGTACAGAGCAAGCAACTTCATCAAGCATATTTTTCCCTCTGTTGTTGCTGCTACCTTAATGCAAAATTCAAAATACATAGTCAGAAATGTAAATAGCATTCTTCAGTTTTACCACATTTCCTTTTTGGCAATTATGTTAATTTATTATATGTGAAACATATTGTATTTATTATATGTGTATACTGTATAACTTGCCACATTTCTGTACAGCATGTGTTACTCTAAGATTTGTTAATGACACAGTAATCATGGTGTTTTTCTGAGTTGGACTGTCTGTCTGAGCTCTACAAGAAAGACTGATTAATATGAGCTCCCATTGGGAAAACAAACAGAAAGGGAGACAAAAAAGAAAACCAAACTGCACCAATATAAAATTATGACTATCATTCCAAAATTACTTATAAAACACCAGAAACAATAGAAATCCATGTGAAAATACTGCATTATCTACAGGGAAATATTGCTGGATTTTTTTGTTCAGATTCCACTCTGCTTACACCAATTCTCAACAAGAACTACTGCAAACCTTAAACAGGATAACACAAAGTTTCCTCTTGGATGCATTAACCTAGAAAGTAAATAAAATGCAGGCTCATTTGAAGTCTATAGAAAAACTGCTGGGAAAACTGCAGGTAGCTGAGGAATGTGACACAGACTGCAGAGCTCTGTGGTATATTCCCATCATCTTCTGTGCTGGACGGAAGATGGTGGCTCTGCTTCACAGCAAATTTTGAGGTTTGGAATTTTCAGGGTTGAAAGAAAATATTTGGAACACATTTTCAAAATGTAGTTTTACCAAAACATAGGTCAAAGTCCTTTTATTCAGAAATCTCACTGAAAGTGTCTTCAAAATCTGTTCAGCTCCATTAACGATTCAGCTTAAATAAAACAACACCTTTCAAGAAAAATACATTTTGTCAAAAACTGCCTGACCAACTCTGCCCTGTGTTTAGAGAGGCCATTTAAAAATAGGTTTAAAGGCATTTTTAGAATTGCAAATTAGGGGAAATCTATTTACTTGAGAAGTGTAGATCCATAAATAATGCTGAACTTCTATCTTCATCTAGCAACAACTGGTATTTCTGACAAGTTGCAATTACTTTTCAAGGACATAAGCTGCATGTGACTTTTCAGGACAAACCCGTCGGTTCCTGCTCAGAACTTGGCAACCCTTCTGTTACTGACCTCTGCAACAGAGCTATCTGCCTTTTTTTTTTTTTCCAGCTACCTGACCTTTTGCAGAAAAAATAATAATCCTAACAAACAAGAAATGTACTACAAAGAGAATAGCTTATAGATCTGCCTGTAAAGCAGCTCTTGCTATCAGTTTTCGTCTCTGCTGCTTACTCTTTGTCTCCCTGTTCTCCTCTGTCTTCCATCATCCATAATAATTATGTTGTTGTGTTATATTTCCTAAAAAATTCTCCTTTGGACAAGATCCTTGTATTTTTACTTCTCTGAAGACCATCTTGCTCATGGTTGGAGCATAAGTAATAGATACTCACCAGGATTTCAAAATGACCTTGCAGAGAAATGGGGCTTGTCTCTGGGGCAAATTTACAAGGAGTAAAAAATGTAAAAATTTCTGAGTTGATTTAGATTCTTTTCTGAGACCCTTGTTCCCAAAAAATGGCTTGCAGAGTAAATGAATAGAGGTACACATTTCTGCCTCTGACAGTACTAACCAGGCAGCTCTAGTTTATATATGGTGTTTATTAGGTCACTTGAGAAAGACATGACCATAAAAACCTCTAATCGCATTGTAATTTTTTCATACTAAGCCATTCTCTCACAGTTTGTGCTAGTTCATACCAACAAAATTATAGGTGGCTTTGCTGAATATAAGCAATCAGGATATGAAACTACATTGCTAAGGAGCTCTCTCTAATGTCTTTGGGTTAAAAATGAGAAGATCATGGAAGACTGAAGCCATATTTTCCACTCTATAAACCTTCCATCAGGGTTTCAATCCATGTTTCTTAGCCACAATTAAGTAAGATTACAATCTTCTTTAAGTAAGAAAGTGAGTAAGCAAGCACAGTAAGTGCTTGTGAGAGATTGTGGAAAAGGTAGATTTTAAGAAATTCATTTTAGTGGATTAAGTAGCTCCACCTGAAAATAATTCCAATTTCAGACTAACAGGAGTTGAGGAAACTCTTTTCAGCCAGCGTATGTTCGCATTTCAGAAGCCTAAAGCACTTTTTGCCATGCTATTATCAGACTTTAAAGGTATTAAAAGTACAAAAATCCTTCAGATGACTTTTCACTGCTAAATGTATTCTTGTTCTGAGGTACCTGGAAACAGGTCTGGTTTTCAGCTCAGTATCTATTCAGCCCTCTGAATAGAAAATGAGGCTGGAGTGGTGTTTTATGTGTTACAGTCTCCTTAGGAGAAATGCAGGCCATGAGGAAAGCATGGCTGACGGATATTTGAAATTCACTTTAGGTCTGCCCTCACAAGTAAATCCCAGGGGACAGGATCTTCCAGACACACAACAAACCAGCCATCAGGCTGCCATGGGATTGCTGGCACTTCACAGCACCTGAGCACAAGAAAGAGTGATCAATAATCCAGGCAGTGACAATCTAGAAGTGTTGAAAAGTCTCACATATGAGGTATTTTGAAAGTTTTGGACCTGAAAAAGTAGAAATCCCCTAAACTTTGTTTTCTTGTAAATTTTCAATATATTTTTATTAGAGAAGATGTATTGTTAGGTAATAAGCAATACTCAGGGAAGGAACACAGTGTTTGAACTGGATTGATTAGTTCAACTGACAACACAGAAGTAACTTAAAAAAATATCTACTTTCTCTGACAGACAATTTCCTACCCTGAAGTCAATTTTATCATTGCAGAAGGAAGGTTTTTGTGGGCTACCATGGGATATAATTCTCTGAAAGAAAGAGGGGCATGCAAATGTAAAAAAGAAAAATCTATATTACAGATAAGCATACATGTCATATCTTTCTTTATTCCAGTCTGAGAATCTTTAAAAGCACTTTAGGGTGGTTAAGATTTTGTCTCTACTGACCTGTGTTGAGCTTGCTCAAGATTTCTGATCAAATATAGCATTTTTCAGAACCAGTATTTTATTGGTTAGAAAAGATTTCCTCAAGCATGTACAGCTAGGAGGCTGCCTGAAGATGCTGAACACTCTCCTACTCTGCAGCAAAGGGCCATGGGGGATTTTATCATAGGGTCAATTACATACAGGTGGATGGAGTTTTCAGGTCTTTTGCACAATTACTTTGGTCATCTTTTCTGTAACCAGGAAGGAACAAGAAATCAAAATGTCTCAGTAAGCTTATCCAACATTGGGGTGAAATTCCTATTATAAATTGTTGTAACTGTTTGCTTCAAGAAAGCGGTGTTGATTTACCTCAGCTGAGTGTACACATGTAGCTGAGTTTTCTGTCTCCTTGCTCTTGCTTCTCAGATACCATGTTGTAGAAAAACATAGCATTTTGTATTATCTTTGGCATTTGCTGAGGGATTTACAGTTTCTATTGAAATCTTTACTGCTAGACTGTACCTCTATTTGCTTATTGCTATTCATTTGCCAAATGTGATTCAGCCAGTAGCTGGAGGCATAGGGACGTGGTGCCCAGATGGTCTTCAGGGGGCAAAGGGGAACAAGACAGCAGCAGTGCAATGGGGTGAGACTTCCCCTGTCCTCTGAATGCCAGTACTGACCTGAAAGAAGCATGGTTGTAGTTGCCTCCTCCCAGCAATGGACTTGAAGCGGAACCATGGTGAGTAATCTCTTCTGCCCTCACTCGAATGAAATACTTTTCTAGTGAGGCATTGGCTTGGGCCACTAAAAGAGCATTAACACCAGCTGTCTACCAGCTATCTAATATATGCTTTCTGAGATGAGTTCTAAAAGCTGTCAAGCACCTAATTGCTGTTGAAATGATGTTGTATGTTAGTGCTTTTTATAACATCTCATTTGTTCATGTTAGTAGATACCTCACTGTGAAAAGGAAACTACCTCTGAAGAATCCAAAGAGAATGTTTTGGGGATCCAGTACAGCTCTCCACAGTACATTTACTAATACAGCTGTACTGAAGGAATGATGAAATAGCTACCAGAAGGAAATAAACCATTAGGAAAAGCAATAAAATGGTAAGCAATGCATAAATCCAGAGAAAGAGAAGGTAAATTGAAATGCAGGCAATAAGAAAAAAATATCATTTAATCATTTGATTAAATGAGAATTTAATTGACAAATGAACTTTTTATTGTTTCCTGAGATGGTATAACATATATGTTGACTAGGCCTCCTCAGAAGGTAACAAAATGCAGGCTTTGCATTTATGGAGCTAAACTTGCTACTAACTGCCTGCTTTCCCACACATAGGTTCTAATACAATCACAAAGAAAAACATTTCTCTGGGTCAGCCATTTTCAAAGTGTGCATCTAGATAAAAACAATACAACATTAATGTCCACCAAAGGCATAAACCAAAAAATCAGATAGGGGGCAGTAATTTAGGATTCTCTGATTAAACATCCTACTGTAGTCAAAAACCAACGAGTGTTAGATATTCCCTCTCCTGTATCAGAAACATCAGAAACAGGAGGAAGAAAGAAACGGGCTCCTCCAACTAGTAACTCTCTGTGTTTGCCCTTGTCTTCTCCTATATTTGTACTCTGGCCCTTTTTTCTCAGAATTTCTGACTTAATCACAACTCTTAACTGATCTATTCTAGAGCTCAACTTGATTTGTTCATGGGAGATAGTATTGTAGGACTGTCCAAATATAGTAGACAAATTTTTTGTTCTTCCTTCACATACTAGATTAGATGCTGGACTGTCTTCTACTCATTGCTACTTACTGCTTAGTTTTGAACACATAGTCAGCTTTCACATATATTTTAGGAACTGGCCCTGCTTTATTATTTTTTTAAAACGCTTTCCCACTTGCTATTTTTTCAGTACTCAGCTGGTCATATACATTCTCCATGAGCTGCTTTGTTATGTATGAATGTACACTATGGTATCTGCCTTAAACAAAAGAAGGATTTCATTTGCCTGTGTTTTAATCATCTCATGTTTTTTTGGTTTTGTTTGTCTTGAACACCCTGAATTCCTGCTGCAATCAAATCTGGGGTACAATGAATGAAAGATTGACCCTTACTAATTATCTCTCAAATTGGCTCTTGTACAATAAACCACTGAATATTATTGAAATTAACAGTTCTACTCAGGATTAAAATTTACCAGATAATGAATACTTTCCAGTCTTCTCAAGTTTGCCTATTTCTCTAATTGATGCTTCTATAGATAGGTCTATGATGCTGCATTATTTCATGGTTCTTCTATTTTTTGTTCATCTGTGTTTTTATTTGTTGTTTAGTATGCTAATAAACCTTCCCTAGTACTTGCTTTCAGGGAAAGTTTTAGTGTTTACAGAAAGAAAAAAGGATAAAGAGTCTCCTTTCTAGGCCCGGGCATTGTTTTCCCCTCAGTGCTCTATTTTGTTTGTGTTGGGGAAGGTCAGTTTTTCCCCTCAACAGATGGTCTTCCACACCACATGACATCTGCATCACATTCACAGGTGCAGGCTATATGTGCACCAAGTACCCAGGTAGCTGCCAGTTACATATAAAAGCTTTGAGTGTTACTAGCAACTTTAATTAACAGCATGTGAATCACGTACTCACATGTCTTCTAATTATGACCAGTTAGCTGAAACCCTTAGCTGTGTTACAAACAGCACCTGAAAGAACACACTATGCCAAAGCATTTCTGATTGGTGAAAGAAGCAACCTTTACAGAGCTATAATTAAATATTTGTGAGATATGTTTCCATCAACAATGAACAACTAGAAAGCTGTCTGTTCAACCAAAAAGGTACCCATTTAGATGAAAGACAGTAGTACAGTTTATTTACATGGACATTGATTTAGTTCAAATGGGTGTTGAACTGAGCTCTTTTAAACTGTTTCATCTGAACAAGCATGAACAACTTTCCAGTAATATGCCAGCTGAGGCACAGTGAGGTTATTTTCCTTAAAGGAAAAGCAATTAATTACATCACTAAAGCAAATATTTTCTGGAATTTCTGACTGGAAATGTCTTTTATATCCTATTGTATTCTCTTATAAAGGGACTTTTTCCCCCAAACTTTTTCTGAGATTAAGAAAATAGAGCTGACATTTCTGTGTAACAGATTCCCATAAATCTTCAAACACCTAAATGTATAATACCTTTCCTCCACTAAATTACTGGGGCTGTGTTAAAAGCAAATAATAGGGTAATTAAAAGAAATATAGATGATAAGGTATTAGAAATCCCCTTGTTACTTAAAATATCTGATGGGGGAACTGAAATATTCTAGAAAAATTTGGGTGTTGTCTCTGCTGATATACATGATTAAGCACCCTTCGATGGTGCATGCAAGCGAGCAGCCAATGATGTAAAGTCCTACAGGCATCTCGTTGCCTGGTCCTGGGAAGCTCTGTGAGGAGGGTTGAGGGACTCTGGGGATTTAAGGCTCTCTCCAGTTTCTCACGTCAGCTTTTGCTGATGGGAAGAGGGGGGTCTGTAAGCCATCGGGTGGAGAATGGCTTCCCCAGGCCCTGCTGACCCAGCTGCTCCGGGGAAGGTTAACCCCAAGTTGTGCAACAGCTTTTCCCTGCTTGTCCTGAGACTTCTTCTCTGCCCCAATTCCATACGCTTTATCTTTTCTCCAGAGAGCCATTCCTTTACTCTTTCTGAGCCTGACCCCAGAAGCACTGGGATGACAAGAAATCACGGAAGGGAGTTGCACTAATTTTAGTAGGCTTGGGAATAGCTTCTGTGGAAATCAGAGAGAATAGCCCCAAAAATACCTAAAGGAAAAAATTAAAAAGCTATAGATGAAGTACTATTTCATACTGAATTGAAAAGGAATATTTATTATTACTGTAATTTACTTCAATAACATTATGATTTAACTTTATGTATTCTTGAGTATTCCTAGCAAGCAATGAGATATTTTGGCAAACAGAAAGCATTTTGATTACTTCACCATAAGATCTTTTCAAATCTTTTGTGGAATTTTATTTTTGTCTTCATGCTCATACAAGGAATCCAGTAGAGAAAACATCTCTTTATCAGTAGGATGCACTAGGATCCAAGCACTATACAGTGTTTGGTTAATATTTCACTTCCCTAGTCTTTGGGTTTTCACTTTTCCTGGCAGAAAAGAATCATTCTATTCCCTGCATAAATGTCATGCACTTACCAATAACTCAAAAAGGAAAAATGCATCGAAGCAATCTCTTTGATAAGATGGCTTGTGTTGCAGTACATGTAAAGGGATTTCAGCAACTAAAAAGTAAAAATCACAACAATGATCTCCCAGTGTGTTCTCTCAAATACACACATTCTCTCTCTCACACACACACACACACGCACACAGGTATTTTTGTATGCATTTTTTCAAATCTGTAACAAAAATTTTGTAAATGACTTAAAATGACTTTTCTATGTATGACGATCTCACTGACGTTAAACTGTCCTGTAGAATTGATTTTTCTTTTTATGGTTCTTCCTCTCTTGCCCAGAGAAGATGTGGCCAAACTTCTGCACTCAACAAACCATGTACTAGCAGAGAGTTGTACCTCATCTTTTGATGAGACAGAAGATGGCAGTGACTACCCATTAGTCCACTTTGTTGTGGAGGGCCGAGGAGCAACCATCAGGACTTTGGATGGTTTGCCAGTGCCTGCCAAAGCTAATATTCCAAGACATGGTTGTGCCTGTACTGCAACAAAGCTGCTTTTATCTTTCCACACATGCCATCCAGGGAACTCATAGGTAAGATCTCCTGAAACCCCCACAGCCTGCACAGTAGTGACTTCTCATATTCCCTGAGGCTCAGGAGTTCCTCGTGGTGGTGATCATGTGGTGAACTTGGATCTGGTTCATGGGTGAGAAGAGTTTGAAATGATTCTTTATTCAGTAAGTTTTGGTGTAGAGGACAGAGATAAAGGGTGATGCTTTTACAGTGACATCTGTTGCTGAGCAGATGGACTGTTGTGTTCTGCATTAGTTGGAGCTGTTTCTGGGTGTGTAGTATTCATTTCTATGCTTCAAAGCACTCCCATTATTTTATTTGTCCATTAACCGAAACTGGAAGAAAAGAAATTACATGTAAATATTCAGTAAACATTGGGGAGTCTCTCTGTGCCAAACCAATCCATTCTGGTCAAATACCTGCCTACCAAGGTTTTATTCACCGGCAGTGGCAGATCTCACCTGGCTTTGCTGATGATACTGATCCCTCTGAAATGGAGTACCTGCCACCATAAACACTAGTATTACCTTCCCCCCGCCACAACCTCACACTCCACAATGACCCAGAAATAGGATCCCAGAAACAAAGAGAAAGGCCTTTAGTATTTGTATTTATGATTACCTCCTTCTGACAGAAATGTTTGATCTTATAGACCCAAAGGCAGCTTCAAACATAGGATAGGTTAAGGTAGGAGTGGTAACTAAAACCAAAGAAGAATGAACCAGAGGGTGTGGGCATACGTGCAGAGAAGAGCTGTTCAGAGTCACTTCTGTGGCATTTGTCATTTCATGCCCATTAACAAATTTATGCTCACAATACCCCCACAGATTAGGAAGTATTCATCCGTATGTGTGAGAAACACGGAAAAAAAAGTAAAAGAGGCAGAATTCTTAGGGAACTCCCAAAGGACCAAATGTTTGTTGTTACTTAAGCTGTGTAATTTCATATTCACCCACGTCATCAGAGACAGGTGTATCTTCCTTATGATGTAGCAGAACTCTACATTCACTGACACTAACCCTGACTGCAAACTCACAAAGCTATACCTTGCCTATAAATCATTACTTCAAAATAAAAATCATATAAGTTTTAGTATTTATTGCTAAGGAGTAATGGAACTTAACAGGGAAGTAAATGCTATTTAAGCTTGAGCATAAAAGGACTAAACATTGAAACTGTGAGCTGGTCCACTGCTTCATAAGGCAAAGATCTGTAACTGAAGTAGCAAATGTTATCTCTGTGTTCAGAGCCATTTATTATTGAATGGTTGTTGCTTCTAGGTTAGGCTTTATGAAGAAAGCAATAGTCAATTAGATGAAGACCTAGAATTAAAAGCCTTTGAGAGGAAAAAAAACCCCCAAACTATTCTGGTCCTGTGGTTGCTACAAGTTCTGCTTCAGTGGCTGAACGCTACTGTGAAGTTAACCACATTTGAAAGTAGTGTGAAGACCTGGTTATCTGAAAGAACAGGTCTCTCAAAGAAACAGGATTTGGTCAGAATATGCAGATTTCCCCAAATCCAACCACATCCCAGGAAAATACAGTTTCGCATAAAAAGTGGAGAGGGGGAAGCTGAGGGTGGAGTTTTGGGTTAGACTGAGAAGACTCGCTACAGAATTGTGCTAGTTGGTACCTGTCTGGTCAACAGGAGAGTGAGAAAACGTGGGCTTGAATGTTTATGTCTTGCATCCCGGATAAATGCCCTTACCATAGACATACTCCCCCTGCCCCAAAAAGGCTTTGAAATGCTTTCGTTTCATAATGACATGGAAATTGAACAGTTTTGTATTATCAAAATTTGTATTATCAAAATATTTCACAGCTCAGACAGTTCATTCCCAGCTTAGCCCTGTTGTGCCTGTGTCTTAACCAAACTCTGTCCATTAATATAATCCATCCAGAACTAATGCACATAGAAAGAGCCAGCAAGCATAATCAGTGAAAAGGTAAACAAGCTAACTGCTCTGTCAAGTGATCATTTTATTCTTATACTGAACAGCATATAAATAAAACCGAATTTATCTGTATAACACTTATATACCATCTTGTCTCTTCAGATATGAAGCATTTTGTAAGCAGTAAGCTTTAATTCAGGATGCCATTTAAGCACGTATTTAGACCGTTCTTCTGGAAAGGGCTTAACTGAAACACTCGTTTAGGTGTTTTCCTAATTAGAGGCTAATTAATGAAACCTCCTGACTTTCCTGGGAAGGGATGTTTTTAGATGGAAAAATGGAAGCCAGACTAGTTGTCCTGCCAAAGGCTGCGCAGAGAGCTACAAACAGAGCAAAGATTTGAGCACCTATCCCCTCTCCCCAGAAAGTGCTGTTTTCCTAAGATCCACGCAGTCTCATTTCAAGTATTTATGCTGCATTCACAGGCCAACTGGTAGAGCTTCGTCTCAGACTTTGAAGTCAGGAGGTGTGGTAGACTACAAGGATACAAGCTGACAACTTTTGAAACGTTCTCTAATGTCTCTTTATGGGTCAGGACACACCAGAATAAATGAGAATCTGGATACTGTTTTATTGACACCTTTTCTTTGCAATTCTCAGCCCTTGTAAATCACTCAAAAAAATCCTCATTTCTGCACATCAGACAAAGAGAAAGGGAGAAGCATTTTCTTTGACAGAGAAGGTCAAGGATGTTTTTCACTTTCATCTACAATTCTGGCAGCTGAGGGAAATCCAGATTCATGAACAAGGAAAATGATTCTTACGGTCGATTAATCTATTGCTTTAATTCCCTTTAGAGTGATTGCTGTGATCCCCAGGTGTTTTTACCCTGAGCAGGGATTGCCTGTCTTAGTCTTTGATGACAGTCTGACAAATTCCTTATGGACAAGTGCTCACTGATACACATGTTAATGCGTCAGCCACACAGCAAAATATTTGTTAGGTTAACTAAAAGCCTATGTATTACCGGTGTGTAAGGGCTAATGCCATAGTTCTGTAAATAGAGCTGGGTAATTGTTGTAACTGTGTATGAAGAAAATTATACCTTAATAAATTATTTTCTTAAAAATATTTAATTTCAAGCTATACTTCTGTCCTTGACAGCAGTAGCCTTTCTGAATAAAGCAGGGACTTCTGCAATAAATTTATAGGCACATTTATCAAAACCTAGCAGCACCACAGTACTAATTTGGGATTCAGCACTTTACCAAATGTGCTAGAAAGTAGCAGCAGGAGATGTTCCCAATTTGTGAATGAATTCAGTGCTCAGGGAAGTGAATGAGCCAGGAATAGCCCGGCCAGAAGGAGATGTGTGGTTCCTCACCCAGCTTTCCCTCTTCAACACAAGACAACTCTTTCTCAAAGTTGGACCCATGAATTTTGAGGCTGGTTTCAGAAATGAATCATTTTCTCAGCCAAAATATCTTACATGGAAAGTAGAGTCTAAAATGTTTAGCCTCAAAGGAATATTTGCTTTAATCAAACATGTTTGATTAAAGACTACCCAGTGGAATATCTATGGCTTAAAAATTCCTGAACCCGCCTTCTTACAAGGTTTCGTCATCTACCTTTTGATTTTGTCCTTTTCTGAGCATCAGAGACAGTAAACTAATCCTTTCCGCTCAGTGGCACAGTTTCTGGCTCTGTTCTCAGCAGCTCACCAAGCTTCCTACTTCACCTTTGTAATGCTGTACCATTTGTGTTCAGCTTTTTCTTACATTCCTACATGTCTTATCCCAAGTCCCGTTCTTTCAAAGGACATCTCTCTCTCTTCCACTAAGTTTATATTTTATCTTAAATCCCCTTTTTAATCTTTCCCTGAATGTTTTCTTTATATAGATACACTGAATGGTTACAAATAGTAACAACATTAAACAAAAAAATCAGCTTTTTAAAAGGATATCTCATTTGAGATTAGCATGAATTAGCTGTTTGAACAGTCTTCAGCAGGTCCAACTAAGGCTTTCTGTTTTTCATTTGTATCTTGTTCTCTTTTTTCTTTCTTTTTTCTCTGTTTCTTTCTTGTTTCTCTGTTTCTTTTTTTCTACTCATTCTCACCTCAGCTCCGAAACAGATGAAAACACACAGATTTAATCCATACACATAAATTTTTAAAAAAATGAGGAAGTATTTTTCCCTTGAATACATCTCTACTTATGCAGACATTTAGCTGATATTGAACCACAGACAGTAACCACAAAGTGACCATGTGCTTTCCTTCCTTCCCAGGAGTCCTGTTAATCAGACCCTCAGCTTGCATTAGCTGGTACAGTCTGTTGACTCAAAGGCAATATGCCAATTTACCACAGCTGAAATATTACCTTTTTTAGTTGTGTTCCTTGCATTCTCTAGTAGGCATATCACATCAACAAACACTTGCCACACAATAAAGCAGCATGGCAATAGATCTGTTGCACACCTGTGCACTGAAGTGTGGTTCTTCTGCTGTGTAGATGAAGCCAACGTGTTTGTCACTGACACGTAGAGAAAAGCTCTTGTGCTGACAGAGTAGTTGTACAAGAGTAATTCAGGGCTTAGAAATCTATCAAGAAAGAGGCACTGAGAAGAAGTTCTTAGCAGCAATGTATGTAAATACACATGTATTTGTGCTGCTGGATCACCACCTCATTTACTTTCTGGAAACTGTACATAAAATATGTTTTAAATGCTTATGCAGGAATCCAGATTTATACTTTTAATTTTTCCCACTTTCTTAGCTCTGCTTCCCTGTCTTTCATAAACAAATACATCAGGGTCTATACCTCACTTAGTTTTAGCCTTCTAAATGTTAAACACCTCTTCTAAGCCAGTTGATCACATCCCCTCCAAGGCTGATTTTCACCCAAAGGTACGTAGCTCTCTATATAAATTTCCATAGTTTACATTCAGAAGCTAGATAAGCTTACACACTGAAATTATGAATGCCTGAAACTTCGTGAGAACAAACTCATCACTTGTGATTGGATCTTATAGAGCACAGCAAGGCTGTAGTTGTAGTATGGTCGAGTATTTTAAGCCAAAAAAGGAAACCTCACAAAGCAGAGTAAAGACATTTATGGACTTTTATAGATACAGAAATGTTACTATACATGTACCTAAAAATCACAGGAGTTGTTATTACGATCCATCTATTAACCATTTCATTGAATTATTCTTTTTATGACCTGACCTCAGTTTAATGCTTCCACTTTCCCAGTGAATGAAGGACAGCATCACCCCAGAGATTTCATGACCCCACTAAATCCTACCTAAAAATTGAATTTATTTGTAGATCCATGGGTAGTACAAAATACAGTCTGAGATCAGTGAGTTGAAACTGCTTGACACTGATTGATTTTTTGTTCTTTTCTTGAATCCAGACTTCAGTATTTCTACTTCTTAATGTAATGAACTAGATAAGATTTGTTCATTTGGTTCATTTCATACAGTATTTTCAGTACTTTATAAATACACCAGTCATAGTGATGGACATGCATAATTGCAAAGAAAAAGTGTTAAGTCAGATTTAAATACTCAATGGTTTATATGTACATACGGTTCATTTCCATTATAGTCTGAAGATGTTTTTCAACACTCAGCTACCAAAAGGCACATAATTCCTTACTCCTGTAGATCCAGCCAGGTAGATGCAACACTGGCAGTTCCAGCACTGACAGACCTGATGTATCCCATCTGTTGGCAGTGCTAAGTGTGTCCAGCAGACATGGGTAAGCACAGCTAGAATAAGACAATGTAGGAGCACCAGACTCATATCCAAATCACCTTCACCTCACAATACAAAGAACATTCTTCTATATTTTTGAATGTCTAGAAACCTGTACTGCTGGATAGCTGTAAGTCTAGGGAGTCCCTAGCCAAAATTGTAAAATTACTTTACTATGGAAAGAGGTAAAGTGCCACACATACAGATCGAAAAGTGTCTGAATGAATAAGGGAAGAGGTATCAGTTCACAGAGAAAGATTTTGGAGATACAGGTGGTCAGATGGGATCTTTAATCTATATTGCCCTGCTTTTACAAAAGGTGAACCTTATTCTAGGTTAGGTAATCAGCAAATCATATAAAGTAATCCTTCTACTCCACTGAACATTTGCAAGGTCTCAGCTGGATTATTGTCCATGGGTTTGGATGCAACAGTTCCAAAATAATGGAAACTAACGGAGGAAAAGATACCAACGTTCTGGAAGCCACAATGAATGATGGATGAATTAGCAATGTTTGTTGTACGAAGCACAGAAAGTGGCATGTGAAAACAGGTTTCCAGTTAATTTTCTACAAAGGGGACCTGTGTGCTCTCTGTGGTGTCCATTACAGGACAAGAAATGGTGGCTTTCATTTCAAAGTATGAAAACCACAGGGAAGGACCTTTAATGAAAGGATCATGCGGTACAGGAATAAATTGCTGGGAAAGAAGTTGGACACTGTGGGACTGAAGTTCTTTTAAAACAGGTTTGAAAGACACCTCTTACAAATGACACAGTTTAGCTGCTCCTGTCTGGGTTGAAGACTGGCCCACGTGGCCTATCCAGCCCCTTCCACAGGGTTTTCTATAAACATGTGCTGAACGTGTAATCCGTCATCAGAACCAATGGGGTCAGCATGTATCTCAAACCCTGCCCAACATCAGCCAAAGTAGCGTTCATGCAAAGGACTCAGTGTCTTATGTTAAAATGAACATGGAATCAAGACAGAAAAACCCTGATAAAAGCTCCTCCCCATTAATGTTTGCTCCTCTGCCCCCAGTACGGCAGCGAGGTCTAGAGCTGTTGAGTCAGGTTGCTGCCAGCCTCTGCCTCTGCACACCTCTTCCAACTTCTGCCCTTATTTTGGCATCTACTGTGCAGTACTGCAGGAAAAGTCTCACTAAACCCCATTTCCACCTAAATCCCTCTTTGTTTCTGTATGAACATATAAGCAGCAGGCTGTCTTGCCCTAGGTGCCGGCAGCAGTGCCAAGGATGGCAAGGGATATGCAATGAAGTGACCAGCTTTTGTTTATAACAAAAAACACAGTGTGCTTCTGTGGAATGATTATTATGCAAGGTAAGCTACTCTTACAGTTTTTTAGAAGCTATACCTAAAATACCACAACAAACTCCATATCTGGCCTCAGTATATACTTCTTCTTTTAAAGGCTACAGTTGACAATATGGTTTATATCTCTAATTAGGGAGTACAAGAAAAAAAAGTAAATGAAAAGGCCTGCTCTTCTCGGGTTTAATTTTTTGCTCTTCTGGATGTTTGTGCCCCATTTAGTCATTCCAGAGACATGAATAAAGCAATAGCATTTAAGCTGTTCAGAACTTATTTTTGACATGCAGACAAAAAAGAATTGATTCCCAGCTCCTTTAAATGAAACATACTAAAACAAGAGAAATGTGGAAAAACATAGCTTTACCCAATAAAATTAACAATCTGACAAATATAACTGCCTACAGAGCAACACAGAATATCTTTGAATCATTTTGAGTAATAACAAGCACAAATTTATTCCTTATGACCTAGTACTTTTATCCAGAAGCAGTAGAAATTATAACAGTGTTCACGTCTTTTAAGTGATACAAAATCAGTACAGATGAGGGATTTTGGGTGTACAGGTGAGCGTATACTTCCAGGGAAGCTTTCTTACAGACAATAGTCTCATTCATACAAACAGTATCATCACATAGAGACAGCATTTATTACCAGAATCTCTGAGCTCAACCTTGTCCCTCCTGAAACTAATGTTGACTTCAGAGCAGACAAGATGTGGCTCTGCATTTTTTAAAACTCAAAGCAGACCTTCTGTCATGGATGTTTTTCATGTAGAGTAACACAGGAAAAAACTTGCCCTACTTACTCTTCATGTGGGTCTGAGTACCAAGCTAAACACAGTTCTGGCTGAGCACGTGTGATGCATTTGATGTTAGGGATGGTGGATGGATAAAGATCGTGACTGACAAGTTATTAAAAAAGAAAATTTGTCACATTGTATTTTAAGCTTAAAAAAGTCTCTTTTCAGAAATACAACTCATCCTCATTTTTAAGGTTGATAATATTTTCCCAACAGCAAATGGAAATAAGGAATGATATAAAACATAGATGATCACAGAACAAGAACAGTGGTTGCTAATTAACTTGACTGGACTTGATGTGACAAACTTGTGAGGACCAGGGCAGTTTCTATTAGTATTTTGAGAAATGTCTCAGATGTGGTTCAGTCATAATGGACTCAATTCTTCAGGCACAAGATAAACATGTTTCCTCTGAATGGATGAAACTGGTATCTTGTTTGCATGTGACACATAAGTCCTTAATGCAAGAAGTTCTTAATTTTCCTTCTCTCTCTTTTCTTAGAAAAATGGAAAATGTTACCATGAAGCTAGTGAACTGAAGGACCTAATTGCAAAGAATCAGGAATAAAAACACTTAAACTGTATGTCTCACCACTGGCTTGACATGCAGTACTTAAAGAAGATAGCTGTTCTGTGTTTCTCAGTAAAATGTCCTGCCATGCAGGATCCTCAGCATCAGCAGTGTGTGCTGCACTACAGAGAAAGGAGAACAGCTGAAGTTATCCGGAAGAAAGGATTCAGCTGAAGAAGCTGAACTGACTTCTGCATACTTCTTCAGGAGAATCACGCAGTGAATAGATGTTAGGAAGGTATAATATCAGGCAGTTTGGGGCAGTTTTAGCTTTTGCTATTTGCAAAGTGTGCCAGGGAGCAGCTGGGACTTCTCACAAACACTAGCCCAATAGTTTCTTTTGCATTGGCCCTCCTGCCAGTATCTTGTATCCCTAAGGCATGTGTGTGCTTCAAAGGGATAGCCGTACTGCTAGAGCTATGCAATTTGTCCTCCCTCTGGTATGGGGACAGCTTATGCAAGAGCAGGAGTTCCTTTCTCAGTACCACTTCTCAGGATAAGCTGCACAGGCAAAGGAACTGTTTACTTGTTTCATGGAATCTGTTAGGTGTCTGGGAGTTTTTTTAGCATATTTATGTTGATTAAAGCCATGAGATTTCTCTACTCCTCATAGACTTAGTTATGCCTGCAAAGATTCAAAATGTACATCTGTCTTGGCTACATAATTCAATGGCTAATTCAGCAATAGCAAGAAAAGTTCTGTGGGCCTTTTTTATTTTGCTTAATGCTTCACATTATTCAATGAAAATACCATATTGTATTAACAAGGACTCCCAGAAAAATTTCCAGATGGGTTATCCCTTAATCTTATGCAGCCTGCAGACACATTTCTCTTTTTTTCATGTTATTATTGAATAATGATGTGGATCAGCAAAGGTATATGAAAGGCTTCCTTGGCCCTCAGGATTGAAATGGCTCCTTTTACCTACTCTAGACAGCATAATTATCTGCACTATTAGCAATGCTTTACATGACCTTTGAAAAGTCAGATCTGTTCAGAGCACTGATTTCAGGGGAAGTCAGATGCAGAATTACTTTTAAGGATAAGCCTCTGCTGTAGTTCCACAAACACCATGAGCGGGCATAAAGCTACTCTGGTGCATCCTGTACTCCCCCAGTGCAGTGATCTACTCCTTCCCCTTCATGTCCACAAGCCCTCCTTCCCTTTTGGTTATGTAAGACTTCGTGCAACTATATAGTGAACTGAAGCAGGAAAGTCATCAGGGTAAAAATAACTTTCCAGAAAAGTGGTTAATTTTAATCTGAATTAATTCCTTGACAGAGCTGACCATGTGGCCACACAGCAGAAGTGTGGCTATGACAAGTGGGGAATATGGCTTGTGTGAGGTGGCTTCTTCTGGCAGAGGTCCTCACTTGTGCTTGCCTGGGGGTCTGGGAGCTGCAGTGTGGATGTGTGCATGTGCCTCAGTATCTCCTCCACAGTATGGGGAAAACAGTTCTTTCTCACTTTTCACAGATGCTGTGAAGGTAAAAATTTACAGACTCTGTGATCTTCAGTTCTAACAGCCATTAAGGCATGTGTGTTCCATAGGTAAAGTGGCAACTCCAACAGTAAAACAAAAAGAAATCTTCAGAAATACAACAGGAATAGATCTATTGAATTTCCATCCTTCCATTCACTTTAGGATTGGAGAGCCACCCTGGCACCGCATGCGTGATCCTGTGCTGTGCATAAACATCTCAGGATCCTTAGTGTGTGCAAAGCCCTTGGACCTAAAGAGGAGACCTGGTGTTTTCATGCATTCATTGAACCAGTTTGTATAACTCCACTGGCAAAAATACTGATTGTGGGTGCTACTTCTGAGAATAATTCACAATTATGCTGCAACATCCGAACACTCTCTTTCCAGACTTGAATCTTTGTGGGGTCTAATGTAAAATACCCTTTGGGCAATTGGACAGTCACTGGTTATACATACCAATAAGAGGCTTCTGTAGCTACATTCTGTAAAGTAGGTTCTCTAAAACTGATACGGTAAAAAATGCTGCCTTTTTAAAATTTTAATTGATTTTGGAATTGTTCTCAAGAGACACTGTAAATATGCATTTCAGTTAAATATTGATCAGGCTAATATTGAGTTACTAGTAACTTAAACATGTGATTATCAGAAAATATACTATTTTTATTAGGTGCAGAGAGAGCACAAGCTTAAAACCAAAGGACTTGGTGGATCCCTAAATTCTCTGGGGCTATCCCATCAGTAGTGAACACCAGCTGTTCCACCCTGCTGGTCAAGATCCCAGAGGGTAGGGCATGGTTTGCTTTATGCATTAGGCATTTGAAAAAGCATTTAACAGCAGTTACCAAGCCGCTCAGCTTTTCAGACATAACAGAATTATTCTTAAAAACTGCTTCATCACACTTCTTTCACAACCAGAGTCTGTCAGTCAGAGAGCCAAAGTTTTCTCAAACGCATATACACATATAATGCAAATTTTAGTGGTATATTTTACCTCAAGATCAAGTAGATGAGTCTGGCTTTGTTCTTAATAGCAGTGAAGGTTATTTGCAGGTTTTGAGAAAGCAGCAGCCATGATAACAGTTCTGATGGGGAAATTATAAAGAACTTGGAATATTTCAGCATCTGCTGAAAACTTTAAGTTCAGCACTGCATCATAATTGTGCCTCCTTTGTTTTGGGGGAAAATGGCATTTTTTTTCTAAACTTACATCATATTTTGAGTAAATAGCTAGATAGACTGGGGAAAACCTCTGTTCCTCAGCACTAAGAAAAGGACTGAAAAAAAATGATGAAAGGAAGGAAATAAGGACTACTTTTTATGTAGGTTTATGATGATAGTTTCCTGCCTGATTTAAGTCTATGGTGAGTCAGATTCATAGAAGCATCAGGCCCTCATTTTTTGTAAAATCAAGCCAAGTGAAGTCATGCCAATAGGAATTATTAAAAAATCTTCCTGTTAACAACACTGTCAGGCACCTGTATGCTGATTAATTAATTGCATTATAATGCAGACTGCACATTTTATGAATAAACTCAGAATCTACTAAGGCACTGGCATGATAACAGAAGGGATGTTCACTGATGCCCTTTCTGTCTCTTTCTTCATTAAAATAATGAAGAAATGCAGCTGTAGGTGCATGTGAAGCAATCTTCCATTTTATGTTGTTAGTTGGTAAGGCTTGATAACATGCCAACCAAAATCATTGGAAAGACTACCACTCACCTGAAAAAGCTTTGGATAAGCCATTTGTGTGGTAGAATTTCACTCCTGATGAAGACTTTGCCCTCATTTGCAGTGCCTGGAGCTGAATTTTCAGAAAGCCTTGAGACAGCTGGAGGAAGGAGTAGTGTTAAATAACGAAACCCAGAAAGAGAAATAGGGAGTGGATTCATCATCCAGCACCAGAGGAAGTTGAACTAAACCAGGTAACAGGTTTCCTTTCTGCAGGAAGCACAGCCATTTGGGCAAGTTTAGATGGCAAAGAAGTATCTAATGAGTATGAATTTTGTGTCCATGAAGGAACACCTAACAAAATGCATTTGGCTGATGATTTAGTGGTGCAGACATATAAAACAGATAATCATTATGCACCTGTCCATGCTCTTCTTGTCAAATATTCCCTTTTATATTGTTTCTGCTCTTTTTGTTAAGTCACCTGCAAAGCTGTCAGAAGGAAGATCATCTTCTGAAGGAGCTGTGGATAATCCGGAAACCTCCAGTAGTTACAGTGATAGCTTTGAGTTACTACTTCCTTGATACATTAGTTTAATTACATCCAGACTGATTTTCACATGATCTGTAGTGGTCTTTGAAGGTGAAAACATAATATTTAAATGGCTGATTATTTCTTGAGAATTAAACTATACAAATATTGAATACATTTTCACATGTTGCTTGTTTTGAAATGTTCTATAAAAATTTTGTTCTGTGAGGTCATTTAATAATCTGAGAAGGAACAGATTCTATTTCCTTACTACTTCCATTGCTAGTTCCATGGAAATTAAGAATGTGGATATTGTGAACCTGGAAATCAAGATCTAATCCTCTAGTCTTATGTTGCCCTTATAGGATGTTTAATTCAGAAATTAAAAAGAGATGTTGCTTTGGGTTTGGTTTTTTTGTTGTTTTGGGGGTTTATTTTGTCAATTAGCAGTTTCACAGTTTGTATAACAAATAGAACTCCAAAACTCAGTCAAAAGAAAAATTAAGTTTCCTAAAAAAAATCTTTTACTTTTCTACTTACTGCTTCATGACACCTAATGTGTTTTTAGTTTATCACCAAAATTCCTCTCAGAATTCAAACCCAACACTGAAGTCACCAGCTGGTATATTAAGCATATCATGTCATGTCATATCAGTCTCTAAGTTTGTCCTACTAACACTCAGTATTACATATTATTGAAGATCTGTGGTACACATGCATTAGCAAGCTCTGTGCTCATTATTGAAATGGATTCTAGAGTGTTAAATAATGATGTATATTTTATGATACATATTATAGCTCATCTTTCCAGAGACCAGCATCTGGCTATTTGTTTGCATTTTGATATTTGCTATAATTTTAGTAAATATTTACTTTAATAAATGTTCATTTCAAATTATTGTTTTTAACAGAATTGTTTTTTTAATAGCTTATATATCCTTACAAGAAACCTGAATTTGATACGTCTATTTCATTCCAACTGATAAAATAAAATGGTCATTAGGATGTCTATGAGAAAATGACATGACTACTAGAAGCTGAAAATCCTAACTCCTGATCATTTGATTAGGAAACACTAGTACATTCTCTCCCTCACCAAAACACATATTTGTTCATAATGGACAATGAGGCTAATTATACAGTATCTCCTTGCATGCTGATTGAAGCTGGTTTGCATGTTAATGTGGAGAAGAAACAGCATTAAGACTGTCAGTGCTGGACATGCTTCAATGTTGCCTTTTAATTAAAAGTTCAGATTTCTGAAAGAATAGCTGGAAAAGAATGTACCGGAATCTTACACAAGAGCTTGACTTACAAAACACAGCAGTCACATGGGTTTGTTTCCTGTCACACACTGTTAGCATCAATGACATTGCTGCTGCCAAGTTCACTTGATCTATGCATAAAAGAGATGCTTACTTTTCAAGAGTTATTTGCCCAGCAATAATGAAAACATCCAAAATTCCTTCATAGTTAACATGCCCCCATCCCCAGCCATTATTAATATGTGGCTATACAACTCAAGGAAAACAAAGTATTGAATTGCTGACCTCACAACTTTTCCTGTGGGGTGGGGGTTGCTTTGATTTGGGGTGTTTTGCTTTTTTTCAGAAGTGGAGTTTTCTTTTTATGGGTGTTGCATGAATGCACATTTTCTGTACTCACTGATTTATCTGCAGCATTTTGCATGGATTTCTAGACGGAAGTTCCTCTATCATTAATGGAAACTGAGATAGCTGGCAGTTCTTTCAAAGCTAGATTTATGTCCTGAAAGTGCAACAGCCCAAGGAAACTAATACCCCAAGTTTGTGATTTAAATCATTCATTCCTAGCAGTAAGTGAATATCATATTTTCAAAGATAACATGTCAAAGTTTCCCAGAGATATTAATTACAATGGGTCACATCTGATTATCTGTTGCACTGGGATAAATACAAAGTAATTTTCCTTACTCAAGTAGGTCTGCTCTGTCATCACAGCTATAAATTGGAGTACAGTTGGCCCACCCTTTTTTGATCTTTAGAGTATAATGGCTCAGCTCAGAACAGCAGTAGAATAATATTTGCATATTTGGTCCATTTTAGAATCAAATACCATTATTTAAATGATAATTGGAATCCTTCCTTTAGAAAAGGCAGCATAAACAATGCAGATATGAATTAATCATCTTCCTTTATGAACTTTACAGTTCAATGAAGATCATTTAGTCAATGCAGAACAACTACATTAATCAGTATAATACAGCTAAACTTGCATTAAATAAATGAAGAACAGCCTTCTAGTGAGAAGGGATTTGGCCTTGGTGCAATCTTGTAATAAACTTGAGCTCGATCAGATTGTTTTTAAAGAAAAAAACATCAGGTCAGATGAAAGGGCAGTTTAACCCTAGTCCTGTCTCTGACCATGGCTGAAAGAGGATGCCCAGAGAAGAATAGGAGAGGGTAGACATCTACAACATTCACTCAACCTGCATATTCTAAGAAGTTCTTATGCTGCTTGTGTCCTGTGACTTGGCTTATGGGATATTGAAGGAACATGAGGCACTTAAGACACCCTGCTTCTGTTAGCCATTCAAAAGTTTGTTCCCTCTTACATTTCTTCCTTTGAACATAGCTTTGTCAACTCCTTCTTTTTTTTTTTCCAAAACTTTCAGTAATTTTACCTTTTCCATCTTTCTGAACTTCAGAACTAGTGTAGACAGATTTGTTGTATTATGAATACGTGGCAGTATCGTGCGATCACATGAAAAAGAAGCACAAGCCAAAGTCACCTTTGGCCTGGTGACCTTTCTAAGATATTTTGGATCTAGATTCCTCGCCAAGAACATTTCTTCCAGAGCATCAAGTCTGCTTATAGGTTAGCTAGCTGCTCATAACAGTCTCCAAATGCTAACATTTTTGGGGTTTTTTGCTAGGTACCAAGAAACTGCACTGGTTAGCCCAGGAACAAAGTAGAAGAAAACTGTCTTCACAGCTGTTCAGGCATTGCTTTAAAGCCGGGAGGACACTGCATTTTATGCATCTGTCTGAACCATCTCATCTTGAGGCCTAATTGCTCCAGGCTCTCAATTCAGTTCCTGGTTGAGTTCGTGAGGAGAGGCAGCCCGTGACTGCAGCTCAGACCTTAGGTGACCCAAATCCCTTCCAAGGGGCAAAGCTGTCTGTATGGATTGGTCACATCAGCCGTTCCAATTGTGGACACATCTTGTTCAGGTGTCTGATGCTGGGAGATATTAATCCAGGCTGTATAGTGGAAAGACAAGTAACATTAAACATTTTAACAAATATTTGATCATTAATTTTATCAAGCCTTTTTGGTGGGTGATATTAACTTTTTTTCAAATTAATTTCCTGCAGAAGTTTCAATAGCCTTTAGTTGTTGAGATAGGTGCTTATAAAAAACAAATTTCAAAACTTCATGCCCACAGATCACTGGAATGTATTTCATACATGCACATGGAAGAGTCCTTGCCAGACATGTTCCCATGCCCAGTCAAACACCAGAGAGAAACGGTCCTACTTGAGTGATCTGAGTAACCATAACTACATAACACAGCTTGATTTTCAAGTGTCCATGAATGATTATGGAGTCAAATGATTCAAAAAGCAATTACTGGAAAAGCTGGATAATTATTTTTTTGAAACTGGATTCTCTACATAGATATTCTACAAACAATAAAGATGATAAATTTATCAAATAAATCTTTTGTTGTGAATTAGTCACTCCATGACAGCTACAAGCACCAAAAGACATAAACATACATCAAGAATTGACAGCCTTCTGTTAAGGTCTCTGACAGAATGGAAATGGGGTCTGTATTATTTGAATAATGTAAGAAAGAGGAATATGTCAAGTCTGTTGAATTTATTCAGACTTCATCACTCTAGGGCCTTCAGTTATACTAAAACAGCCAAGCGCTTCCTACAAACATTTTGCCAGAGACAATATTTTACCATTAGTTAGCAAACAACAGCTAAAAAGCTTCAAAAACCTTTAAGATCTTCTTACCTTTCTTCCATTCTATTTGTTTTTAACCCCCAATATAGATATAAAATATACACTTAAACTGTATTCAGAACATAGCAAATTAAAACTAGCCAAAAAAATCCTCTTTACCCAGCAACAGAAAAATACTTGGCTTTATTTATTTATTTATGTATCTATTTATTCATATTCTCACATGTAAAAAATGCCAGTGAATTAGTAATATATCTTGCAAATAAGTTATGATCTAAGACATCAATCTGAAAAAGCACACATGCCCACACCTGATTAAGAAAGTATTTAACCATATGCCAGGCTTCAGTAGGACTTAAACATATTGGATGGGATCCTTTCCAAAATTAGGGCCTCAGGCAGTAAGAGAGCTAGCTCAGGCATTGGAGGAGAATATTAGCACAAAAAGTGACCCGAACTAACTTATACTGCAGACTCAAGCTGACCAGTAAAACTGCTGAGGTAACCCCAAAATGTACTATGTTTCAAATGGAACATTTCAATGATCTCATTTACAGCACAGGCCCCAAGGAGCTGTAGTGGCACGACTGAGCTGGTTGTGCTGTGGGAAAAGGGTGAGTGGTGAGGGAAGACTGGGAGCTCAGGGCTGGGGCTGAGGGATGAAGAGGGGACCACCAACACCACTGCCACCGCTTGGCTGGAGCCTTGCACAATTCCTCCAAGAGGTGGTTGTGGTGGACTGCTCTCCAGAAGCTCCAGGTCCAGCTATTGTTTGTTTTGACCTGTTGGGTAACAGTTTCCATGTCCACTATCATTCTTGTTGTTGTTAGGGGTGACTCATTTCCACACTTACAATCTTAATTTTTGTTGATTTAAGGAATTTTACACACTCATGCTACTGTTACAGTTAGAAGCACCAAACCTTGTCTTTATTAGACAAACGTTTGGTTGCTCTAAATTAAACTTTTGACTCATAAATCATTAAAAAGTTTGCCTGAAATTAACTCATCTCTTTAATGCAATAGAATTTATGTGGATTCACCTTTCATCCCCCTTTTCCTTGTCACCAAGGATTTTTTTGAGAGCTACTTGTTACAATGGTTGACTCTGAAGCCCATTTTTGCAGCTACTAAGCAAATTGGCTCTGTCACTGATTTTTATTGAAAATAAGCCCAGAAAGCAATAAAATCAGTTGTAGAAAGAAAATTGCAAGATGTTTCAAATCTGAGGGCAAGTTCAGCATCATCCTTACAGCAGAATGTGTTGCATGGAGAAATAGTGTTTTGAATTCTTGGCTCATGCCTTTCCTTCTTGACTTGGCATATGCTGAAAACTGAAGCAGCACATTAACAGCCAGGCACTCATTGTCCTCAAGGGTCTCGTTCCTCAAGCATACTTAGTACACTTAGGTACCAAATGGAGACTTTTTTTGGTGCTCAGAGGAAAATTCTGTGATTTAGGCATTCAAAATATGGTGCTGACAAGCTTGAAAGCAAAACAGGGAAGCTGAGGATACAAAATCCTTGATTCTTTTCGAAATCTATCTGCAAATTCTTGTGAACAAGGCAAACCTACCAATTTCTTTGAATTCCCTAACATTTTTCCAGTGTGAGATGTTCTTTTGTGAAAGTATAAAAGAGAAAGTTACTAAGCCTGTCATTTGACCCATATTTATTTCAGCTATAATACAGCACTAGCAACTCCTACTACTTCATACCTCAGGTTACTCATTCCCACTTTTCTATCACTCCCTCACTTTGTCAGTACAAGCATTTGTAGGACTTTGCAGAGAACCTGATTAGATAAGTGACCTGGTTTAAACATAAATCTTTCTTATTTATTCATTTACAGAACTAGTTTTTAGCCAGATCAAGTCCTGACCCAGGTGACCACACAAGCCCTAGTCTGATGTGGATTGGAGGTGGCAGGGGAAACACCTCAGGTGCCTGGCATTGCAGCTGACACTGTGACTGGTTTAAACAAATGATGAAATTACATCAGCCTATCTGCTCTCCCTCCTCTCTTCCCGTGGTTGTCAAACATGGACCATTTGCTTGCTATCTTCCAAAAGAGCTATTTCTTTGATTTGGTCAGTTCCTCAGCCTGTCTCATGATCTTGCAGCTGAAGAGGCTGAGATGGGACAGTATGTGGGCCTGTGTTTGGGGAACCAGTGGCCAGGCACTACCACATATGATGGGGCCCAGTGGCCCAAGCAGGGTGAGGAAACACCTGGATGAGCAGCACTGCGTGAGTGCTGTTACAGGTGAAGAAACACCTGGAGATCTTCCACCTCTGGGACAGCATGGGTATTGGCAGTAAGGGTGGAAAGGAGAAGTGATGGATGGTGATAGCCCAGCCTGGCATAGCTGGCAAAGAAATACGCATCATCCCATTCTGTCTAACCCCTCTCAATTTTTCAGCTGACCACTCTTTGTACGACAGCTTGAAATCAGGTTAAGTCACATAATTCTGAGTGGAATGTCCATACTGCAGCTTACTGCAGTTTAGCTCCCCTACTCAAATTTCATGGGGTTTAATTAATTTAGTCTGCTTTTCTTGAGAGAGACCATTACAGAAAACTCCAGGAGAAACTTTGCTTGAGTCTTGTGCGCTCCATGTGACTTCAATACCAGGTTGCTGCTAGCAGCCTTAACTTATGCACTGATCTTCTCCCTTTTGCCAGGCCACCAGCAGCCCTGCTCTACCACCTGTGAATTAGCTGCCCACACAAATGAGTTGAGGAGCAGGAGAGAGACTATGGTCTGCAGACAGCCCTGGCTGTATGTTGCCTGCTGGTGGACATTATCCAGAGCAGAGTCACTAGAAGGCATGATACCCTGCTGCAGCCCTGAGACATGGGGGTGATAGCCTGTTCTCCAGGATGTGACCAAGGTGATTCATCATGAGACCCATCATCACTCAGGTGTACCCCTTTCTGACCCTCCATCTCAGGTTTTACAGTGCAGAGCAAAAACACACTATCAAAAACTTTAGTGCTTTGAGGGGTGCTAGTGGGTGAAGGAATCCAAACAATTAACAATTGCCCAGAAAATATGTTGATCATATTGGAAGGGAATTCAGCCATAAGCTCTCAAATTTCTGTGGGAAATTCTTTTCAGATATAACAATCATGGTTTGAATTTACACTAGTTCCATCAAGGACGTTTGCTTATCATCCACTGAAGTTTTTTTTCTCCCTGGATAGCATTTGGCAGCTAAGATTTCTTGGGCTTTCTTCACATTTTAGGAATTATTTTCATTATTTTTAGTTTAATTCAGTTAAGACTAATTGAATTCAATGAAATGATTAATTCAATTCAATCCAGGCTCAAGAATTTTGAGCAGTTTTTAGATGATCAGCCTATGAATTTGCTTACTATAGGGGATTTTCAAAACTCTTAGGGTTCTAATTAAATCACACAGCCTGTTTGGACATGATCATCACGAGTGTTAAATTAACTTCTTGAGAGCCATTAACTAGAATTGATAATGTCAAGTTTTTTACTTTTAAGTGACAGAAGAAATTCAGCTGCTCTGAGCTTGAGCTTAAAAAAAAAACATTAAACTGAAATAAATTGCTGTTAAGGGTTCATTTCTTTAACCTTTTCCTTGATAAAAACTCAGAACTGGTTAACTCAGCAGCTGAGAACACATTTAATCTTGATTGCTTCATTCTAGCATTACTTAATTTAATTTCTTTTATCTTTATCCCTAGCTTTGAAATCTTACTAGCTCTTTCCAAGCCACTGTGATTGATAGTCATATTACTCTCATGTGAATTTGTAGTGAAGGTGATGTTTCTCTGCTTTGAAAGCAATGCCACAAATGAAATTGAAAACCATACTTTTAAAAGGAGAAAGAGTATTTATGATTTGGATAAAAATATCAACCTTGAGACCAATACGAAAATTGAATTAAAAGAGTAGCCTCATTTACTCATATCTTACATTTAATTTACATTTTATATCAACCCCTAAGTGCCAATTTTAATGCTAAATGAGCTGTTACTTTGGAAATAGATTATCTGGTTTGATGGAGTGGCAGAAGCTTTGACATCTAGCTCAGCACAAGGATAGCTGAAGAAAGCCATCTTTAATGCAACAATTTTCAAGGACAATGGGAATACATAGCTCTATTCAGAAAACTCTGTACGCTAGACACATGCTGTTTATGGTTTATATGGACTGAGAATTGGTAAAGTACTCTGCAAGCATTTATCCAATGTGTCTGTTACTTAGGCACCTCTGAACATTAACTTGCCCTAGCACGCTGATCTTTTAAGTTATTCCAGCTCAACTGATTCTGAGATCTAGTTTTACTACAATATATTGACAGCAAGAAAAGCAAAAAAAATGGAGGTCCACACTGAGGTTCAGGTTACCATGTGTCAAGGCTGGAAACAGGACAGCATTCTGGAGCCAAAGTCTCAGAGAGCAGTCTGGGTTGCTTCTCCAGGAACACCTGAAATCAGACCACTGGAGCTCCAAGGCCTCCCTCTGCCAGCCCAGACATGTCCCAGTTCATTCATCTAGGCACCTACCTTCTGGCTAAGCAGTTCAGAGCTGGCTAGGGAAGTACCTAAATGTCTCCTAACTTCCCTAGGTGATCCATCAGGCATGTTCAGAGCATGTCTGACACACCGGACTAGCAAAATCTAAAGATTATTATTCTTTTCATCTAAGAACAATCATTCACCATCCTTGTGGGGGCCAACCAGTTTGATCACCATCCTAGAAACTCTCCATCTTGAGGGTTATGAGTCTATAGCTCCTACTGCCAAGGAAACAGGTGTAATCACTACAATGGACACCAGTCATGGGGCTGCTTTCCACAGTGGCTGGGCTACTTCACAGAGAGAATGAAGGATTTGTATTGCCATGGGGAAAACAAATGAGAAAGGTGCATCTCTGTCCGTCAGCACAAAGGGTGATTACCCACAAAGGAAGTCTTGGACTGTACTGTGCTTCCAGAATTGCTTGTAGATTTATTCAGTGATTAACTTTTTGATGCAACATTCCTAGATTAAGGGCTGCAAAGAAAATCATAGTTATTTGTGTAATTTGTATTATCTTAACATCTACAGTCCATGACAAGGTTGATCTCTAATGTTCTAGTCAGGACATTCATATGTTGAGGGATCATCCCCAACAGTTTAAAATCTAACAAAGAACGCACAGCAGAGTCAGGAAATGATGGAGGTTTTATGATTTATGTGAGTTTAGGCCATTATGGATCCTTTTCCCCTGTGTGAACTTCACTTGAATTTCTGTGGTTTTGTCTATCCTGTTTTCATGGTAAAATGAAGGGCTCTGTACACATCGAAGCATCCAAAATGTTTTTAATATCTACCATCATGCAGGTATTATTTCTGAAATAGATTAGAATGACACTTATGACATAATGAAACTATTCTTTATATCAATAAAAACAGACTTAAAAAGAGGTGCATAAACCAAACCATGTTACATTTTGCATCTGAAAGATTTACAAGCTACTAAGCACCCAAACTATCCTAAATCTACAAAGAGCAGTAAAATATCTGATTCCAAACTGAAAGCACTAACACTTGTGGGAGCTTAAATTTGATTAATGATATCAATTGCTGTAGACATTTGATACTCAGATTTTGAGTTTAAACAAAGCATGAGCCGCTGAAGAACCAGCAGACATCAGTTGTAATTTACAGCTATGCCTTCTTCTGCGGTCTTTTTAATAGTCCTCCAAGCTTCATCAGTATTAAGCCCAGTCCCTTTTTTCTATGAGGCTTTGTAACAAAAAGAGTGGATTTTGATAGTTTTCATCAAAATTAAATCAGTGTTGAAGCAATGACCCATTGACCTTGGAAGTGGGGATCACAGTAGGAAAGATGTGAACTGAAGTCACCTCTGTTCTGCTCCTAGAGGCACAGGGGCATGTTTTCACATCTGTAGACGTGTTAGCTATACAATGCAAGCTATGCTTGTTTGAATTCACTCAAACTACATGAACCCAAGTCAGCGTGCTGCATTCACCGCCCTTGAGTTTCACTTGGAAAAAAAATCTGCGTCAATCTATGCACCAGAGCCCTTCCTCTTTCTCCATTCTTTGTGCACGCTTCAAACCCTGTGGAAAAATCTTATGACAAGTAGGCAGTCTGCCCCTTTGGTTGCCCCTTTTTGGACCCACTTACAAGCATCAGTAGAATCAGGTTAAATTTTGCTATCAGTGATGCAAAGATTCTTTGTATTATTAGGTTATCTGAAATATTTTCTGTCTCTCTAAGAAAAGCAAAAAGAAACTCGTTAGTTCAGCTAAGAACCGCCCACAGTACTCAAGGTGAGGCTGCACCAACGCTGTATACAGTGGGATAATCACCTCTTTTGACTGGATGGTTATACTGTGTTCAGTGCATCCCTGGATACGATTTGCCTTCTTGGCTGCCAGGGCAAATACTGCTTATTTGTATGTTGAATAGTGCATTATATTTGTACTCAAGCCTTCTAGTTCTTCAACTGTCCAAGAAAACTGCTATACAGAAGACTGTTCAGTAACAACTAGACTGGCTGTGAATCATGTTGGGAAAAGGAGTATGTGGTAGGAGATATTAAAGTCAGCTTTTGCAGCTGTTGCCTGGAAGTCACTGTAAGCATTGTAAGCTTCCTGCTTTGTTTCAGAAGTTTTACATACCTCTACCATTAAGTCCAGTTTCATGGCTACACTGTTGCAGAGCATGGGATGAGCTAAGATTTAAAAAATAAAATGTGAAGGTGGGAAAGAGTTGTGGAGCATTTGCCAAGAGTAATATGAAGAGAAAGATCCTGATGGGAGCGGAAGAGGGTCCTGGGCCAGATCCCTGCTTCTCAGCCCCTGCCCTCACTCCTGCTGCCTGTGCAGGGAGCTGTGGGGACCCACGGCCACCGCTCTGCTCCTGCTTTGCCCACACCTCCACACTCCGCTGCAGGGAAGAAGCCCTCCTTGCACTGCTCTGTTCACCTTCTCTCTGCCTACACAAACAGCTTTCAAACTAGAAGGAAGCAGAAATGTGTCACAGTTGTGAGAGGAAAAGCCAGGAGAAGGTAAAAAATGATTTAGGTTGAGAAAATGAGAACTTATTCCATCTTTGTAGTTTGTAGACTGCTTTAATTCTTAACTGTGAGTAACTCCCACAGAGCAAGTGAAATTACAGTGAACTATGACATAATTGGGGGAAAAAACAGCATCTTGTATGATGATGACCATATACTCCTGTCTGCCAATAAAATTATGCAGTCACATTTATTTCTGTTTTCACTGTAACTATTCATCCCACTTTTCTGCTGTTTTGTTTCTGAAAGTGTAAAGACTCTGAAATAGCACATTACTCTTCTTTTTCCTTATCTAGACAGATTTTCATATAGGCTTCAACACTGAATGCACAAAAGGACTGTTTTGACAATTATTTGCTGAAAAATTCACAGTTTCTAGCTGTGAAACCGAACTTACATTACCTCAACTGACCGGACCCATAGCAGACTCTCAGATGGAATGTATGCATCACTCTTTGCCAATTCAGAGGTTATTTAATATGGTATGTCTGGAACCAGCCTTTTTGTGGAAATTGTTTTGGCTAAGAAACTATCCAGATGAGTCTACTGCAAAACTATGTGCTTTGACTGGGATTTTCAAAGTTGGTCTGGAATTGCTCCACTCAAAAATGGGCAGTGTTAAAGATTACTTCTTTTGGAGAATATCTCTTAAACCAAAGGTTTGGTTTAGTTTTGTTCATTTTTATTTTATTTATTTTTATCTAGGATCAGTACAACTCATATATGCATGTGTTATTATATGCAAAACAACTTTACCTTTCTTCCTCAATTTTTTCACTCTCTGTGTTAAAATTATTCAGTAAAACATCAGCAGAGATAGGGTGATAAAGACAGGGAAGAACTGTAATTTAGTCATGTGGATGGGAGCTATCATTTTGCAATATTCTGTTTAGCCATGCATCATACTATCCAGAAATGGTTAGTTACTATGTTAATGGGAATAGCTGATGTATTGCAGTAAGTGCTGGCATTTTTCTGCTGTCATGGTTTTCTATTCACACTAACGAGCATTTTTCTTTTAAATTGGTTGCACTGTTTAATTCATTGTTATACTTATTTGACACCCCAGAACAAATTCTGCTCTCAATTATACTAGTGTAAATCTACGACAAGCTATCTGTTCTCATCAGTGTTAGACCTTGATTTGTCCAGTGATTTAGACAAGCCTTTAACCTTAAGCACATTTCCATCACATGCTGATAGGTAGGGAGACTCCTAAGTGTTGGGCTTTTTCTTCCTTATGTTGGTGAAAGGAAGCGAATTGGAGCTTGTGTAGTCAATTCTACCATTTCATAGCTAAGTGTACAGCTACGTATAGCTCAGGCGGTACTAAGAGAGACTGAACCATCCTCGAAAACAGCAATCATGGTGAGTGAAATATTAAGCCCGAGTCAATAGGCATTGCTGAGAAAGCAGAGCTTGTTAACCTGGGCATGACAGCCCCACTGCTGCTGCTGCTAATTGAAAGGTGACTGAAAAGCTGTGTACTCTGGCAGGAAGGTTTTGGTGAATTTAGCAGCAGTAAGCTCAGGTGCAACCTCACCCAGATACCTGCCCCACAGCTGGGACTTAGTGAAACCTGGCACCTGTGGAAGGGGCAGAAGAAATGAGTGTGCCAGCTCCTCCTTCAGCTACTGGAGTTCACAGTCTGGCGTATTAATTCAAGCTGCTTTCCTTGGCTGAGAGTTGTCTGGATGGTTTTTCAAGTCCTGCGAGGTAGATTGGATTCAATTTTTCATCTTACTCATCATTAAGTGGGTAATGGGCAGTTTCAGGCTTGTAATGAAACTAGGTCAAACAGTAGCCTGCTTGTATAAGCTCCAAATGTCTGGTTCACTAGAGTTAGGTATATCTTAAATGACAATAGATGGTATTTTGATGTACCTTACAGAGCAGAAAAGGCTAGACGTATATTAGCCATGAATAGATCTTTCTTCTTAAATATGCTGGAAATTAATTATGTCCCAAATCCAGCATTTCACTCTTCAGGCCTTTGGGATGTGGTCAGAAATGCAATTTCAATGTCCAAAATTCAATTGATGTAGTTTAAATCCTGGCAGCTGTCATTGCACTAACTCTAATCACCATCTCAGAAAAGATACTTTGAAGTCCAGAATTTAAGTCTATGAGGGAATATAATGCAAAGTAGCATAAAATCTTTATATAGCCCCCCTCCTCACTCATTCAGTGTTGTGAGTACTTTGTCCAGCTTGTGACACAATAGATAATATACCATGTAACTCTCTTTAGCTAAGCTAATGCTAAAAAACTTCAAACCAAAACAGTTCATCGTTCCCATTTTTGAAATGTACGCAGGTTTCCCATGACCACAAATGAAGATCAACTCAGAACTTATGATTTGTGAAGTTTGCAAATGCACATCTTTGTACAAGCCTCATAACAAAGGAAACAGAGAAAGGAAGAAATGAATGGTAGACACTGAAATATCAGATTGCAAGGCACAGTCTCAGGGTTCTCGTGTGGTCATTCCTGCTGAGCCTGCAGCAAGCCACTGAGCCAGGCTCTACTACTGTTTCTCTTCATGCCTTTAGTTTCTTCTGAGCTTCTCTGGGGCAAAACTGCCTTTTACTCTGTGCTTGTAAGAATAGAAGGTTTAGTTAGGAACCAGATTATGAATTATGATAATGGCACCTGGTTATGATAGATAACAGCATACTCAGTAGACGAAGTGTTCAAACCATGTAAGGCTTTACAGAGTGAAAATGAAGAGCTGGAAAAGTAGCAGCAACAGAGGCCAGTTTATTTACAAGTTTGCAGGGAATGTGGAGGAATAAAGTTTTCAGAAAGTGCTGACTGCTCATCTTCAGGGACCTAGAGTCCTTTTATATAACCCACACTGTGAACCCCAAGATAAGCTTCTAAAAATGAAGACATTTTGACTTTCCTGGACTATATCCCCATCAGGCTCAGTCTTGCTCTGCTGCCACAAGTCTCACATTCCCTTCTGCCCAGACTCACACCTTCAGTATCTCCAGGGGTAGGGGCTAGCCTTCATCTTAGGCTATTCCACCGCCTTGCAGTAAGAACACCTTAAAAATGAGAACTGTGGATTCAAAACTACTATGGGCCAAAACGAGTCAAAAGCATAGGTTTCCCATATTGTAAATGTTAGTCTATTCTGTCAGGCTATTGTGTGGAAGTCAGTGCATGACCTGAGCATGTCTAATGGATCAGACTTCTCTAAGGAGTTAGGGCAGATTTAGCTGCCTCGTGCCTTTTATCAGCCTGCATTGGAGTGTAGACTCTTTATCCCCTCAGCCAACACATCTCTAAGTGGTATGCTAGTCCTGAGGAACTTTGTGCACTGAAATGGAGGAACAAATTGATTTTAAGCACCTCCAAGGCTTAGACAGGACTGGAGTGCCAGCAGTCTAAGAACTGTGGTATCAGGGTCTTGGGGAGTGAGAATGAAACCTAATTTGAGGGGCAGGCAGCTGGTCCCTGGACTTGGTGTAACAGTTCAAATGAATACCTGCACTAACCATTCACATTCTTGTTTCTTTTGGAAGGAAAAATCAATGTATTATTTTATTCTACCCTGACCCCACTTATTACTTGAGCTGAGTGAATAATTTACAGCATATATCTTCCCTGAGAAACAGAGCTGCTTTTTCTCCTCTTGGACATGAATTTATGAAGCCATCTGCCTGTAGCTATGAATAGATTGCAGTTTCCTCATGTTCATCTGTCTGCAAAAATGCAATTATTTTTTTTTCCCCCCAATCTTATAATTTCTATGAATTGGTCATGACCTGATCTCTGAACTGTGTTTTCTGGTCACAGAAATCACCAGGGTGGTATATTTCAGCCACAGGTACAGTGAGCTCACATGTGTTTTTATTTGCTATTGTTTAACCATTTTTTTGTTTTGTTTTGATAGATGGTCTCAAGATTTATGATGAACAAATTTATACCTTTCTAATCTATTCAATATGATTAAAGCTGGGGGAAGATACAAAAAACAGGTGCAGCATAAAATAAAACTGAAAAAGAGTGGTTAATAGAATAAGCAGTTTTCTGAGTCATTTCTGGACCCAAAGCTGACGTGGAAATTTGAAGTCAAATGTGTTTAAAGCCTTGCAAATGTTACTTTGAAATTAAATTTCTGCTATCCTTTATTGTAGTAACATTTTGTGATAAGCAAGTATAGCAGTGGAAGGATGCAGATTGAAGGAACTGTAACAGAGGTGAATATATTAAAAACCTCACATGTATTTTTGGAAGGAGTTAGGTTTCATTTGGGATGTATTTTGCTATAGTCATTCCAGCCCTTTTTATGCTTGATTAATCATTGTTAATTTGCGAACTGGCTAAAACAAGGGTTACTTCTCACTGCAAGAATGTGAGTCATCTGGGTAGATCCAAGGCATGTCACTCTCTGTCTGCTGTAAAATTATATTTTCCTGTCTTTCTAGAAGTCTGTTGTCTAATTCAGCCCTACAGCTGGATCAACAAAACAGCACTGAGTGAATCATTCATTGTCATCCCTGTAAGCAAGGTTCTTGCAGTAACTCTGAGTCAGGTCTAGAGCTAATGCCAAATTTAAAATATGGTCCCATCTACACTATTTTTTTACAAGCGAATATGAGAGGTCTGTAATTATCTTAAAGATATACTTTCATCCTCCAAAAACAAATCTGGGAAAAGAGGAGGGAACTGGTTCTGCATCAAAACCATGTGAGCTTCAAACAGAAAGACTGATAGTAAGAAATACATGTTACAGGCTTTTACATCCTTAACACGCTGGTCACCTCACGATATACTGACTGCCTTTAGTTCCCTAATCCCAATGGCAGTTTAAAGCATTTGGTATAGCAGAAGATAATAATAATAGTTTTACAGGATGGAACTTATCAATGTGGCAGTGTATGTGAAAAACTGTCATGTTAACCATGGCATCTTGGGTTTCACAATGAATCCTACTACATATTCAGGCTACTTAAGTGTACCAATCCTCATCTATCAAGAGGTGGATCAAGGTGTTTGGAAGTGGCTATTTAATTTCTCAGATTTACATTTGGCATCTGAGTCCTGATTTTGTATTTACTTCAGCTGGATATACAGCTATATTTTGTAAAATTATGCTCCCTTTTTATGAAACCTGTGAAAAATGAAAATTATTTTGATAAAAATTTCAGTAACAGTTCTTTTCACTCCTGAAATGCTTGAAAACATTTCCATTCTTTTCTGTATATCTTTATTTTAATTTGGAGCTTTATTCGTTATGAATAACCACAAGTTATAAGATGTTTTCTGATTAACCAACCTAGCAAAATACGGTCAGGAAGTTTAGCAGAAATGGTTTTGGTTTATATTCCTTTGGGATTATGCCAGCACACTGTGACCACCTCTGAATTGATGAAGGGGAGGTAATATACCTGCATCCCTGTGGACTATGACAAAACTAGGGAGAGCAGCTTGTCATCTTCGATCTACTAGCTGTCTGAATATATTCCTGATCCATTCTTGTGACAGTTATCACCCCATACTGTAGTTCTGTACCTCTCTTCCTGTATAGGAAAAATGGCATGGTGTCCAAATAGTGATACAGTCTAGACAGATTTACTGCATGACTTATTTTGAACAGTTGAGTTGTCTATATTTTTTGCTAATATTAAGGTACAATTTTGATAGTTGGTTGGCTGGTTTCAGTACTTGTTTTTTTCCTGTCTGCCTGTGAGGAATCTGGCTTGCAATACACTCTCACTTCTCTTGTGTCTATGACAGTGTTAAGATTTGCATAACCCTCTCTTCTATGCTTCTAATTTTTTTACTGCCTTATACTAGTGCCATGTCAGTAAAGGCTCCTCTGTCCTCATATCAGCATAATGTTGGCCCAGTGCAATGGAAAGTCTGGCCCAAAGCACACAGATTCTAAGAATCAGTCATTTTTCAGTATTTGAGTCATTCTTGAATCAGGATTGTAACACCTTCATCTTAAGTGAGGTGCCTTGACTCTACAGAGATGACTCTGAGAATAGTAACTCATGTAACAGCAGTCCTCATCCCCTTTAGTAGGGTTTAACAAAAAAGATTTCATACACCAAGATCACAGAACTATGTGTATGTATGACAAGCTTGTTGTATTTTATTGTAAATTAAGTACTCAATTCCTACTTGATCTCAAGTCAAGGAGAACCCTTACTTCCAAGGAGACCTTGAAACATGAAGAGACAAGACCCAATACTATAGCAGCTCAGAAATGGTTAAAAAAAGCCCAGCTACTCTAGAAGATGTAGTTAAGGAGTCAATCACCAAACAGCAGTGTAAAAGACTGAAGCCAAGACAGGCCACTTCTGGAAAGGGAGACTTAGCAGTAGAGTGGGAAAAACTTCATAGCGAGATGAAAACTTTATAGCTGAAAAAGGTATTCTAAGTAGAGAGCAGCCCAAAGATGCAGGTAGGATTTTCTGCAGCTGCTTAATTCAGGGTCTCTAGGGTAGGAGCAGAGGTAATTTTGGGCCTGAAGAGCTTTCATTTTGTTTGAAATCTTTGTGAAACAGCCAAATGGGCCATAGAGCATGGACATGAGGGGACACAGATAATTTCTAAACTGCCTTGATAGCTGGACTTGAGTTTGACTCATTTTCTGAGCTGAGATGCTTGATTGCTTGTTCATAAGACATTTTAGTACTTAAGCTTCCCTGCTTGGAGATTTAATGGCTAGTACCTGTCAACAGAGGAAGCCTCCATCCTTTTTTTCACCTAAAAGTCTACCGCAAATGTGGTGACTTATAACTGTGTAGGAACCAACATTTCTTTGGGAGGATGGTATGGGGAGGATCTTTTCCGTGGGAGGATCTAGTAATTCTTCAGACTTTTACAAACATAGAAATTCATGTGTACCTTTTTTTCACAGAATGTTGAAAGCTAATCACAGAATGGTTGGGGTTGGAAGCGACCCCTGGAGATCACCTAGTCCAACATTCTGCTAAAGCAATTTCACCCAGAGAAGGTTGCGCAGTGTCATGTCCAGGCGGGTTTTGCATGTCTCCAGAGCAGGAGACTCCACAGCCTCTCTGGGCAGCCTGTTCCAGTGCTCTGCCACCCTCACAGTAAAGAAGTTCTTCCTCATATTCAGATGGACCTTCCTGTGTTGCAGTTTGTGCCTGTTGCCCCTTGTCCTGTCACTGGGCACAACTGAGAAGAACCTGACCCCATTTTTTTGACATCCGCCCTTGAGATATTTGTATGCACTGATCAGATCCCCTCTCAGCCTTCTCTTCCCCAGGCTACACAGTCCCAGCTCTCTCAGCCTTTCTTCAGAAGGGAGATGCTCCAGTCCCCTCATCATCCTCGTAGCCCTCTGCTGGGCCCTCTCCAGCAGTTCCCTGTCTCTCTGGAACTGGGCAGCCCAGAACTGGACACAGCACTCCAGATGTGGCCTCAGCAGGGCAGAGCAGAGGGGGAGGATCACCTCCCTCGACCTGCTGGCCACGCTCCTCCTAATGCCCCCCAGGATCCCATCGGCCTTCCCGGCCCCCAGGGCACACCGCTGGCCCATGGGCAACTTGCCGCCCACCAGCACTCCCAGCCCCCTCCCCGCAGAGCTGCCTCCCAGCAGGTCACCCCTGGCCTGTGCTGGTGCTGGGGTTACAGGTGCAGGACCCCACACCTGCCTGTGTTGAACTCCATCAGGTATTCATATACACAGACTATGAAATGACAGTCTAATTCTGCTGTGGTATGAAAGGCACATGTACAGCAAAAAACTCTAAATGATCACAGGCTTTAGTTCTTAATGATTTGTCTATACAGGCCCTGACAGACCCCTTTGGAGATGAAAACTGCTGCTGGTGAGAAATTTTTATCTGGAGAATGTGGTGCCGTTGCTTAGAGATGTAGACACCTAGTCATGGTTAAGAATTCATGTGAATTCAGGGAGAAATCTTTATTTATTTATGTATTAAGATAAGATTGACTATGTCTGGCATAACAGCTCATCATCCTGTGAGGCTTTTCCATTGACTGACATTCAGTACAAACATTTTAGAGTGTAAAACCAAAAAGTTACTCTGACTTTGCAGGAAATTCTTGGGGGAAATACGTTCAGAAGGAGAACTTTGTGCTGTGCTGGGGAAGGCCCCACAGTAACACAGGAGTGGGAAGCCCTGAGGTGCCAGATGAACTGCAGCTGTTTCATACAGGACTCGCCAACACAGGGGACAGGAATCCAGGTCTCTCCCCCCTGTAACACTTCAACAACCCAAGTATGTAAATGTAAGAAAATTACATTAAATTATTCTAACTGAAAGATAAAGAGTAGAAAGGAGAACTCCACGCAATTAGCATATGAAGGCATCCCATTAAGTACTGTACTAGACTTAGACCATAATCATCTGTGAGTGAAAAACCAATGGGGACACAAACATACCAGGTGTGCTCATAAATGGATAAACCACTGACTAACATTGTGTCAAATGCCCCAGTTACAGTGGGTTGCATGCAAATTTACTCTAATTTTGCAAAACCAGTGCCTTAAGGAATGGACTTGACATTTCTTTGAGGAGGTACATATAAATATTAGCAGGTAAAAGAACCGTTGTACGTGTTGCTAGAGTGTGGAAAAATGCTCCCTTAACCTTCATTAAGCAAAGAAAGTGATAAACCAAATGAAATAGATGCATCAAAGAGCTTTCCTTTGGGCTTCTAGTAGAACTAAAAAGGAAGGCTTTAAAGAGCTTATGTCAAGAGGCTCCCTCACAATAATCACTTCTATATGAATAGCAACTTTAAGTGAAATATGTTTAATTAGGTTAAAAAAAAAAAGAAATACAATCAATAGTGTGAACAAGGTTAGGTCAATGGTAGGAACTCCTAAGGAATGATCCTTTAAGCTTCCTAATCTCTTCTTCTTGAAAAATTGTCAATATGAGCATCACAGTAAAGAAATTTTGGCAATATAATTTTCAGCTGACACTAAGAAAGATATCCTTACCAAGTTTAGTGGGATCATCTCTTTAAAAGTTTAAGAAGTGACAAAAAGTTTGAGTTACTTGAACAGCATTTTTACAAAGTCTCAATTGTAGTAGAAAATATCTGAGAAGACAAGGTAAGGTTAGAGTTGTTTTGCATGTCTAGATGAGACAGTTATTTGCTACTTATATTTTAACACTGAAATCACAAACAACTATGCTAAGGTTGACATTTTTAAACTTTCATTTGAGTTTTAGTTATTTTTTTATTCACCCTATATTTTTATACCTGTTAGCTTAGCCAAACTTTTAATACTTGTTTAATTAAACTTTCATGCCATTTAATCTTCTTCTTTCCAGAAATCTCATGGTCTCTGTCTGGATGACATTTAAATATGAACATCAAAGAAAAAAATGAAAATGGTATATCCCTGTGACGCAGGAAGAAACTTTGAGATTTAGCATAGTACTCCATGTTTGAATACCAGAGAAGATGGGCGATTATTTAGCCCATAGTTCTAATGGACTTTAATTAGTTCATGTGTAATTTATGTGCTTGCATAACTTCCTTGAAAGAGATACTTCCTGAACTGGGAACCAAGGGACAACTGAATGAGACAGGAAACAAATAAATAGATATTAAGGAATAAACTCTTATATGCTTGTGACAGAAATAAACTACCAAAATACCTTATTAGTTATGAGGAAGAAGAATAAAGTAAGATGGAAAATAAATTATCTTTTTGTAGCAGTTTTTTTCTCCCACATATTCTGGCGACAATTCAAAGCCAACACCAGATGCAATTCTGATTTGTCTCATGTTGTGGGTGAAAAGACTCAAATACCTCACTTCTAAAACCTATAGTCTCAGTCTCTCGAGGGATTATGAACAAGGGAATGAGGAAAGTTTTGGGAAGGATGCTTGAGGTTTAAGGACTATGAAGATATTTAAGAGATGTTAATAGATATTTTCTACATCATTGAGAGGCTGCTAACTTGTGGAATTGCATTACAGAAGTTAAAATATTTTCTTCACATAGAAATGAAACTTAAAAGCATTGTGAAATACAGTAATAAAGTAAAAATGTCTTTTCATAATTTACTTAGGTTTAGATCAGTTACAAGCTTGCATTTTTAAGGGGTTCTCTCATAAAAGGTCTCATCCTGATTGAAATCTAAGAAGGGAAAGAAAAAGCCTAGTTAGACTACAAGGAAGTCCAAATTAATCTCTAACAAAGCAAGTGGTTCACCAAAGTCCAATCTGTACATCGGTTTATTTTCAACTTAGAGTTCAAGAGAAACAGCAGCTCTGTGGTCAAGCAATGATCGAAGAGGTTAATAATAGGTCAAAGGATAAAGCAAAGGATAGGAGAGAGATGGGTGAGCATCTGGGAGGAAAAATGGATAACATTTTCCTTGGTCTGGTCTGAGAAAAAACAAGAATGTGGGGGAGAGAAGGGGGAGGAAAAATAAGATCATACTTCTCAGGAGAAATACATTTTTGGTCAGAATGAAGTGAAAATTTCCAGAGAAAAACTTGAAAGATGCTACCACTGTGCTTTAATCCTTCAAAATGCTTTCTGTAACTAATTCCTCATTTGAAACCTGTTACTTTCTTTCAAAATACATTACACAATTAAAATGCCCCAAAACTCCAAAACTACAAGCCAGATTTATTCTTTCTCCTTAGTGCTCTGCTGTGTTGCAGTATACTGAAAAGAGATTTTTTTTGTTCCTTTTTGGTTTTTTTCCTGAGATTTTTCCTCTGGGAATGAAAGCTTCCTCTGTATTAGCCTTATAACATCTATTTGCATAGCATTCCTGTGACTTAGGGATATATATCTCCCTTTTTTGTTGACAGCTGAAAATATTTTTGCTCCCATTTTTAACATTTTTAAGTCAGAAGGCAAAATATTCCTTCTAGTTTACCACATAAATGGATCTACAGTCATGTAGCATTATTCATTATTAAACAATTTGTGCAAAGTAAATTTCTTAAAATAGTGAAGTTCAATTTCAACAAACAACAAACTGCTATATGTATCCCAAGTCTTTGTAAAACATCTTTGGTTTTGGGATTAGGGAATATATGTATTTTTCGTACTACATTAAACACCTCTGAAATATTAGCCTTAGCCTAATTTGATCCTTCTGTTTTATCTAGTGGACTTTTAGCTACATCCATAGCTCCTTCTGTTGACGGTGCTGCTGACCTGCACATGGTAATCGTGCAACTTTGGAAGAAATTTGTCACATCTTCTGTGTCTGCCGGTATGACTGTTTGTGATTTCACAGGTGGGAAATAGCAAGTGTCTCAAACTATTTACCTACATAGTATAGATCAGAATCAGACTTAAAGGCAATATTGCATGTATTCCCAAAACATGACGTATTGTATGTATCCTGTCAGCAGGATACAGGCTTTTTATAAAGGCAAATTCTGTGAGTGGAAGAGGGAATACGCTATAGATACAAAATTAATTAAAAGTAAGCATGTTCTTCTCTATGGTCCAGAGGAATTTCTCAGGCCATTTGACAGGGGTAATGGACAAGATGTCCACCAATTTTGTAGTAATATTGTACTTGGGCATTTTTAGGGAATGAGGTACTTTTTTTATAAGATGAGAGCTCTAATCACTGAGCCACTGAATAAAGTAAAGCTTCTTTGTATCAGTTTAAAAAAAAAAAACCTACATATCTTCTATTGCATTTTGTACTGAGCCCAGTTCCATGGTTATGACTTAGGTCTTGGGAGATAATTGCTCAGTCTGAGCATATGCCCCCAAGGTTGGCAGCAGTTGAGCAGTGGGTTTTGAAGGTCACAGTTTTGGACTTACGCAGATTTTAAGTACTAATTTGTGGGATTTGGAAGCATTCCCAAGATCAGAAGCTGTGGTGTAGCAGAGAATGGAATCCAGTTGTCTTGTGTTGCAACCCATAAACACAGGGGTCTAGAAACGACTATGAAATAATTCTGATGTTAAATCACTGCCTTAATGGGAAAAAAAGAGTTTAAGGGGTGGGGGTTTTAGGTATTTAAGGATCTACTGTTTTTAGGTATTTAAGGATCTACTCACCAAGCTTTTCTTTTTATGTACTGATAAGATAGATGATACTCTGACTGTAAATATTTTAAGCTATTGAGGAAACTACTGTGAGGGAGAAGGTTACTGCAGTCCATGTGACAGGCCTATCAATGGCCTTTCATGGTTATAATTTAAAATTACATTTCACGACTAAACAGATGAGGGAAAGGAATTCAGAAGAACAATTTCTTAAAGCCAGTTTTGTGGTAAAGAGTGACGAGAGTAATTATGTTTTTAGAATTCTATTCTCTGCCACTTTGCTCAGATGACAAAATGCAATAATTTATTAGGTTTGGGAAGGTGGAAAAAATTATCCTAAATGGATATTTGCAAAAAACTCTGCTCAGCGAAAAGGAAGAGCTAGAGCAGGAGGTCTCTCTGACTTATATACCCTAAGTCCTCATTCAAGTGCATCGTTATTGCAGAACAAACACAAATCCTGCTGTGCCTTGCTATTTAGCCATGACATTCATAACGGTTAAAAATGTGTACATTAGACATTACTTAAAAAATATTTGTTGGGAAGAAAACCAGGGCTTAGAAATATATGTAAATGTAAATGGACATCTGGAGGGCTACAGTGACTGCCTTTCTTTTAATTTCAGGCTCAGATTCACTTTTCTTGATAAATCAGCCTACATGTAATTTAAGTAAGAGAAAAGACCCTTATATTGACTTCAGTAAGGGGAAAGATAGATTTTTAATAACAGGCAGTTATACATGTGTGGATTGGAACCATACTACTGTAAACTCTTTCCTAGAATACCTTTTATTATCTGTAAGGCTGTATAATCAGGCAGCTTGTCAGTCTTTCTAAAGGAGAGAATAATTGCATCTTCAGAAGTCACATAGTGGAGACATTACATTTTGATTAAGAACAAACCCTTGCTTTTCCCCCAGTGAAGGATCTTCTCATGTGAAAATGCTCAACTAACCTAAAAACCTATTCCACAATTAAAACAAATTTGAAGAACCTAAATAATCAAGCAATGACAGATTTGACGTGTGCCTGATACTGAATGAGGGAGCAAGACTACAGGTGTACTTAACAGTCTAGTTTAACGACAGCTAGGGGAAGAGCAGATTATTATACCTCCTTTTTCCTGTTGCTTCTGTGTAACAATTGGCCCTGCGGTGATTTGGTATTTCTAAAACAAATTGCTCATTCTGATAAGCACTGGAAAAGATATTTCTGATGCTAACTGGCTGGAGTTTAAGCTTATCTGGAAGAACAAAGGGTTAACAAAATCTTCTCTACTTTTCAAGTGCTAAAAGCCAAGAGTTGTCCCTGCTTTCATTTGTAAGAAGAGCCTGATTGAATTTACTTCTGTTTCACTTTTAAAACTTCCTGGCTCTTCATTCACAAATCACACGTTTGTCTTCTCCCGGAAAAGCTTTGCTTTTGTTTTTGTGACCTACATTTGTAGGGCTCCTAATTAGCAGGCAGCGCTAGGATCTGCTGTCCTTCAGTAGCTCTGCTGCTTTGGCGTCCTAAGCTAAACAGAAAACATGCTGCCGAAACCTCAATGAAAGTAACTACCTACTACTGGCCGGCACCTTTACGTGAACAGCGTAAAACAAAAATGCAGTGTAACTGCAGATTTTCCCATGTATTGCATTCATGTCCTAGTCTAGCAGCTATTGAAGTTAATATGAGAAGGATGATGGATAGAGGTGAGGTGAGGTTAGTTTTCATCGTCCTTAAAACAAAAATGTACCAGCATTACGTGTGTCAAAACATTTTTCCCTGCATTAGTGTTTGCAATAACTTCCTCAATTTTCTCTTTTTTTCCCCAAATCTTTCCTTAGCCTCTGTAGATAAGCTGCTCATTATTTTTACCTTTGTGTTCAAATGATCATTCTGGCTTATGAGAAAGTGGCACAACATCCTACTTAAATAGCATTAGACCACACAAGAACTAAGTCTTCTCTGTTCCGGTTGTCGAAGTAAATAGGAGTTTGGCTGGAGCTGGAATGCAGCAGTTGACTCTGCTTTCTGTATTAAAAAACACGTTACGTACTGTGGTGAATTGATATGAACTGCTGCATTCAAGCACATCAAACAACCAACTCCTCCCATCACAGGATCTTGTTACTTTCTCAATGACATTTTTAGACTCCTGCTATGCCTATCCTCAACAGTGTCATGTTAGTAGCTAGTCAGTCCAATGCTTTGTCCCACAGAATAGGTTAGATAATGTCATTACCATTAGAACAAACGAAGTTTCATTTTCTTGGGATTTGCTTTCTGCTTGGTTGCATACTCTGAATTTGCTGTGCTTAAAGGCATACTTTCTTAGAAATTTGTTTATGATGAAGCCTTTTCCTAAACCTCACCACCTGAAGCATTTCTCAAAATTTATAGGAACTTTAGCTTTGTGGCCATTGTTCCTCAAAATCAAGCTGAGCTGATATACTCAAAAGCTCTTGGAAGACACAGATGGTGACTGACTGCTTTTACCCTAGAAATTTAGGCTAGAAAGACTTGTACCTGGAAATATATACAATATATACAGTAATGTCTGTCAATGTAAACCAGATACCTCAGGTTAGAACCCCAAAGGCAGGAGACAGGTATGGACACACCTAACTTCTATGTAACATCCCACTTAGAATATAAGATGTTCAGTCTTTCCCTGTTCCAAGATCTAGCTAATAGTACAGCAGAATATTTGTCCTAGTGGCAAGACTAACTTGTTTCCAGAAACTTTTTCCTTGGGGTTTTTCTACTCTACCCATACTCCATCATCTGGCACAAGAGTGGAAGAAATGTGCTGTATGTCAGGTAGCCATTCTGTAAATATGCTGCTGTATTTGCATTTTCTGGAAAGCTGTAGGTTTCATTGCATATGTGCTTTAAATACAAAACTTTTTCCAACTACCAGATCCACTGTACATATACAAAACTTATCTTCTGTATCTATCTGGTAACTCCTGATTCTCTTGCAACAGAAATAAATCTGTATCTGAACAGTAAATCTGGCATACCTACAGGTGTATGACATTGCACAGGGTCAGAAACAGAAAGGCTGCTGCATACAGCCCTCTCCCAAGACTGTGCAAAGAGGGCTGTTTGCAGCCTGGATCCATGTACGTATGCAGTGACTCATCCAGTCAAAAAGGTTGCACAGTGGAGTCTGAGGGGAATTGATGCTCGTGCTGAGGAGCCTCTACAGTGCCAAGAGAGACTTGGCCTAGATATTACTCCCGGGGGCAAAAGGAGGAAATGCTCCTCTTTTATTCAGTAGTCAGATGGTTTCAAGAAAGGGATATAAGTTCCATCTTTATTTAAATAGGTATTTAAATGTCTTCAACCACACAGTAAAATTTCACCAGCAGAAAATCGTGTTCTTTTAAGAGGCAGTTTTCTTATTCAGATAGACAGATCAGTATGTGAATACAAGTCTCCCATTCTGTCCTGGTTTCTAATGCTGAGGCTGAGGCTGTTGGCTATAATAGGATGATTAGACAAATATTGGCTTCTCCTGCCTTGCATTCTTCAGCACATTAGATTTGTTCCTCCTCACATAGGAAAAGCATCCCCTAGCTTGGTTATGGTTGAATTGGCTGCTCAGACCTTTCAGACTTCAGAGTTTTTGGTGTCCATTTTCTGGCAGAAACACAGGGCATGCTTATAAATCACAGTGGAGTTAAAGGTCTCCAAACTGATGTGTCTCTATAGTGCAGTGTAGTGCCAGGCAGAAACATGAAACTGAAGTTCAGAGTGGCAGCGCAGTGTCAGCGTGGCACTGCGGTCATACTAGTACAACCTTCTAGAAGGAAAGGCTGACTGGCTCAGACCCAGCAATGCTAAAGCCAGTAAACTGCTTTGGTTTCTTTAAGAGACTCAGTCACCACCAGCTTGGGGCTTTTGTGCCGCATTTCATTTACGTAGCCATGTACTTGCAGTTTTACAGTCACTTAGGGCCCTTGGACTTTACTGATATTCATCACAAGGCACTTTGCCAGTGCCAGTGCCAGAAAGATTTTTTAGCAAATGCTGGTTGCTGAGAGCTCTTCCCCTCTAACCTTGCTTGTTCTGTCAGCTCCTGCAGAGCATCTGTACTATGCACATTTTGGGTGCAATTTTGTCTCTGTGTCTGCAGAGCATCTAAGCTCTCACTGTAGGCAATGGAGATCTAGTCAGTGGAGTATGGGGGGGATATTCAGTTGACCACCTATAGGTTTTTGGTTTAGGTGAGCTGATTTTGCTCTCCTCTTAGCATTTTAATACATCAACCTACAAGTTGTCTCCTCGTGCCAACCTGTTCTCTGAGAGATGAAGTGACAGCTGTCACAGGAGTAATCCAGATCTGTGGTTACAAGAATTTCCACTGCACAGGAATGATGCCTTGATGTTAGCCATTTACCCTGAAACTGTCCTTTACCCTGAAATCACCTTTCATTCAACCCACATTACAGCAAGAACAAGAAATACTTATCTGTGAAATCTGAAATAGTACTTGCAAAGCTTTAGAAAACCTGATGTGTGACAGAAATAAAATGACCCTTGTTGAACTCTTTCCTTCTATGTGTCCAGCAGATGGATTATGGATGCTCCTATTACTAGACCCCAATTTAGGGTCTTTTGCACATGAATGTTAGTTTGTATTTTCACCTATAAATTTAACTCAAATCCCTATTTTCCTCTCCTGGGAAATGTTATTTCTCCTTTTTTATAGGAGAAAAATATAAGCTTTTTTCTTGTCTTCTGTTTATTGACAGTTATCACCTCTTTAGAAATCATAATGTCTCAGTGGAAAACCTAACATCCCAGTACGTCCTTCCATATAAGCCAGCGAGGTTGAAGCTCCTGACTTTTTTCTTCACTTCCCTCCTCCAAGAACATCAAGCAATTCTCATGTGGCTTTCCAAACCCTGAATGTTATTTTGACAACCACACAAAATCTAATGCATAAATGGAGTTCTTGGCATGAAGTCTATTAGTGATTCTGAGATTAGGGAGAACAGGAAACAGGCATTCTGGAGTAATAACAGACTTGGCATGGCTCCTTATGATCCTTATGCTCCTGCTCTGTAGATGCCATGGCAGCTTCTTAGATGCTCACTGCAGACTTTAAGCCCTGGAGGCCTCTAAGTGCCTCCTGGAGGAAGGAGGAGGCAGCTGTGCAGCTGCACTTGCTGCCTGCCTTTGCAGCACTGGGACTGGGTGCCCAGGCATGTTCAACGTGTTCAGCTCTTTTGCATTAGACTGGATTATATTGGGTGAGAGCAACTGTGGGTGCTGCTGAAGTGAACGCATCGCCTGCTTTGGTTCATAGGAAAGCTAATGTTTCTTTCCTCCCACCTTTTTTATGCCATAGTGGACACAAATGAGTATCATGCAGTAAAAGAATGTACCCTTTTAAAGTCTGAAAGTAAAGTCGCTCTCTTCCTATCTTCAAGACACTAGTGGACACATATATTTGAAGACTCCCAAACTCAGCAACTTTTAGCTGAGTTGGAAGCTGAAGCTTGATTTCTCCTGTTCCACATAAGCTTCTGAGTCAGGAGCTCATCTTTGTATGCAATTGGACTCAGACAGTCCCTTTCCTAAATCACCTTCTGGGAACAATCAAATTCAATAAATGCTCCTCGTCCCTTCTGTCCCCTGGTTCAGCTCACAGCATCTCCTTGGCAGTAAATGGCAACTCTCCTACAACGCTGACCAAAAAATCCGAGAAAAACATTTCTATTTTCTTTGCTCTTGTTTAAATAAAAAACACTTTTCATGCATTTGGAGGCAATTCTACCTCTCACTTGCTAACAGAAATCTTGTTGATAGCCTTTACTCAAGAGGTTTTCCATAAACCTGGCCACATGGAGAGCTTAACTACAGGATAAGAGGCAACTTATGTAAAACTGATATCAGTACTGAGAAACCTAAAATAGCCACTGAAATATATCAAGGGTTTTCTCTTGGTTTTGTTGGATTTTTTTGAAGCAAAAGAATTCTGAGTTGTTCAGAAAACCTAGAATTAAAAACTGCAATTCCTTCATACATATAGCAGTGATAAAGTGCACAGTAAAACTATTCTGACAGCAGTAGCAGGTGTATTGTTTTTTAAATAGGTACCTAGTAAAGAATCTGAGTCCAGCTTGGGGCTAGCAAAAGAACTCTTTAAGTGCTCTATGTAAGAGTTTCATTTTACTGTTATGTGACTCAAAATACACAGAAATGTACCTCTGACTTGAATGCTCTAATTTGGTTTTATATTTATTATATCAATGTTTATTGATCATTTTGTCATCAAGATTCTTCATCAGCCTTTAAAACATAAAGTGCATACAGATTTCTTATGCTGAAATTTCATGTTCAAAGAATACTGATTTCTTCTTATACCTTGATGAATGAAGGCTGAGTTTTGTAAGAGGGATATATCTGCACTGTTACTAAGTCTCTCACTTTCATCATAGATCTCACATTTGATTAGTTAAAAATATAATTTCTGGACCCATTTTACTGCACAAAGAGCCCTGCTTTCTTTGTATTTTTAGATTTAATTTCTAGCCCTCCCAGTTTTGGCAAAGAACTTCTCAAATATTTTTAACGAAAAGTTCTAAGTTGAGTGAACTTTCTGGGAGACAGAAGGACTAGGAAGGTATGGCTTGTATATAAGAAACAAGGCAGTGATTAGTGACAGCCAACATGGCTTCACCAAGGGCAAATCATGCCTGACAAAGTTGGTGGCCTTCTATGACAGGGTTACAGCGTTGGTGGATAACAGAACAACTGATGTCATCTACCTGGATTTGTGCAAAGCTTTTGACACTGTCCTGCACAACAGCCTTGCCTCTAAACTGGAGACACATGGATCTGATGGATGGACCACTCAGCAGATAAGGAATTAGCTGGATGGTTGCACTCAAAGAGTTACGGTCAATGGCTCGATGTCCAAGTGGGACCTGTGGAGAGTGGTGTTCCTCAGGGGTTCAGTATTGAGACCAGCACTGTTTAACATCTTTGTCGGTGATGTGGACAGTGGGACTGAGTGCTCCCTCAGTGAGTTTGTTGATGACACCAAGCTGTGTGGTGCAGTCAACACACGGGAGGGAAAGGATGCCATCCAGAGGGACCTTGACAGGCTTGAGAGGTGGGCCTGTGTGAGACTCATGAAATTCAACAAGGCCAAGTGCAAGGTCCCGCACCTGGGCCAGGGCAATCCCAAGCACAAATACAGGTTGGGTAGAGAATGGATTGAGAGAAGCCCTAAGAAGGAAGACTTGGGAGTGTTGGTGGATGAGAAGTTCAACATGATCTGGCAATGTGCACTTTCAGGCCAGAAAGCCAACCGTATCCTGGGCTGCATCAAAAGAAGTGTGATCAACAGGTCAGGGGAGGTGATTCTCCCCCTCTACTCTACTCTCATGAGACCCCACCTGGAGTACTGTGTTCATCTCTGGAGCCCACAACATAAGAAGGACAGGGACCTGAGGGAATGAGTCCAGAGGAGGGCCATGAAGATGATCAGAGGGGTGGAGCACCTCTCCTATGAAGACAGGTGGAGAGAGTTGGGGCAGTTCAGCCTGGAGAAGAGAAGGCTCCAGGGAGACTTTAGAGCAGCCTTCCAGTGCCTAAAAGGGGCCTACAGGAAAGCTGGAGAGGGACTTTTTTCAGGGGCATATAGTGATAGGATGAGAGGTAATGGCTTTAAACTGCAAGAGGGCAGATTTAGATCAGATATTAGGAAGAAATTCTTTACTGTGAGGGTGGTAAGACACTGGAACAAGTTGCCCAGAGAAGCTGTGGATACCCCATCCCTAGAAGTGTTCCAGGCCAGGTTGGATGGGGCTTTGAGCAGCCTGGTCTAGTGGAAGGTCTCCCTGCTCATGGCAGGGTGTTGGAACCAGATGATTTTTAAGGTGCCTTCCAACCCCAACCATTCTATGACATGATTCTATGGTAAAAGGGGTGGGAAGAAAGAAACAAGCAGTGACTTGTAAGGTTTGCTGACTTATGTTTTTAGGTCCAGCTAGTATGGTCTCCATGCCTGTGAGCTCCATTCTTGACAGCTAATGGATATGTGTATGTTTGTGTTCTGTTTTGCTTAATTCACATTAAATTACAAAAACTTCCATGCCTTTAATAGTGTAGCCTCATAAACCTGGGTGGTTTACACTCCAGGTCAGCTTGTCTTTTATCCAAAATGGGTACTTTTACACAATCAGATTTTCATGATTGAATTAAAAATAACATTTAAGTGGTTTTGGTTTATTCAGCCTCTTCTAATGCTTAGTGGTATTTATTTTTGAAATGTAAGTGGAATTGTCCTCTGTGGTTTATCTTATCATGTAAGGAGGCTTGCCTTTGTTTTTTTTTAATAGTTTAGTAGTGTTAATAATATAAAAGTGCTATTTAGACTGTGTAAGTAGTCTGACTGGAAAGAAAACAAAACCAACCAAACAAAAAACCCCACCAGATTTGGCCTTTGCCTTCTCTTGAATACTTGTTTTCTTACCAGAAGCCTGACACTGACAGTAACACTCTTTTGTGTATGAAGCTGAGGGGGCTAACACCTTGCGGTTCAGCAGATCTGGGCTGGCAGAGCAATGAAATGCATCTATAAACCACCGTTAAACCACTGGAGGATATCTATTGTGCAACCTGGAGTGGCTGCATCCTGGTAATGGGGTGTGTCTCACCGATTTGTCAACACACCTTTGCTGTGCGACTAGAATCCCTCGTGCAGTCTCTGCCACAGGAGCCAGACTGAAACAGATTTATGGTGACACCAATTTTGATTATGTGTAATGTCTTCTAAGCATGGTGAAGCAGAGGCTGAGGTGTCAAGCCCTGGAATACCTATATGAAAGGGTTATGTGACCTACCATGGCCAAAAGACTAGGGTGTAATGTACAAGGTCTTCCAGGGTTAAGGTTATGATGAAATATATACCCTACAAAGAAGTTTTGCCAAAATGTGTGAAGCTCTGTGTTTTCAAGCTGTCATATTAATTCTTCTTCTATAAACAGGTTTTATTGTTTAACTTTGTGTTTGGAACCAGATGCTCATCTGATGGTTAGATGATCTGGTCTGATTGACACCAGCTGTGAATCTGATCTGTAGTTTGTTCTGGAGCTGCACTGAGAAAGTCAGGTGGATTTTGGTCTCCTTATCCCCTTATGTGCAGTCTTTGTTTCTACAGTGTTTTGGCTTTGTAAGAGAATGAAAAGGTTTCACTACCTAACAAAGAAAGCTTTGATTTGGGCCTGGCTAAGAGAGTCCAAAATTAATGTTCTTAACAATTATGCTTTGTTCTCTGAATCTTTTTCAGATAGAAGAAAGTTAAATATAACCTGGATGGGGCTATTCAAAATAACTACATGCCAACATTTGATTAACTACATCTTTTGCTTGGTTTTTTGTGGAACTGATTTATGCAATCATTCTCTCTGAAAGTCTGCCCTCAGCCTCTTGGCTCATTTCAACCCAGTTTGATAAGGGAAAAAAACATGTAGAGGTAACTACTTTTTTATAAGTTATGTTCAAACAGGGACTTGCATAAAGGAAATGGGTCATAAAGGTGTTTGGAGTGAACATAAGATCACAGAATAGTTTAGGCCGGACCAGAGCTTATGAAATCAACTGGTCTAAGACCCTGCTCAGAGCAGGTCGAACAAAGTCTTGAGCCTTGAACACATCCAAAGATGGAGATGCCATAATGTCTCTGTATGTTCTGTTCCTGTATTTAACTGTCCCAATGGTTAAAAAAAATAAATCTTAATATGCAATTGAAATTTCCAGTGCTTCAGCCTGTGCCCTTTTCCACTTATGCCATTGCTGCGAACCTCCAAGAAGTCTGGTTCTGTCTTCTCTGTATCATCTGACCAGATAGTTATAGAATCATAGAATCATTTAGGTTGCAAAAAACCTTAAGATCACCAGCTCTAACCATAAACCTAACACTGCCAAGTCTACCACTAAACTGTGTTCCTAGGTGCCACAACTACTCTCTTTTAAATACCTCCAGGGATGGTGACTCAACCATTTCCCTGGGCAGCCTGCTCCAATGCCTGACAAGCCTTTCAGTGAAGAAATTTTTCCCAATATGCAATCTAAGGTGCAACTTGAGGCCATTTCCTCTTGTCCTTTCATTTGTTACCTGGGAGAAGAGACCAACACCCACCTCACTACAACCTCCTTTCAGGTAGTTGTAGAGAGCAATAAGGTCTCCCCTGGGCCTCCTCTTCTTCAGGCTAAACAACCCCAGTTCCCTCAACTGCTTCTTGTAAGACTTCTGCTCTAGACCCTTCACTAGCTTCGTTGCTTTTCTTTGGACACTGCAGTGTAAATTCACACTTTTTCTCATATACCATTCAGTGTTAGTATGTACTGAGTAGAATTGGTCAAGAAATATAGTAATTTACAAATACCATCTTTGATATAAATAGGTTTGGTTAGCAGCCAGTGTTAAAAACTTTAAACAGTAGGAGAGCTAATAGATTCATATTTGTGCTCATGCATCCAGAAATTTTAATGAATTTTAACATAAATGCAAAACCATATATCTGTAGAATACTTGCTACTTGGTTTTTTTTTCCAAGAAGTTCATGATCTGTAAAAATTTGAAGACTATCCACCAACAAGTACTAATCATGTACCACAAATGAGAGATGATTGAAATAAACAGTTCACTAGTAATCAAATGTGTGGCAGCTAAGTTGTATCTTTTAATTGTTGCCAATTTAGAAGGGGTTCAGAACTGATTTTTGTAACATACATATTAAAAAATGACAAAAAAACCAAACAAACCCACCCCCCCACCCCCACCCCGATTAAATGCTCATCACTGCAAATTCTCTTTCTGTTTTTTCTGGTGCAATTCATAATGGCTTTCTAAAAGTGTGGCAGGTATTATCTTCTTATTACCAAACCTTCCAGACTAGCATTTATCCTGGTCCTGTCACATTTTTCAGAACTGAGTGAAAAGCTCCAAATGGTGTGGTCACTATACTTCAATGGACAAATAACACTTAGGACATGAGGTGGTTGGTAGACTTGGCAGCTGTGGCAAATTGTCTGGGAAAACCTGAGGCTATTATTTTTAGTAGGATAAATCCCAAGAATCTTCAGGGATCTCAGCTGAGTTCTCTTTGATCTCTGCAGTACAATACATAAGAATCTGAACTATGTATTTTAAACTCACACTTCAGAGAATGTTTAAAAATGGGATAAATAACTTCTCCTACTAAATAGAATTTATTTTCTTGTAGAAGCAATCCTATCAATAATACAATACATTTTACAAGAGATAAGAAAGGTGGAACAGGAAAGGGAAACAGGTCATCACTCACAATGAAAGTATCATTAGCATAAACAGCTTAGCAGTCTTTAATCTTCTTGTATTATTATTATTATATTGTAATATAATACTGTTATTGCTGGAATACAGCTGAACAGGTGCGGTGCAAGTAAGCTCTCAGATATATGTGTCTTCAGGTGAGGAAATGGTGAGGCAAAGGCATCTTACCAGTAGTTCAAGAGAAACTTCGTTGTTTAGTCTTGTGTTTCTGTTTCAGTGATGTTTGCAATAGAAGCCAACAAATGTCTGCACTGGATATTTTCCATACTGTGCTTGAAAACTGGAAACCCATTCTCATTGATATGATATGTGATACAGAGATACTTAAATAATTCCCTTTACGAAATAACAGTTGTCATTTTTACTGCAGGTGATATTTTCATTTCACTGTTAATCCTTTGTTTTATTTACTATTGACATTCTAGTTATTTGGCTGTGAATTTTCTTGAAATTGTGCATGAAGTTGAATTTAGACTCTCACAGTGGAATCTGACACAGTATGAGTTCAGCGGTATATGTGAATTTTGCTTTGTTCCTAACTCAATATAATAGTTAACAGAGTCAATAGTACAAGTATACTGAATTCCATAAGTGCAGTAGAAGGAGCTCTGGTATTTACAAGTTGGTGCATAATTTAGCCAATTATTGCTACATGCTGTCATGTTTAGATGCTCCCCTATGGCCCACAAAATAAGGCTTCACAATAGAGTTATATTTATCTGCCTTTGATTAGCCAAACAAAAGGCAATGAATGAACAGCTAGTGTTTTACTTCAGACCTTATCAAGATTCAGCTTACCAAACCCGATTCTGCATTGATTTGACTCCCAGTCAGCAGCCCTACTGAACATAATGCAAATCAATATTCTCTGAGCTCTCTTTATCATGTTGCTGTGATTGTTTGCGAGAATGAAAAGCTCATAAAACATGTCATAATGAAAGGCCTGGAACCTGAAGTCTTCCAACCCTCAGTATTCATTTTGCCTCTTCTACACCTTGCAAAGGGCATAATCACTAAGAGCTCTGCAGGACCCTTTTCAATAACTACAACGCCTTTTAACATGGGAATTGGAAACAAATTTTAGAGACAAACCTGAAAATAACCCACACATTTTTCTCTAAAATGTTGATGCTGTTTTTGTGTAGAAAGTGGAGTTTAATTTATATGTCATAGAGATAAAGGATGTTAACTAATGCTTGGACAAATCCCACTCCTGTCCACATAAAGGGCAATTTATCAAAGTCATGACCATACACTGTCCAAAGACCAGTCAAGCAATAAGCTGAAGACCTTTGACACTGCACAGAGGAGAAATAAATAAGGAACCTTGTTAATATTTTACATTCTGTATAAGGACTGGTTTGAATTATAGTTTCTCTGTGTAAGTCAGTTCAAAATAAAGACCTGGGCACTGAGGGGAGAAAGCAGCAAACTCAAGGTGAAGATCTCCCTAGTCCTGAAGCTTTGTGGCTTTGGGAAATTCTAGATGGGTTTCCTTCCATGGAATACTTGTCCTCCTCATAATTTTGGAGATGGTATGGAATTTCACTGCTTCAAATCAGTCTGCAAGGTCTAATCTAGTCAATTGTAACATCATAGCATTCATCATCAAACGTAGATTTTCTTGAAAACAGGGAGACTAAAGAGTGGGTTACCAGATCACTAACTCAAACAAATACATTTTGCAATGTCTTTTGTAAACTGCATTATTAAGGCAGTAAGGTTTTTTTTGTATTCAGGATGTCTTTGGAAAATGGTTATAGAATCTCACTTCTCAGAGAATTAGAAATCTTTGATTTGAACCCTAAATATAGAATGAGATTAATTGTTTCCAGTTCTTCTTATACAAATAGTTTGTTTTAGGGTCTTTTTGACCCACATGCAGTAAACCTGGTGTGTATGGAGAAATGATGTCAGCTCAGCCTTGTTTAAGATTAAAAACCCGAAGTGTTTTGCCTACTCATAAGAAAGGCTTTCTACTTTTATTATCATAAGGGGCACTTCTCAACACATCTTTCACCTTGAATTTGTCTTTTCTAACTGGTGAGAGTTTTATGCAATACTTCTCAAGATAGACAAGTCCTGATAATGTCAGCAGTTCCTTTGAACTCTGCTGCAAATGCTTCAGCTCATGGACCCTGATGTCATCTGTTTTGTAGTTGCACAATGCTAGCACCTCCTAGTAATTCTTTGATCAACTAATATACAAAAGGGTATGTTATTTAACATTCATTTCCAAATTTTGAACACCGGGATCGTAGCAGAAATTCCAGGTAGTAGTGGCAAAAGTCCAAATTCAGCCTGCTGCACAACAAATTAAATTGATACCAAGTGTAGTTTCAAAAAGATCCTCCATTAAACACCTGCCGTCAAAGCGAACCCAGGAGAACAACTGTCCTGTCTTAGATGTTTCAGTTAAGTGCCTGAAGTTAGGTGGAATGAACTTAGGTTTAACTGTATAATCTTCTTAAATAAAAAGTAATGAATCATGCATTTTATAATTATCACCACAAAAGATTTTAGAAAAGTGTGAAACTTACATAAAATCTTTTGATATTTAAATACAAGTATTCAATAATCAAGCTATTTAAATGACTTGATATATTTGTTCAATATTTAATACTTATTTAATATTTAATATTTAAAATATTTTCATGTTTAATCAAAAATAAATGTTTACTTGAGCCATTTTAAAAGATGGCACAAAGGGAATTATTTTATAAAATTATTCATGACAGGAGAAACTTTTTAGTCAGTCGCATTTCAGCCTACCATCTAGTCTGCTGCACTCCTAGATTTGTTTCTTAATGGGACAGAACATATCTATGATTAGAAATTGTTCTCCTTCTCTTCTTGCTGTATTTTGATTCTGCATATCCTTTTCCTTTGGCTTTTTTACCACAATATCTGAAAGTAAGCAAAATACTAATATGTTTTGAGGTCTTTCTAATGTTATGGGATTTTGAACTTCTCAGCTTAATCTCACTAACATGCACTCAATTCATTTGGCTTCAAATTTGTTCCATTATTTTATAATGTGGAAAAAATATTTTTTTAATTCTTAGCAATATTTTATGTTAATCAATGTCTAATAGATGATATTTCAATCCCTCTGAACTTCTTACAGAGTGATGCTGTTGAAAGAGACTGTGGACAGAGCTGATATTTTTCTTTCAATGAAGGTGGAAAGTGATTTTTTCCAACATCTGAATTATTACTAAGCAAGAAGGATTTGTATTGCTCTGTATAATGGAGTATACACTTCGTTTGTATTAGGAGTGCAAGTATGAGTTGGTTATCATCCTTCAAGGGAGTGTATGAGCATGCTTAATACAATACTGACCTATACAGCTACATTTCTGGAGGGAAAAGAAAGAACAAAACCTAGGGTACTTGGAAAAAAGGTGTCCTTTTCACAGTCCCTGTGCCCTCCACACTCTCTTGTCTTTTCATATCAAACACTGCCGCAGTGATTTTACAGATGAAAAAGATGTGTATGATTTTGTGTAAACATGTTGGAGTCTTTGTAGGAAATCTTGATGCCCTTGAAGCCAAAGGCAGTGCTGACCTGGGCAGCAGCAGGTCACCTTCAGCATCAGCCTGCCGCGCTGCCTTCTCCTCGCTGCTTCCCTCACACCAACACAATGACTAACATAACAAGGAGAGAGAGAAGGGTGTAAAGTCATATTTGAAGTATTTTTTTCAAACATTTCAAGAGGCACGGGAAGGAATGGTGAGGACCCATGTTCCTTTTAAGAGAAAGGGCCTGAAGGTAAACTGGATGCTACTGAAGAAACTCTCTGGAATACCTTTGGAATTGCATATGTACTCTCAAGAACAAAAAGCAGATGGTTTTGAGAAAAGAGCACTGAATGCTGCTGGTCACTGATAAAGACAGTCTTCTGCTTCAGATTTTAAAAATATTGTCATACTCGGCACTGTTCAATAACTCTAATTTGGCCATTAAATTCCTGTCACCTTTGCCCTTTCCTAATGATTGTGACAAAATGCTGTCTGCAATCAGCAAGACTCAATCGTTGTGGGAATAATTTGAATAAATAATCAAGTCTGCAGCTCATCCATCACCTTGACTGATTTCTCTATTCCCTGTTCACCTCTTCATGACATTTGGCAGGTCACTTGATATAAAATATGCAAACTGTGAACTGAAATAGCCCAAGTCTGCTGAAATATGCTGACTGAACATGTCATCTTAAAGTAGCTATGCATCTTTGCATGGCAAGCACATGTGTTTTCCGTAGGCCTTTTTTCCTTGCTACTTTTACCTTGACTAGGTTGGTATTCACCCCCTTTCTTTAAATTCATAGAGCTTGTACTTACAAACCTACCTCATGTGAACATGGGAACTACCTGTACAATCCCTTAGATAGGTACTAAAAGATAAGAAGAAAGGAAGAGTGAGCAGGAAGAAAGGCAGTGGTAGGGAAATCAAAGGACTGAAGAAGGCAAGTTAAAGGAATGTAAGGTGGGAAATTAAGCTGATGAAAAAAACGTAGAGAGTTTATCTTCTGTTTTAATGAAATTAGCGTAGCTGTCTTTAATAGGGTTAAATAGGCTTAAAATTGAGTTACATTAAGGATACTTCCAGTTGGGATCATCTGAGTATTTCCAGGGCTATTTGGACACTTACTGACACCCTGCTATCCACCTGCCTCTCTGGCAGATTTACTGGCCTGGTTGTGCGCTGGGCAGCCGCCAGCATGCACCAGCTCCACTGCAGCCAGCTGCTGCAGAGCTCAGGCTGGCTTAGAGGCACAGAGCTAAACTGGAGTCAGTTCAAAGTAGTGTGCTGGGCTGCAAATGATGGTGCTGAGGTCTGGGCGTATGTTCATTTCTGCCAGCTGTGCTATGTATGGCAAGAGGCTCCTCTAGCAGGGAGGCAGGATATCAGCTGGGAACAGCAACCTCCAAAACAGTCAGAGTTCACTTGGAGGCTCCTCAAGACTAGTGTCTCAATACAGGTAAAGTGATCTGAACATCTCCCTAAGAGAATTATGTGTAAAATGTTCTTTGGGTTTTTTTCACCCCCTTACTTAGACCTCTTTTCATGGTGTTCATTTTCCTGTGTTAGTATGTTTGTACGCATTTATGTTTCTTACATGCCTATGAAAGAAAGACTGAGTCAGAATGTGTTGGAATTCAATGAAGCTCAGCATCAAGTCACTTTAGGAGATGGGTCTTTTTCTGTTAGCTTCTGCAGGGAAACCTACATAATTAGGGTCAAATTTACACTACTGTGGAATCAGTAATGATTCTTGGTCTGCACAGGTGCTAGAACATATCAGTGATGACCTGTGAAATACCTGAGTGACTAAAGGTTAAGAATCAGAGTCTTACCACAAACAGTTCTTACCAGAAACAGAGTCTCCACAAATAGTTCTGATCCCTGAATTTAGGGTTTAAAGTACAAGACCAGACTGATTTGAGGAGGTACAAACACTGGCTTACATTCCTGGATGTAACTCAAATCCACTTTTCCTCTAATAGCACAGCCCAGAACTGACCCTACTTGCTGACTTCTGCCTTTCCTGTCTGTGTTGATAGGCTCCGTTTGTAACAGTTTTATTATAAACCAAATCATTTAAACAAAGTAATTTCAAAGTAACCCCACCAAAGGAGGGATGCCTGAAAAGTCTTTTTCAGTGGTCATTTCAGTTATCAGCATAGACTCAGCTATGCCATTAAAGATAATACTCATGGAGCTGCATCCTCAATCACAGAGAGAGATGGTTACCCAGCACTGTCTCAGCAGTGGGGATGCCTCACACAGATATCAGCCTGACTGCTCATTCTTGTCCTCTTGCTACCACCTGCACTTCAAAGATACAACCAACAAACAGGATATTAAATATTTTCCAGCTGAAAAAAATATATATTCCCCCTGCCCCTTCTCTTCAGCCAGCCAGATGCAGTACATTTTGTGGTTGCACCATCATCTGTACATGAAGGATGAATGAAGGAGGAAGATTTCTTAAACCAGCTGAAGTATCACATCTACAGAAGTAACACAGACTGAGAAGTGGGATGACCTACCCCAACAATGGATGTACTGTTACCAGGAGCTACAGCAGACAGCTAAACCACTTTGTCTATGTCTAGATTATACTGCAGCGTAGGCATGCACAATGTATGAAGTTGTTTGTTAGGTCAAAAAAGAAAGAATATATTCCATATTCGAATTGTTTGATGTTTATTATGCTGGATAACCAATTTGAACAAACTTTCACTATATCAAAAAGATGCAAATACATAAACCAGGAAAATTATTCAATAATTTTATACAAATAGAACTCAATATAACATGATTTAAAGTAAACATGCTTTTAATCTTCAAAGTTTCCGTCTCCAGGTATTTCATGATGAATTGTAATAAAACAATAATAAAAAAAAGAAGAAAAAAATCTACTTCTTTTGGGAAGATGTGTTCATAAAAGCAAACTAATAAGCTGGTGGGGTACGATATATATCATAAAACAACTGATACTCACCGGTGGAAATCTTCATAAAAATGACATACATTTCTGTTTGACAAATATTTCATTGCATGTCTCACAGCTATTAAATAATTCCCAGTTTAATTTTCGTTGTGTCCAAAAGAGTCAATAGTAAAAATTGTATTCCCTTGCTCTCTTATATTTTCATCTCTACTCACAAAGAAAACTTCCAGTTTTTCGGTTGTTTCCTTTTTCATTTTATATGCAGAACACAGTAACTTTTTACCCTGAGGCTCAGTTCTTAGCATATATGGTGACAAACTTTCAAGCAATCGGATACATAATCTGCATATCTCACCCTCTCTTCCAGGCCAAATAACTGGAATGCATGAGAATAAGGAAGCTCATTGTGTACAGTTAAGAGCTCATTTTTTATCTCTTTCCGCTTGCCCATAATGTATGGTGAGCTCAGACTAATTCTGGGTCTTACCAACATCATCCAGTGTCATGTGGTTTCCCTTTAAAGGTCCTAAAACATGGAGTCTTACCTTAGCATGTCACAGGTGGATTAGTCAGATGTCAGACTGGGGTATCAGGGGACCTTCCCCGTGACTGCAAAACACAAATTACCTGCAGAGGCTGTAAGCCTTGTCATTAATACCGCCTGACATTGCACTCCTCCTGAGACACTCCTTTTCTACGTGGTAGGGGAATACTGCTTATAGCTGATACTTTAATATTTTGTGATTTTTGTGTCAGATAACCAACAATCTTGTTGATGTGTCCCTGGTGCATTCGGATGGGGCATCCACACCACCTTCCTCTGGTCAGTGTGTCAGGACTGCTTTGAACTCAGGAGCCCCCAGCTGAGAACCTGCGTGCCAGTCTGCTTCATTTCTGGACCCTGATCAGACGGAGGCAAGAAATAGAAACACAGCTGCTTACTACAGGGTCATCCCAGGCACGTACAGAAGCATTTGGAGAACTTTCAGGTCAAATTGGGATGCCCCTTATAAGGGTAAGCGGCTGAGCAAGGGCTTTCTGGACTTCAGTGTTGAATAGGCACCTGACTTCTGTTTTGGACATATTTTTTAACACATTAGAGCAGCTGAAATGTACGTGACTAATCAGAAATAAAAGAACTCTGCAGAGACAAGATGCTCAATCCAATGTTTCATTCATTGGAATGTTTCTTCTGATTTCAACAGATATAAAATTGGATGCCAAATAAGTAATTAAATATCATAAACCTTGGAAGCAACTTTTGTCTGCAGTGAATTATAAACAGTAGTAAAATGCACATGGCAAGAAACTGACCTTTTTCTATTTAATCATAATATAGCTCTGTAACACCTGACTACCTTTCTCTAGTATGGCATGATTAAACATCTATCAAATTGTGGTTCCATAGTTATTATTACTGGATTTACGTGTTACTACATCACTTCCTAATATAGTCTAAAATACAGCTGGCATATGCCAGCCTTGCAGTTAAATTAGGCAAAATACACCATTTATACTAAAGAACAGAGAACACATGGCGCAGGACAAAGTTAGCCTGTCAGAAATTCAGGATGAAGTCTGAGCTGCCAGACTAATACGTTAAATCAGAGCTGTAGTGTGGCCATAGTGGTTGTAATCTAGTACTATGATCCCTTACACCAGATTTACTGTATTGTTGACACTGAGCCTCATTGTCTTCCCTTGAGGGAAATGACTGTAGAAATGAGGATTTTATTTTGTAAGGGGAGCAAAAAAATGTAATGGCAGGAAGCTTCACAAGAAAAGTCAATATTATATTTTATAGTTCATTTGTTTGAAACCTTTCGACATCAGCTTGTAGCTCTGTCATTCTTCACTGCAATACATTTTAAAGCTTAGTCAGGTGCTCCTGGCTTGATACCATTAGCTTTAAATGTTTGCTTTCTTAGGCTATAATGATACGGTCTTGAGAGAAAAGAAACTGAAAAGAAGTGTTACAGTGTCCTAGAAAACAGATGATGGTACATTCCTAATGTTCGTATATAATTGGAGTCAGATAATTAAAACTAATATTATTTCTGCTGATAGAGTGCTTCATTAGTCTGTGGCTCTCAATTTCTTTTACGAAACACCACAACCTTCGTCTTGCAGATAGCAAACCTGAGAGTAAAAGAAGCTTAAATAACTTGTTTAGATCAACGCAGTGAGTCAGCGTTACTGCCAAGCAGGAAAGTATATAGTCTACTACAAAACATTAGTACTCTGGTCAATATTGTATAATGTGTTAAAATGCCTCATTTGGTCTCTGTTATCCTTTCCAACACACCACACCTGAGTCATGTAGCAAAGATCTTTCAGTTATGTCTTCAACAGGCTTGTGTAGTACAGAAATGAACATTTTCCATCCAGCTGAGAAACCAAATAGTCAATGTACTGAATCTGCCCACCCTGGTACTCACTGGTGTTATAGTAATGTGCATCTTCCCAGCATTTCAATATGGAGGTTGCAGCTGGATATGAAATTTTAAGGTTGACTTCTGGGAAATGGGAAAACTGAAAGCAGTATCACTTATAAATTTACTTTCACTGGGGAGACTAGCAATTTTAAATGCAACACCTGTTTCCTAAAAATAGCAGAAAAACTGCTGTGCTATTGTGTTTCTCATGTTTGCTAATGTCAGTTTAGGTTTTTATCAGCAAACAGCTGTCCTGGCACCTTGCTCAAACTCTGGGTGCAAAATGAAAAACATGCTGTTTGCTTCGTGATTGAATCGCCTGTGGTTAGCTCCACACAGACGGAAGAGAGAGACTGAAGAGGAACTGCAGGGCTCGTATCAACAAAAATCTGCCACCACCACCACCACCACCACCCCCCAAAAAAAAAACAACCACAAAACAAACAAACAAAACACAAACCAACAGCTCTTTCTTGCTTATCTTATATAATTTGTCATAGGCTGAAAACTACTTAGCCAAATATCTTTTCTTTCTAGGAAGGTGAAGGTCTATTCTTTACACCATTTGGAAATCAGCACACCAGACAGAAGGCCAAAGCATGAACACTCTAGTGAGCACACCACTTCTACTGATGAAATTATAGCTTCACCAGTATAGCACAGGATTTCATGTGACTCCCAACGAGTTGTTTTCATTCCTTTTTTTGTAGTCCAGGATATTTCAGAGCTCAGATGTACAAATTGAGCCCTTCGAATAGGTAGAGCACAATAAAGGTATGAGCAAATTGTGTGATGAAGGTGGTAGCCATGGCTCAGGGCTGTCAGGAGCATGAAATTTTGAATCTAGCTGTGTTACAGATGCCAAAAATTTGTGCAAACTGTAGCTTGAAAGAAATATTTGTTATGATGGATTCCTCTAGTTCTTTGTTTTATGAGTTACAAAAAAATAAATGTATTAGTTTCAGAACAGATAAGTGGTATTTTCTGAAATAAATAGTTAAAGTTGTACTACAGAAGGCATTGGCAGCCCCTCTGAAGCAAAATGAAAGAGTTCTTCATCCATTGCAGATATGCCATTTTAGTATGTCCATCCTCAAATTTCTCTTAAAAATTCACATACAGAAAGGAAAGCAGGAAAAAATTAAAATTGCAAAAAAGAATGTACTATTTGCTGCTTACAGATCAGTTTTGTATGCAGGAAAAGATACAGTATATCACAAGACATATTCATTGTCATCAAAAATTCAGTGAAATTTCTGCTATTCTAAATTAACTAGTTGTTAAAAGCTACTGCTGATAAGATTGTCAGCAAGAGGAAATTATTTTACCTCTGTCCAAAAACCAAATCGTTACAGATGGAAAGTACTATAACCTTGAAGACTGAGATAAGTTTCTTAAACCTGCAATAAAATTTATCAGAAGTTTGCTTCAAAAAGCCTTTTTAATAGACTTTCGCACCCAAAGTTAAGTCAGTATCTAAGGTATAGATGACATGGAAATCGCAGCACCTGGGCTCTTGTTATAATGACAGAAACTTAGAACTCTGCTGCAGACAGAAACTGCATAGATAACAAAGAAATTAAACCAGCCCAGTAGGCATGTATTAGCTTGGCATGTTTGGAGTGGACAATAGAGAAGGGCTAACCGTTAGCTAGCAGGTGTTTTAAGATAACAGAAACTGAATAACAAAGACTACTAATGTATGCAAAGATAAACAAGAACTTCAGGTAACTGCCCAAGAAGGTGAGAAGTACATCTTGAAGAGGCGCCAGAGGGAGGAGATTCCGAATTTTCGGAAACCTTATGTATAATGCATGACTTTGTAAAATAAATATCCGGTTGCTTGTTGAAATGGCGTGCAGATTAGGAGGAACGACCCCCCTTGCACCCGGCGCTGCAATAAACATGCCTGCTTTATAACTCTCCTCGAGTTGTAGAGTTCGATTCCGCACGTCACACTGATTATTAAAAACGTAAGGAATTAATGCTATTCAGAAACAGGTTCTACTAAAGTGTCTAAACTGAAGACTGTACAGTGCAATCACACACATACAGACATTTCAATCACTTTAAATGAATCAATACAAAACCTGAAAACCTTAGCTTCTGACACTGAAACATTCTTATTTCTTTGAAAATAAGAAGACAATATTGAAATTGAAAACTGGTGCTAAACAAATTGCACAAGCTGTATTTTATACAACTTTCAAAATACATTTTACATCAAGTACTACTAAACTCAGAGGGACTCATATATCTTAGAAAAACATTTTTCCTAGCTGTCTCTTCATGTTGTCCACCAGTACATCATTGCTATCAAAACAAAATTATTAAAACTTAATATATATTATGTATTATGTAAACCACAATACTACACAAATAATATTTTTAATTGTAATTTATAAACATACAGCAATGCAGAACTAAAATGTATGACCATAAAATTATTTTATAAATGTCTATATAGAGACATGTAATATATAGAGAAATATTTGCTGCAACTTCCGGTCTGTAACTCCCTGCCAATGCCAATGCAAACTGCTCATATTTATCCCAGCACAGCCTGCTTTTTCCATTCTGTTCTTTTATAGAAATTTGTAACATAAAGAAGACTCTCTGCATCTCTTGTCATGAGCAGCAATGTTCAGTTTTCCCCTGATTTCTTTTGGCTTTCAGCCCCGCTTCAGATATACTCTCCTCATGAAGACAGGGATGTGGAAAGGACTTTCAGAGGTCATCTAGTCCAAGGTGGGACCTACTAAACCTTCATCACTGCTGGCATTCACAGAAAATAGGGGTGATTGCACATCATCCCTGCACAATTTACTACAGCACTTAACTGTCCCTGAGATTGAGAAGTTTCTTCCCAAAGGCTGTATTAGACCTGTACTGATGCAAACTCATTCCTTAAAAGTCTCCTTACACTGGACAGATTATTTCCTTTTTCTTTTCAACATCCTTTCATATTTGAAGATTATTATCATATGGCCCCTCAGTCTTCTCTTTATTCTGAGCAACTGTTTCCTGGCAGGCTGTACGTTGTAGTGAACCTTGCTGCTCACCTCTGAACTTGCTACAAATCCAGCTCAGGTGCCTCAGACCAGATAGATTAAACCAACTAGTCCTAGTCAGTGCTGAGCAGGGTGGAGAGACTAACCCATGCTTTGCAGTCTGCACTCCTGTTTGTAAATCCCACTATGAGTTTTTCATGAAAGCACACCATTACTGATTCGCGTTCAGCTTATGATCCACTGACATGGATCTTTCCTTAAAGAATTGGAACTACAACAGGTGTTCTGTGTGTGTTATTTTGCAATTAATAATTCTACCTAAGTTCAGAACCTCATATTAGTGCATACAGAATTGAAGTAGCTGAAGATAGAAAACATTTCTGGATGCAGAAGACCCTTCCAAAGATCCTCATTCAATAAATACATCCTTCCAATTAGACTGTAGATTAATGGCAACCACAGCTGTGGTTTTCTAGTATTTTTTGTCACCAGTCTATAGAATTTTCCTCCAGACTTGATTTCCCTAACTTGTTAATGAGAATGGCACGTAAGAATTAAATGCTAGATTAGAGTCAAGCTATATTAGATTTCCTGCTTTCCTTCTGTCCACCAGATCTGTTACCTTATCATTGAGGAAAATTAGACTGATTTGACACAATCTGTTCTTGACAAATCCCTGTTGGCTGTTGTTCATCTCCCTTGTTATCTTCAAGGTGCTCACAGACAGTTTTATTATTTGTCCCAGTTTTTTTCCAGGAACTGAAGTTGAGCTGTTTCTGTCTTTCTCTTGTGCTATCTCCTCTTTCTGTTTCTTTTTTTTCCCTCTACTTCTTAGTCTCTCTAGTTATTAAACTAGGCATCGTATTTACCCTTTCTAGCATTTTGAGAACTCATCCTTTTCCCTGAGTTCCCAAAGCGAACAGATAACAACTTAGTTTTCTAAGAGGGTTTATATGAATATGTGTAGCCTCTTCAAAACCAGTAAGACCAGGATGTAAGGACTCAGTGCTACTCTAATATTTAATCTACCTCCACACCCCAACTACCTCAGTTAACTTCATATGAAGGTGCATTTGCATTAAGATGTCAAATCATTAACTGAAGCAGCTGAAGCTGCTTTTTCTTGCTCTGCTGTTCCTGCTGCAAGGACAGTGACCTGGAACAGAAGATAGGACTGACAAGCAGAGGAGTTGTTTTACAATGTTCCTGCCACGCTCATCTGAGTTCAGTGTTACAAGCCCTACGCATTCTTAAACCAACACTGCACATCAGCAATCTTACTGCAGCTACAGCTTCAATGAAATGGAACAACACAAGACAATTCTTGCCCTTCTGGCAACATCTGTGACTAGAGTTTCCTCCCACTTAGTAGTGGATCGGTTCTCCACTGGATTTTCCACACACTAATAATGTAGTTACAGATGTTTCCTTTTTCCTCTTTGTGGTCTTTTCTGATTGTACCGTATTTCATGGCTTGGCTTTTCTAATTTTGTCCATACGTACTTACACTGTTCTTTTATCCTTGTCCCTGATATACTGACCTAGTTTCCAATTTCTTCATGCTTCCTTTTTGTGTTTGAGGTTAATGAAGAGCAGAAGACTTAGCCAAGCTGATCTCTTGCATAAGAATAGTTTGTGATTGTGATCTTAATAGTGTTTCTGTGAGGAACTGCCAAATTTCCTTTTTTCTTCAGCCTTGTTTCTCAGGAGAACTAACCCAATAATTCTCTGAAGGCAGAGCGTCTCTCGGAAGCTTTTAACTCCATTTATTCTCCATTACTTGTATTTAAAACAATCTGTCCTGCTTCAGATGAGACAAATGGGACAAGCTGTCTAAATAAAAACAGTCAGGATCAAGACCATGACTAAAATCCAGCTGTTGCTTGTGAAATAAGTTTTCAACATAAGTTTATTCAGGTAGGCTCTGTTTTTAAAATGTTAGAGAATAATTCAAAAGTAAAACAAGAAATTGTGACTTATGATGGCTGGACTTCTCAGCGTCACAAGAAGAATGTACCAATACTAGCTTTCCCTTTCAACAAGTTTGGAAAAGTCAGTATGACAAGAAAGACTGTGGCAAGTTGCCCTGTTACAGAAAACAACTAATCCAACTCTGCTATTTATGTTCTACATTAAGAAATCACTCTATATTTTATCCTGCCTGAAATGTGTGAATTTCTTTGGGCTTTTGTGTCTTTACAACAGCTGTAAGACTCTAAAGGAGATCACTTTTTAACATTAAATCCCATTATGCATCATGTAAGCTTCTTTGATGTGGGATGTAATTTCAAGCATCCATATCCAGACTCATAGCTTGCAGCAGTCAGCACTGGCACTTAGAAGTTATTATCATCAGTTTTAAATTTTGTAACTTTCTTTGAGTCTTTCAAGTCTCTCTAGGGAAGTTAGTCATGTTTCTCAATGAAAAGTTGAAACTGTAACAATCTTATGAAATTGTTATATAGATAATTTCAGTATTTTTAATAACATTGATTACTTAATTGCATTTCAAGTCCTAATATAAGAGTTTCCAATTTAAGGTAATGGGCTAATGGATTGTCCATAGCAATGTGTAACTAACAGTTTTTATGTCTTTAAAACACTGCCCTGAACCCATCCAAACTATCCTGAGAAGATAAAACAGTAAAAAAACATCTACTGCTCAGACATAGTCAACACCCACCGAGTCCCTCACAGAAGGTTGTATAGACTTTCTTGCACACAGGTGAGGACCTTATTTATTCATCCATCAGCTTTAACAGTCACTATACTAGGTTACAAATACTTACTGTATTAAAATCAAATTTTGGAAATTCTTTCTAAATTATCTAGGACTGAGAATAGTTTTTAAAGGTGAATGAGAGGAAGCATATCTGGCATTATGATCAGTCAGAAAGGAGATGAAGCTGATTTCCTTTGGTCTGAATTCTGCCAGCAATCAGAATATTGCAAGTGTGAACATTCATGGGTGTTCTTGCAATATTTTTCTAGTGAGATCGAGCCTTGAGCACTCAAGAGGGAAGTGTGGAGCATGAAGTATTTGACAAAACCATTATGGGTTAACAGTTGCATTAGTGAAAAGTGCCTCTGTTACAAAGATTGCTTATTATATATGAGAGAATTTATCACTTTAAATGAGTATGTACTTCTATAAGTTGCACACATGTAAATAATAATCAGATATCTACTATTTGTGATGTCTTTAAATTCTCTTGACCTGTAAGACAAACTATTGACCAAGGCAAAGCTGAGGTCAATATTTTCTTCAAGGGACAATAAATCTCTGTGCTCACTGAAACATAGTCAATTAGATGTAAAACTTACCTTAATGTAAAGGTTGTATGGCTATCACAGGCCCTGGAAAATAAAGCTATTTCATGGGGAGTTTTTTCCTTTCAATTGTACTAACTGCTTTACAGATGTGGAACAAATAATTGTAATGAAAAGAAAAAACAGGGAGAATTTCATTAATGTGGCACTAACATACTTGCACAATTGTATCTTAAATAATCACTTACAGAATGTTAAACTCATCCTCCATAATGACAAAGTAGCCACAGCCCTGATATTTATGAAATTTGACTAAGGGCAAAGCTCTGACTTTGTGTGTGTAATCAAGACCTGGCTTGCTTAGTTCCAGCCTCTGCCTGATGCTCTGCTCAGTCAGCTTCTACGGTTTCAAAATAAGCAGTGGTTTATCTTTAGTGTCCTGCTAAAAACTGCAGCAGTTCAGAAGTAGATCAGTGAGCTGCTTGACATCCAGGCTGCTGGAGCAAAGCATGCCACTCACTGTGGAAACCTCCTGGGATGCCTCAAACTAAACTGCAAATGTATGCTGCCCAAAGTTGGAGGGAAATTGCTGTTGTGTTAGTTTGTCTGACTTCAGACATTAATTTCATTTTTCTAAAACTTTTTTCATTCAAATGTATGGGCTTTGGACTCTGGACTCCTGGCCTCTGATTTTGCTGGTATTCAAGGGGTTTCCAGCTTGCCTCTACAGCTTTTGAACTCCCATCAGAGCTGAAATTTCTTGTCTGAGCTCTTACTGATGTCACCTTGAGTTATTGTGATGTACATCTACGCAGACAATAAGTGGCTTTAGTCCCATGAACTCTGTGAAAAAAGCAGAAATATCTCAAAAGTTCCCAGGCTCTATATTTAGTTAGTTGCTGTTTATGGATACATGTTGGTTGTGAAAAGATGAAGTTTGACATTTTTGTGGCAGCAAAATAAAAAGAAAGTATTTCTGTTTCCATCAGGTAGAAGAACTAGGCTCATTGGCTTGCTTGGTGAGGCTGAATGCAGTCTCTAAAATTACTAAGGATATCTTCAAAGGAGTGATGCTGCGATGCTAGCAACAAAATAAACCAGCCTGATTTTCTGTCTTTGAAGGTACAGTAACAAAATTCTCCCTGAGAGTAACACCAGCAAAAGATTAAATACTCAGGAGGGAAGCTGGCACTCAGTGAGTGTAAGCCATGCTGAATGGGAGCTACCATTGCATGAAACAGTGGGGCCATCGTTCTGAGAAAGCTAAAGCAGTAGAGCTGACATTATAAAGATATTCCCAGATGAAATTCTGGCTGTCTGGAACAGGACTTTTCAGATTCTGGGAATTTTGTGCTGAAGCCTTAGAAATGTACAACATCTACCCTTTCCTGAGAGAGTTGTGTGCCTAAGTAAAGTAACGTGGGTGTATCAATGGCCTCTTCTGGGGAGTCCAGTCTGGCTGGTTTTAGCTTATTTTGATAAACACCCACAAAGTATTTGTAAATCTACAGTAACACATTTGGAGGGGCAGTAAATAAAGAGCAGAAAAGATTGTGAGGGACATTGATGTGTAGAGATACAGTATGTCAACCACTAGGAGTCCCCGACAATGGGCGATTCACTAGGTGAAGTTCAGAGTATTAATCATCTCATGCATTGCTGGGAGCAGGGCATTGGATTCCTCTGCCTTGGTACCCAGCGCCAGCAGTCTCCAAAGCTGAGCCTTGGTCTCACAGCTTGACTCCCTATGCTGGTGTTGTATTTTCTTCTAAGAGTCGGAGAAGTCCAGCCCTGGTCTTGGTATAGGTGCCACAAGGTTAATTTATTATTCAATCACCAAGGTAAAAATGTCAACTGTCTTCCAAAAGACTTCAGTAGTTATCTACTAATACTGCAGCACAGTTACATATTTTCCTTTGTCTGAGAAAAAAACCCTAAATAAATAATTGCTATCCTACTTTCTGGCACTATGTATATGACTCACTAGGCACTGCTGAAGTTATTATTCAAACAGATAAACACTTATTGTAAATGCACTTTTTTATATGTTCACAAAGGTATTTAAATCTGCAAATATACATATCCTAATTAAGCCCATAAAGAATTAGAATGGGATTGTATCACTTAAATTCAGGTTTCAAAACTACATCTATCACGTTTGTCTAGGCTTTCTCTTAAGTAATGCAGAAAGGCATCTTTGGATGATGCCCTGCTCATCTCATCCCATACCATACCATCCTAGAGTGCCTAAAATAATTGAAATTAATTGCCTTCTAAGGACATTTCTGTTTATTGACTATAGAGAGACCCTAGCATTAGCATAACACTGTCAAACTACATGTCTTCAGTAAGAAGTTTAAGAAGTCCCTGTCCATCAGTTTGCTCCAGCCACGCGTTTATGTCCATGTGAAATTTATCAGAGCCACACAGAAGAGAGCTGTTCTGGGCCAAACATGACTGTTCACTGGGTGAAGGAAGCTATTTCCAACCCTCTTTTGCAGAGGCATTCCAGCTCTGATACAAATATACCAGCATTTAGTTGGCTAAAATTACATGAAATTCACATTACTGAGTTCACAGTGCATATAAATTGTTCACTTTCTAAAAACTACTTTCTGTTTTTAAACTAAAGATTGTACAGTTAGTAACATTTGAAAAACTGTTTACAAAGCCATTCAGGTTTTTTTCTTCCTTGACACCTTTTATTTTTGTGACTTTTTACATAGGTTGATGCAGTAACTTCACAATTCTGTAAGATGAAAACTAATATAGTCAGCAGGACCTAAAGAAATGAACAGCCAAAGCTTTTCAGTTGCAGCTTTCCTTGGGAGAAGTGGACAGGGTTCAAAGTGGAATAATTTTTATTGGATTAGCAAATAAATTATAATACAAAAGCTTTTAAGGACTGACAATTGAAACAGAAACTACAGAAGTCTGTAAAGTTATAATTGGTTTGTTGAATTACATCAGATAGTAAAATATTGGGTGTCACAACCTCCTCTATAGACTGGCTATTAAACAGCCATTTTTTATGGGATTCATCTTCTGATGAGATGAGATTAATCTCACCAAACTTTAAATATCTACTTTTGTAGCATTCTACATCTAAGGTAGTCTCCCTAACGTCCCTTTATATCAGTAATAAAAAAGGCAATTTAGAGTTCAATTCATCTGATTTATTTTGGTTGCCTACTTCGACATAAGATGAATAGCACCCAAGAACATATTTTTCTCCACAGATTATAAAAAAAAGCTATGGGGAAAAAAGGTCAGATATTTATGTCTACATTGTGGAGATCTAAGTTTGGGTAAGTTCATTTGCACAGTCTACAGAACATAATTTTCATAAACCTTATTTATTTCATTTACTGGAATCATCATGTATATAATGGTTTGTTTGAAGGTAAGTGGTTTGTCTGAAAGAAAAGGATATAATGACACAGAAAGGTTTTTATTGAGTTTGTTGTTTGCTTTCCAAGACAATCTTTTAAGAGCATTTAGAATATTTCTACTCTTATTTAAAATTAATTGCAAAAATCTTCTGCCAGTAAAAGTGTATATATTGATTCTCCAGGCTTCGTTGCTTGGACAAGATGAACAGGTTCTGTGCATGGGGGAGATAATCCTACAAGAGCAGTTTCAAAATGCAATGGGATTTACAGGAAGCCACAGTCATGGGGTAATACCTTTAATTAGATCACCTAATATAGTTGGAAAGAGCAGACAAGTTTCCAGCACATCATCTTGTCTTACCTTCTTTTTTGTTTGTGTTGTGTCATCTCTGGCAGGTGACAAGATCTCTGCTAAGAGCTGGGACACTGAGCACGTGAAGGACACCTTTTAATTGCTTACACAGGGAAGAATATTGTGATCACAGGCCTTGGGCTGGGAAGCAAACTTTTCTTGTGAACAATGTTTAGGGCACCCCTTCATTTATACATCAAGGGATTTTGTGTATTTATTAGGTGAGTATTGTGTGCTTTTCGTTTCACTCGTTAAACAACTGTCTCTTCCAGCTTTGGTTAGTGATTTAACAGACAGAACTGGGATGTCAAACACACACAGATTTCAAAGCTTCCTCTTATAATATGCTTTCTTAGACCTTCTGGCTCCCTCAGACAGTTTAAGTATGTGTCCTATTGATATAAATGTGTATATATCATGACAAAGTGGTCTAAGAATTTTACAGGACCACAATGAGCAAGTAACATCTACCCCAAGAAGAAAGCAGCTGCAACGAGCTGTCAGAAGGAAGAATTGTACTGAGAGTTTCTTCATTTTTATCAAAGGACATTGAATTTTATTTGTATGCTTTCCTGTGTGTTTCATTCAGTTTCTTCACAAAAGAAAAATCTTGAGGTGGTTTTGCCCTGAAACCAGTGGGATGTGGCTGCCCGTTCGCTGCACAAATCAGTACTGCACAGAGTTTAGTAGTACCAGAATCAGCCCAAGAGGTTTTGGCTCCCTGTGGGTAGTCACAAAATGATCTGTCTTGTCCCTGCAGCTCCCAGTGACCTGATAGGATTCTGGTCTCCTGATTATCTCATTAAAAATCTACCTGGTGGCTGCTTTAGCTCTTCAGTCCCCATGTCTGTTCCTGTGTGCCGTCTTACCCCACTACACTCAGATTCCTTTTTGGATGGTTACGCCTTTCCTCTGCCTAGGGACCTGACTTCACCATGCAGCCCTAGGAGGAAAGCTCACAGGAGAGCTCTCTGAGCCAGTGGTACCTCTTGATGAAGACCACCTTTGTGGTGGTTACCTTCGTGTTCATAACTCTGAAATTCTAACTGAACTGGGATATTAACATGTATGTAGTCCTGCCTTTTTTGCTAAGCTTCAGTATTTTCAGGAGTGGCACACTGCAGTTCACATGAGGTACCAAGCAACCCTTGTTATTTTTGGTGTGTGGAAAGAAATTCTGCATAATTTGTGGCTCTGGATCCACAGTCAGGTCATTTCTACATACAGATACGCCACTAATCTGGCAGAACACAAGATCGTTACAGAAGAGCAATGAGACCATCAGCATTTGAGCAACATTTGTGAGGCCCATGAGAAATTTTTTTTTTTTTTTAAATGTTCTTAGGATACCTTGAGTCCCATCCACACCTTTATCCAATTCTGTTTAACACAAAGGCCTAGTAATCATCCAGAAATAGTTGTTTCAAATGTGATTGTTTATATAAATTATTACAATGCATCCACCATTGTATGCTTAGTGGCAAATGTTTTTCTCTCAGAAGGTTTTTTCTTCATGGGCACCCTCTCCAGTTTAACAAAGATGAGTCATTCATCAAATTAAACTCTTAACCGTGCCTGTAAATAACCTGTATTAATAATAGACATCTTTAGGTCCCATTCAACACTGAGTCTAGAAGTACATTCTTTTAATTGCGAAGCTAATATTTACCATTTACCATTTGTAGTGGCTTAAAACTTCATTCACTGATCAGGTGCTTGTTGTGCTGGTCATTCTAAACAGAGCAAAATAACAAGCTTACACAACTTAACTCTGTAACTTCATTTGAAAATAATTCAGCTAAGTGCATGACATGCATATCTCTGTCAAGAGATGACAAGAGATTTCCTTTGTGTGTATTTTATGTCTCAATTAAAGTGTACTTTTTGCTGAGCCCCATGTAGGACATCTTGAATTTTCTGGAACTCATATTAAAAATTAAACTATTAACATTCACAATAAAGGAAAACCAGGGGTTTTTTTTGCCCATTATCCAATTAACCAGAAGAAAGTCTAAAACAAGTCCAAACTTGTTCCATGTCTACACAGACACAACTGAATATGCTCTTTTGTTATAGTACATGCAACATAAGTAAAACCTTCTATCGATTTCCTCAAGGTCTCTAATCACAGTCAAGAAGATATCTGGGAGACTTTGTTATTCTTTTTACATTGAATCCTGAAGTCTATTAATAGAATTCACTTCCAGTAGCACGGAGCAGAACTCTGTGAAATCACTTCAACGTCAGCGCCTTCCCTGATTAGCATCTAGTAACAATAAAAGGAGTTGCCAATGCAAAGCTGGCAGGTATTCCTCAATGTTTGAGAGTGATGATCCACAGATGGTAAGAGTGACTGGAAATTTCACAGCTAGCTTGAAAGAGAGGGAATAACTGAAGAACACTTCAGACACACTCAGCAATTTGATGGTGATGAGGACAAAACTAATATGTATTATCTACTTATCGAAGAAGGGGAGAGAAAATGTGTGTTCTGAGCATTGGTTAATTTTATATATAAAGTTTAAAATATGAATCTACAGAAAAAGAAGCAACATTTGCAAGAAAGCCTACTTTAAAAAAAATTCTTTATACGAAATAATGACATCACTATTGAAGAAAATGAAACGAATAGGCTAGAAAACAAAAGCTTCTCACATATTTCTGAGTCTCAAAGTAACATTTCTACAGTAAAAAGATCATTCAGAAGAAATTTAAGGGAGGGTTCTCATGAAGATTAAGTTAAGCTGAGTAGTATGAGAAATGTCTACAACTTTCATCAGGAAAGACAATTCATTCTTTTTGTGGGGCACATAAAGTCTGTCTACAAAATAACTCATTTCATATGGGAGCAAAAATTGAGCTCTGTCTTGCAACAAAATTTTGGACCAGGAATATTTAGTCTCCCTTAAACAAGAAAATAAGTGTTTCATAAAAATAAATAACGTAGTAGTAATGAAAATATGTATTTTTCTCTGCAGATTACATCATACTGGAAAAGTGAAATTAATTAGCTGCATTTATTAAATAGGATAAAAAATTTAGGTTACTCAATCTAGTGATTACTATTGTAAAAAGAATCATGTATCCAAATATACTCAGCTGTTTGCTTTGGAAATATGATTTATGATTCAAAGAACATTCTGCTCTCATTCACCACTGGAAATTTTTCTCCATGTCTGTAGCATGGAGGAGCCATTATGTGGTGATATTTACCACAGCTAGGTATTTACTATAATTCCTGTACTGAGAGTGGAAATTATGGTAAATTTTTATATGAGTCATAAACATCCAGACCGTAGCCACTGTTTCTTCCTATATCTGTCTTTCTAGGCTTATGATACAGGCATAGAAAAGAATGACATGAAGAGACTGCTATGGTAGAAGAAGCTATTCTTAGCTAGTCAGCACTATCTGCAGAAACAGACTGATTCACTTTGATTGCCACTCAGCAGGACTGGAGGTAGAAGTCGAATGTAAATAGATGGGCTAGAAATGGATGCCTGTATTCATTAATCTTTCATTAGACTCAATCTCAAAATTACCCAAAGGTTTTACAAGGACTTTTCAGACTCTAATTTGGCCCCTGGCCTTTAAACAAAATGAAAGCTATTGATTGATGTTCTGGCCAGGATGCAAATGAGCCCATCAGTTCCTGAATCAGGCTTTATTGGTTTAGATGCACTTTCTTATATCTGAACAGGAAAGCTACTTGGAAATGAATATTTGTATAAAGCTTCATAGTAAGGCTAATGCTGAGTTAAATTAGCTAATTAAGCCTCAGCAAAAGTAAAGACTTATTCTATTATTTTCAGAAATACACAAAAAATTGCTTTACTGTCCTATAAAATGAGAAAAAACACACATAGTTTTTAAAGACAAGTAAATATATATTTTCCTGATTAAATTTTAAAATACTACTTCTCTATATTCCCCAACCCTGAAAAACAGAGATTTCTGGATGTAATAGATCTTACATTCATATTCCTTATGGAATGATCCATACTCCTAAAGTAAATATTGCTGTGCCCTTTACTATAAAAGGAGAAAGTGTCTTCAAATTTGGAGAATCAGGTTTATTATTTAGACATTTTGTGTGGTAAAACGTTAGTAATATGATTAGAACAACTATTCCTATTGCGATTCCAAAAGCCAGGCTTTGAGTCACTGTCATTTAGTAAAGTCAAATATGCGCTAAAGGAATGCATTGGAACACAAATTACAATAACGATTGGTAATATACTGCTGATGATATTAAGGTGCTTCTTATTTTTTTATTTTCAAATGCTGGAGATGAAAGAGTTCATAGAATCACAGAATCGTAGAATCATTGAATCATAGAATGGTTTGGGTTGGAAGGGACCTTAAAGATCATCTAGTTCCAACCCCCCTGCCATGGGCAGGGACACCTTCCACTGGACCAGGTTGCTCAAAGCCCCATCCAGCCTGGGCTGAAGTTTGTGATATGTTATGAATACCATTGGACTTAGAGAACTCCATTTCTGTATATTAAAATAACTAAGTGGAACATATCTTCATGACATGAAGCATGGTGTTTTTTTCCTAGATGTATCTGCTATCAAGGGGTTAGATGTTGATACTGTTGATCTTGATATGGTCTTATTTAACAGATAACTTACCTGAAGTCAGACGGATTTGCAAATTTTTGCCACCTGAAATTACTTTTCTGTGGTTAAAAAAACTTTCTGCTGAGCAATTAAAAGGATCTGAGTGGTGGTATGAGTCTGACCTACTGAAAATGCTAATGTGATCCAAACTGCTGTCATGAACCCCAAAGGAAAAAAGTCTACCCTAAACAGACATATACAATGCTTATGAGATTATTTCCTTATTGTTTAACCCTCAGGTCTTACCACAACAAAAAATCATGGCTATAGAAACACTGTTGCTCATCACAGTGAGATTTTCTCAAAGAGGATGGCAAGAAGCTGGAAGAGTTGGTCCCTGTCCCATACCTGTCCTGTGGATAGCTTTGGTTTGCAGAGCTGTCAAGCTGGCATCGTTCCACAGTGCTCAAAATTCATTTTGGCTTCTGGGTGTGTTTTTCTGTTAATCAGCTGCCAGTTCATTGTATAAATCTTTCCAGCCTATTTTATATAGAAGTTTCCAGTCTAGCAAAGCGAGGCTCCATAGGCTATTTCCAGACTTGCTGTCTCAGTTGTGTTGGCAGTATCCCAAGCTGTGGACACTGAGTGGCAGAAAGCCTGCTCACAAAAGGGAGGCGGAGGGAAGAGGAGGGGAAAACTGAAGTGCGAGGTAGCTATTACTACTGCAGAAGAAGGAGCTAAATTCAAAAGAGTTGGCATAATCTTGAAAATGGGCAGGACCATGCAGAAACAGGATGGAGCAAAGAAGTTTGGGATAATCAGTAGCCAGGGAAGGACTTTTCAAGGTGCTAGTCCACCCTTCCTTCCCAGCAGAGTGCAAGGGGGGAGGTGGTAATGCCACCATCTCCCTTAGCCCTGGAGGCTAATCCTTCCTTGGCACTCAATTGCAGACCCACAAGCAAAAGGGAGCAAAGAGACCATTGCTTCCAGTGCTGGAAATCTTGGTGATCTGTTGAACAGATTAGGTAAAATGCCTGTGCAGAATACACTGCAGAGACTGAAGCTGTAAATTCTTGCTTGAGTTCTCTTAAATAACTCTATATAACAGTCTGTTATAGCTCTGTAAGAATGGCCATCCCAAAAGGTACAGCATGGCAGACAGCTGCCTCTCACCCTCACATCTTCTGGACTTTCTATTATTATCAGGTTAGTGTGTTTTGTTTGTTTGTTTAAAGTTTTATCTGTTTTAAGGAAACTGATCCCTCTCCTTTCCAGAATCAGAGCGCATCTTCTCTCACGCACATCTGCACATGCATATGCACATCTGTTCCTTGGGAATAGAGGCTGCATTTACTGCAGATGCTACAGAATATAAAACTTGGATAATAAGCTAAGTAAAGTCATATTATGAATGTGTTTTACAGGTGTAAATGTTAATACAATAAGATTTGGGTTATTTTTCATGTTCACATAATAAAAGTATTCATGTCAAACTTTCTATAAAGAAGAATCACTTTAAAGCTAGGATGGAACATGCAAAATTTCAGGCTCTGAACAATTTGCCTGAGGTGTATGTAGTGTCTTTCAGGCAAGGGTAGATGCAGAAGGATCATGTCATGAAGCACAACTGCCTTAGTGCACTGCTTGCTCCTTGCAAATGGCACGCTCGCCACTCCGAAATCTCAGTGAGCTTAGAGATCTGCCAAGAGATCTCTGTCAGGTTTTAACGGACCTGAATTTTGTTTGGGGAGGTCTTTGCGTATTACCTTGTAGTTACCGGTTCAGGTTTTTCTTTTACTTAATTAAACCAAAGAAGACCAACTGCATCTTATGCTTAAAGTAGAAGTATGGTATTCAATACTGTAAAAAGGAAAAGTTGTGCAGACTGGAAAACTCTTCTAAATGAGGGAAAAGGAAACCTCTTACAATTGCATTGCATTTGTAACATGACAGCGCTATTCTCAGAGATAGTAAATATCACTCGTAGGACATCACTTTGATGGCAATTGGACAAATAAACAAGTTAACAGAATTCAAGCTTTTTCCAACACACACTGAATATCCATGCTTGTTTCTGTAACAAGTGTTTTAAATGATAATTCATTTACAAATTTTGAAGATTTTGTTGTTATTGCTGGTCCCCAAGAAAAAAATATCTACCCTCTGCATTTATCCAAACATCTTCTGGATATTGGTCTTTGAGGTGTTTTTGCCATTCTGTTGCTTGACAATACAAGCCGAAGTTCTACTGGGCTAATGGAAAACAGGGACAACTTCCACTGATGAATCTTCCATGTTAGGTAAGGATTATTCTTGTCATCCAGGGGAAGTAAAAAACACTTCCTAGCAGTCAACTTTTATTTTTCCTTAAGAACATAGCCAATTTCCTCCCCAGGTATTTATAACTTCTTGCCATTAGGCATATATACTTTGATTTGCTTCATCCTATTTTTTTAATATAGTGATTGAACATACTGACATTTATAGTCAGAATATTTCTTGGAGTAAAAACTCCTTCCAGAAAGTATGGAAATCCCTTGGCTAATATTATCTGTACACAAAATTCAGTTTAGAGTAACTTGAGACATGCACCTAAATGCTACAGCTAAACCAATGTAAAATAAAGAAGCTATAACTTGAAAACAGAAAATACATCTTCAGGACTTTTACAGCCAAACAGAAACCAAATGACACACAATGCTGATAGGGAATAAATTTGTCCTGGCTGAATTTGTGTTAAACTGTTGACAGATTATTGTTGTACTACCAAGCTTTGTACTGGATCAGGTATCATCTGTCCACGGCACTTCAGCTCTGTACTGGCTTAGGTTTTGTGAGCATGAAATGTAAAGGCTGCACAAACTACAGTGGTTTTGCTAGTTCAAATTTGTGCTGTTGAGCAAACCTACATCTAAACTGGCTGTAAGTTTTAATTAAACTGAAAGCTACGCTAAGACATTTTTTTCCACTTGATTCGCATTGGTGTAATGAAAGCTGTTTAACAAAACTGATATCTTTATAAAAAACCAGTTTATGTAGAGCTCAGTCTAAACAGACAGTATGTCTCCTTCTGTATACTCTTCTAGATAGCAGTGTAGTGTCTGTTTCATTTGACTGATCTTAACATAGCCGATTTTCATCTGCCACACCTGGGTAAATCTCAGAAGCAGTTGCTGTGTTCAGTGAGACAGAAATGTCAACTGGAAAGTAATCTTTTGATCTGTGACTGAAGTGGAACAAATAATAAATCTTTGGAAGGAAAAATTCTTTGGTTGTTTTGGTTTTTTTTTTCCTTTTCAGATTATTCATAAGCAGATTAAGAAACTTTAATTTTATTATTTTCAATTACTTGAAAAATGTTCCACAAACTAATTCATCATCATTCTGTTGTGAATATCAATACTCCTGTATCACAGTTCCTATGTTGTTGGTTATTTACACAACTCACATGTTAATGTCTCTTTCCTGATGGATTGATATGTATAATCAAGCATGAAAAATCAAGGTGTAGAAATGAATAGAAATAATAAATAAGTTTCAGCAAACATTTTAGCCTAAATTTATCTTTTTTTTTTTTAAGATGTCATCTTAGAAAGCTTGATCCCTTGAATATTATTTTATTTAATGATCATGAAAGGATGTAAACACAGCTGAAGTGACATTTTCCTGACTCAGTATTCACAGGATACAGAGGAGAAGAACACTCACAGAAGAGCTGATGATGCTGTGGATGACTGCCAGCAGAACACATTTCATTGTCTTCTCAAAAGCCATATGCTCATTTTGACACCAGCAAGCCAAGACAATCCCCTTTACAGTGGGCTAAATTCACAGGACAGAAATGTGCCTTATGAATTCACATTAGCTAGAGAAGAATGTTGTTATTTCAATAATGCAAAAGAAATGTATTAGAACATCTTGGCTTATAGGACAGGCTGGATTAAACATGATGGCCTGTCTACAATTTCTAAAGCACCCCTAAAACTGATGGCACATTCAAGTAAAATCAAAACTGTATCATATGCCAGAGAACAGTCTTCATTACAGCTATGGGATGTGCAATACTCCTGTACTGCAGTTTCTTTCAACATGAGAACAGGTACCATCTCACTATTTGCTCCCACCGGGAAGTCTAATTTACCTAGAACCTTGCGGCTTTGTACATTACTCCATGGATACACCCCAGGTGAGGCAGGCTCAAGGAAACCTAAGTGCTGGCTTAGGCTGTGCTTGTCATAAGTTGTGTATCTCTTGAAGATGCCGCTTAGAAACTTGCTCACTCTCTTTTTGTCACCTCTCAAAAAGCTTACAACCTGAATACTTTATTTCTTGCATTATGTTCTGAACACTTTTACACGGTATTGTTTCATGAAGAAATTGTGGTGGATATGTTGGTAAGTATTGCTTGATTAAATTCTGGAGCTGAATCTAATTTGCAGCTCTGTATCACCATTGAAAATATTTTCTGTTCATTCTCATTTGTACTCCGAGTATGTGGTTACATGGGTTTCCTGTGCTTTTGATGAGTACTGTATAAGTGTCAGAGCTGTTTCATTTCCTGCTCAACTGTAGGACTGGGAACTACAGACACAAAATATAAAAGTCTTATTCTGTAGTGGCACCAAAGATCTTGGGTTTGAAAACTCTGTTCTTCTCTTTCTAAAAAAGAATATGCATTTTTCTGTAAAGAACATACAGACCTTTTCAAAAGTAAGTAGGACCAGAGCCCAGCTAAACTGTGTTTCTTTTACTTCAGCATTACAGCCTGCTGCCATGAATTTAAATCTCTACTGGACATTCAAGACTACAAAGAATGCAGTTTCACATGTCACTGGTTTTGGCTTGGAGTGAAGCTTGGTATTAATTGAAGACTCTTGTCATGATCCTCCACACAGGGAGAAAAACTATTTTGTGGCAGTTCGGTCAGAGATGGATGGATCAAAACAGTAATAAATATAGAAAATACAGAACATTGAAAAAATCTGCTGCCTCAATAAGGAAACATACTTGGAGAAACTTGGGGGGGGGGGGGGAGGGGAAGCATGTGATTTACAAATATTTTTGGATTTTGAGGTCATGGGTGATTTGTAAGGTATACAGAATTTGTGATGTCCAAGATACTGTCACAGGTTCTTCCAAGTATTAACTTCTGCATTAGAAATAGGTCTCATCATGTGCCATTTATGCTGTTTTATGCCATGAGCAGCATAGAGTGTTGTTTCCAAGTGTATCGTGGAATACATGCCTGGGTTTTAAGGGCTGATCACTGGTTATAAACTTTTTCATCACAGCATAAGAATAATTTGTGGTAGGTGATTCTGCTTGCTAGGTGGACCTAGGCAGAATCCAGGAAGCGTGAGTCCAGATGTCAGTAGCAGATCAAACAGTAGATATTGAAGCTGTATGAATCCTTTTTTTTCCTCAGGTCACTTCTAGATGTCTGAGCTGATCTGTTTGCATGGTGTCTGGCTGCTCATTATCAAAAAAATAAAAATGCTGGCTGGACACAATTATCTCATCATCTCTTAAAGAAGGATGATTACGGAGTTATCAAGCAAGCTTTGGTGACACAGTTCCCATTCCCTACCAGTTCTTGGTCTAAGACAAGAGGCAACTTGCAGAACTATAGGAAAAAGATTATACGTCAGTGGGTCAAGAATTTAAGACAAACAGGTAACCATCATGAAGCTAATGCTGAGTTCCCTCCATATATTACAAAGGAAGAAAGCACTTGCGACCTGTCATTAACCATAGAAAAGAGGATGGCAACTAAACCCCCTCTGTCAGCAGTTTGTAGCCAGTCTATTTGGATTTGGAAGATCTATAGCTGGATCTGGTTTTTTGAGAGTTCAATGTCATAAAGAATTTTTCAAACCGTACTACCCATAGATCACACAATTCATAAGTCATTGCTGGTATTGTATGAATAGGATGGCTTGACCTTTATAGTACTGTTCACTTATATCAGGCCTTTTCAGAGCATACATACCCCGACACTGTGCTTGGAGACTTGCATCAGTAAGAAAAGAATTTTCTCTGCAGTTTGGCATGCCTTGCATACCACCAGGGCCACTCAACCTCCCTCAGCTGTAGCTCACCAGGTCAAATGTACAACTCAAATTTTCTACAGCTCCTCTGTGGATGCACAAAGGAAAGTACATGTATTTCTAGCTTTTTCCTAGGCAGATAAATAGCTTGCTATTCTTATCAGGATCTGGTGAATTGGTCATTCCTTTAAGGTTCATGAAGCCAACTGAGACAAGTTATCCATCTACCAGCTGAACAGCTGCAATATGGTAATGGAATGTGTATCTGGCTGGCAGGAATCTAACTAGCAACTTCTGTGTCACCTATCAACAATACACACTTTTTCAACCTTATCGTATGGTTCTTGCTAGATAGTATCTGCAAGAGCCCATTGCTGCTGTGTGTGAGTATCAGGTAACAAAAAGATGATACTAAGGCAGTAAGCCTCATTTGGATAGCAAGGTCATGAGGGACATTGTGAAAAGCTAACTTAAATCTCAGGCGGAGATGTCTCACCTACATGTTCTCTATCTGCCTTCTATGCCTGAACACAGTTCAGAGCACCCATCCTTTTCCCAAAAATGTACACATGGTTCAAAGTGTTGTAGTCCCAAGAAAGAGATTTGTATTTGCTGAAATCCTAAAAGGACAGACATGAAAACCACCTTCCAAACTTGATGCTCTTGAAATCTACACTTAAAGTTCAGCAGCTTCTTTAGATGTTGGCTTATATTTATAGATGTGGCAGAAGAGAAGGATGTGTGTGAGAGTGGGGCATTGCATTTTGGTCTGGTGATAATCAGGCTGCTAACAAAAGCTGTTTACTGAATCTGCTGAAGCTATTGCATTAGGTAAAAGGACATGGACAAACAGAAGTGGGCAAGAAGCTGCACAGCTCATAGAAGTGAGAGATCTGGACCAAAGAGGAACAGAAACAAGTTAATAGCAAATGGGCTTAGGTAATGAAAACAGAGGTATTAGAGTATGGCAGGAACCAACAGACTTAATCTTTGAGCAGTCACATTGCAAGCAAGTGAAACACACAGCCATTAAAAAGCATCACTTGATATTTATTTCCTTCTAGCCTATTAATTTACCCAGACCCAGCAGAAATGGGCAAACCTTTCACATCAGTAGAAATTCAAACTTTAGGGCTTAGAAGACTGAACTGACCCTGACCTCAATGAAGATGTGAAATAATTTCTGATAATAATAGATCCAAATTGCTTTCATCTGGCGGAAGCAGAGGATACCACAATGTTCCTCCTGTTTGTACATGAAGTAGGAGAGCTGGATGTCTGACCGTATGGGTAGTGACATAATGGGGGCAGGGAAGAGCTCCAATTCAGGTCACAGTGGATTTATGGTGTTCCATCTTCTGAATTATGGCCTGTTCCTACCTTTGAATATTTAATTTTTTGTTACATTGGGGTCACAAAAACAGTCAGAAGGCCAAATAGTGACTGAAGAGCTAGGAATTTCAAGAACTTGACATTCCTAGGAAAATCAGGTAATATCACCTTAGACAATGTTGTCCACTGACAGGTCAAACACCCAGCACCCATATATAGGGATAGCTGTAGGATAAAGAGAACAGTAGCATTCTTCTGTAGTTCCTGGGAAAACCCCTAACTATTCAGAAGAGCAGCATGCAAGCCTCCTGAGAATATTGATAAAAGAGAATACAAAAATTAGGCACAAATTTAATAATAAGGAGACTAGATAGAGTGCAAGTAGACAGAAGCAAATATACCAGAAGCAACAGTCATTGCATCTTGCTGACTGGGTCAAGGAGCCACATTTATAGTGGCTGCACAGTCTGTAGAGGAGTTGTAGAGGGTTGATTAACATTGATAATATACAGTTGTGGGCTTGCTTCAGGGGTGGTGGGTTGGCTGATGTAGGTAATGTACAGCTGTGGCTTGTTCAGGCTAAGTAGCTAAATAGCACTGAGAAGCCTGGAAGAGAAGGAGCGCTGGTAGAAGGGAGCACTGGGTGAAGAGAGGAGACTGGATGAAGAAGAGCCCAGGGATGTAGGAGAGATGAGGAGATGCCCTGGGAGAAGCTGAGAGAGGAAGTGGGCCTGAATGAGGAGAGGCTGGCTGGAGGAGAAGCCAGGAACCCAGATGCAGCATAAGCAAGAAGCAGGGTAGGCTGGCCTGAAGAGGATGAAGAAACAGCACAGACAGTAGATGAACTTTTGGAACCTTGTGTGGGAAAGCCTTGTTG
>JAVJGI010000060.1:86697372-86718383 GCA_035590275.1 Ibycter americanus | reverse complement strand
GCCTGAAGAGGATGAAGAAACAGCACAGACAGTAGATGAACTTTTGGAACCTTGTGTGGGAAAGCCTTGTTGTAGCTTGCTGGTTTTGTGGTGCTGCAACACATGGTCTATGTCAAGTACCACTGATCATTTTTGGATGATTTTATTTGGAAAAAGAGGCATTATTGTGAAACAAGTGGCAGACTACATTTAGAAGTATTGATCACATTTTTGAGGAATAGATACAATTAGATCTTCTGTTGCTATATACAATGAAAAGGCAGGTAAGCAGTAATGTTAAGCTGTGGGCATTGTTACTTGACAACATCTAAAAAAAGGAAACATTAGTGGCTTGGAGTGAAGCTAAATGTGACTAATACGCCAAGTTCTGCTTTTACAGATAATGACAATCCTCCCATAAGGAGCATTTTATTGCAATTATAAATTAAATACCCCAAACCAAAAACTTTTAGAAATTTTTACTTTCTTTTCTTTAATCACAGGTGTCCATGCATATGGAGCAAAAAGCAGAAGTAACATAATTCTTCAATTGTCTAATGCCCAAAGGTTAGTTTGCTATTCGGAAAATTTTTCTGCTCTATCTACTGGCTGTGTCATGTCTGAAATTTCAGCTCTTTTGTTGACAAAGGCTTTGCATATACTAGCGCTTGCACGTACATTTTGATATAGTCTCATCTATATGCCTGACTGAAAGATTATCACAGTTACTAAGTCTGGGTATGAAATTCTAGTACAAACAAGTTTGCATATGTTCTTTTGGATGCAGAAACAAAAACATACAAAATCTCAGTAAACATTTTATTTCTACATTTGACCGACAGTTAAGCAGGTGGGCTTTTCCATTTGTAAAGCGAGGTAAGCTTGATGTCAATCACAGAAAATTTTATCTTCAAGTACTATAAGCACAAATATTGCCTAGATGATTGAGCTATAAGGGTAATGTTATTTAGTGCATATCTCCTACATTTTTCATTTCAGCTTTCTTTTCCTGCACAGTCCCTATTTACCAAGGGAAGCTATTCAGACTAGAGAAAAGTAGTCTTCTCCCTCATGCAGAAATATCAGGGAGAAAGCAGGGGAGTGTTTTACTTCAAAGAGATCCCTCACTAGATGGTGCTTCATTCAAGCCTGAAGATGCAGCAAGAACATAGTGAGCACCATGACTGCTGAGACCCCTACCTTTAAAAAGGCTAGGTGTTTATAATGGTACTTTGAGAATCAGCATATCATCAGTTTCCTCTTATAGAAGACAATAATCTATGTTTTCCATCAAATGTGCTTTGGGAAAAAAGAAGATTGAGGTGGTTCATTATAACATTGTGAAAGATGTCCAGCCTTCGAGTGTCATAAGGTTTGGAAAGATCATACAATGAACCATGATGATGCTATGGGGAAAGGGAAAGAAAAGTTATGGTATTTTTTGTAACTTAATTACTCGAAGTAAAAGTTACTTCTATATTGCCTTGGAGACGCATTTCAAAGCAGTATGCTTTCTCTGCCCACTGAGCTTCAAGACATTAGGAATAAGAGTGTTTGTTTTCCTAGTTGGTATCTCAAAGAAACTGGTGCATGAAATGTGGTGGTTTGCTGTGGCAATTACTTTAAAGGCTGGACTACTGGAGACCATTAGTCATCAGAACCCTGTGAGTACGTGGTGCTTGGCAGCTTTACACAAGAATGAGGTTTACACCTAGGAATTCCAAGTAAGAAATGATCTTTGTCTTGGAGTCTGTCTAAAACCAAATGTGGAATGAAATAGTTAAACCATCTTCCACTTTCTCTTTTGATGAAAACATGTAGGCATATCATACATATTGTGGTATATTTTTTATACTGGTTTTTAAATTACTTTCTTTTGACTTGTTTTATACTCTTGTTTATTCTGGACCTGTTAAAAATGGGAATAAAAACACCTTTAAGAACCCTCCTATGCACTTTTTGTACATATTAAATAAGAAGCAAAGACAGGCTCATTTTAAAAAATCTCTTGCAAATCACCTTTAACAGCATTTGGCTTTTTTATTTTAAATTCTTTCCTTTCAGTTATGATAGCTGTTGTGATATGTGCATCCAGCAAAATATGTGCTAATAGAAGCCATAAATTCTTGCCTTAATGCAGACATGTGGCAAAGCAAAACAAACACTGTCTTTACTGCTGCCTGATAAATGCCACCATAATGTTGCTATTTATTCTCAAAGAAGAAGTCTGCCTCCTGTGTGATTTTTCTTTTCCACTTATGGGCCACTTGTAGGTTTCATGGAACATCAAAATTTTTCCCCTCCAAGGACTTTGACAATGACCTTCATCAAGCAAAATGAAATGAGGAACTGATATTTCTGACATAAAAAAATTAAATAAGCTTTCTTAGGCCATTTTAATGTGCCTTATGAAGGAACAGTTGATAATAGAAATGGATGTTTCATTTCTGTTCACCTTTATATAACACCTCTTGCTAAGGTGAAGGGTAATTAAGCTGGGCTCTAGTAAAATCTTTATTGAAGGTCAGACTGTCTGGGCTGGCATTGCTGGTCAGTGGTGTTTACATCACAAAATTATGGGGTCAAGTGAGGAAACATGCAAGGATGAGGAAGCGTAAATCATGCACATGCCTTTTTAATGTGTACACATTAAAAAGACATTGTTGTTTCAGAAAGGTCATCTGTGTCCCTCTGAAACATTTGCCTTGCACATATAAAAGGTAGTCTAGTATTAGGTTTGCCAAGTCTTAATGTTGGGAGTGTAATTAACAAGTAGGTTAGATGACTAGCCTACTTAAATGTCTTTTTTTTTAAATGTGTTTTTTCTTTTAAAAAGTAGCATTTGGATTCTGCTTCTGTCTGTAGTAATTCTACTGTAACATAAATAAAAATACTGTTTTGACTTAATTATATCTCATACTGCTGAAATGAGCCAGGTGTGTTTTAAATAAAAGGGTTTCAGACACAAGAAGAATGGCATGTGATTTGATTTACCTTTAAAAATATTATTTGTTGTTTCTGGTATAAATCTCAGTTTGCTCTGGGGAAGATTTATAGATTATTCAAACTGCATTTTGCCTTGCAGAAAAAACTAAATTAATGCCAGGAAAAGCAATTCTGTGTAAAGTTACTAACAGCAAAATACATTATTAATTATTTTTTTATTGTGACACTCCTCTTCAGAAGAAAAACCCTCACACACGTAAAATCCTGGGAATTCATATATTTTTAATTGTCTTGCAGATCAAAAACATGACTAGACTTAGCTATTGAAGCCTCCTTTAGTGCTGGGTGCTTGCGCACTGTCACTGTCTAGACAAAGCTGGTGCAGGGAGCTGGGAGCCACCTCCCTAAGGAGAGCGGCGGGTGGCCGTGCGGCTGCCACCCAGGAGCCCTGACCTCGCTTCCCTTCTCAATGCTCTCAGGTCTCTCAGCCTAATTGTACTGGAAGCAGTGAAACTGATGTGCTCCTTGTGACGTGTAGGAAACGAATTAATTTTTTTTTGATGAAATTTCTATGAGTTGTGAACAGATAGGCAGGGATTTATTTTCTTCCTTTTCTTTCTTTTTAACATCTAATAGCATGTAATCATTGGTCATTTTTGCTGGCTTTGAGTATCTAATGACCAAATTCCACTGCAGCTATTTGGCTAACAGCTAAAAAGTCTAAAATAAATGTGTGACCTTGACACTCAGAGACCTACTGCAAGTGCATGTTAAAGGGCTGAAAAATATATCCTCAACCATTTTTTTTACATAATACGGAGATTTCTGTTGACTGGGAGTCAGAAAGAGATGGCATCTCCCCTTTCCAGTTTTCTACAATAACTTTAAGTATGTAAAGGCAGCAACAGTAGCAAGTGTTACAGTATTAAGAAGAGGCCAAGGGACATTGTTTTTCCAATACATTTTAGCTAAAAATGTGGCATGTGGCTTCTGAAATGAAGAAGAAAAGTAGGCCCATGTGTTATACATATGACTGAGCAAGACAGAACTTCAGTCTTTGAATGAGTGCTTTTGTTAAAGAAATGGGGAAAATAACCTGTATAAAACAATTAATATAAGTTTAGGGTCTTAAATTTATGACAATTAATATAATTTGGAAACCCTAGTGTTAGGATTGCCACAATCAGTGTGGAACCAATGGTAGGCACCGACGTTATTTCTCTTATTCCAATGGTACAACAGTCCCAAGATACATAGATAATATTTCTGTAAATAAGCTTTCAGACTTTCCTAACACATTTCTTTGTGCTTGCTCTTTTCCAGCAGCAGAGGCATATCCTGAGATGCAAATAGCTAAAAGTATGCATCAGATGAAAATGGCAAACATTTAAAAATCTCTTCCTGATGGTGTTAGCGGTGACCCAACCAATTTTACAGGCAGGCTAGCAGCCACTGATGGCACTTCAGCCACTCTATAATTTCAAGTAGCCACAGCGGTAAAAATACTTGTTTGCATGACTTTAGCAGTGAAGATGCTTGGTGGTGGTCAGCAATCCCAGGGCAGACAAAGTATGGTTTGGTCACAGATTATAGAATAGGTTTACTGAACTTTCTGTTGTGAGCTCCTATCTCTAGGAGAAAGGAAAAAGCACATCCTTCCCTGGCCTGATTCAGTGGCATGGAGCAGGTAAATTTTTATTTTTATTTTTTGCATTGGCTGGAGCATTCATCCATAAAGCTGTTCCTGAACCAATTGATGTTAGCTACCATAGACAGAATTACTACTCAAAGAAGGTAGCCTAACAACAGTAGTTTAATGAGAACGTGAATAATGAACTCGGTACCACAAACTCATTGAGGGGTTGGAGAAAATGTGACTTTCGTTCTTTTGTACCACTTGGTAGGCTATGAAGTTGCCACTGACTGAGACCTCTCAAGTCATGTCAATGTGACAAGAAGGGGAGAAACTGTGAGAGTATCTTGTTGAAATCAGCCCCTCCACTGCTAGTATTATGCTTTTTGGCAAACACTGTAACTGCTTGCCAACTGTTTAAACACAGTCAAAAAATACAGCACAAAAAATAGTACACAAACTGTTTTAAAAAATTAAAAAGGAACTAGCTGCAGATGTGTTTGCTGGGGGCAGGCAGTAGAGGACAACAGACAGAGGCTGAAAGAGAAAGGATATTTGGGTAGTGTTGTCCCAGATTTTCCCACTCAGGGAGAGTAGTTCAGGAGGGAGAGGAATGAGACAGGAGGATGACATGGAACAGGGAAAACTGCGACATATCTTCAAGGCCAAATGCATGATAGGAATGAACTGAGGGGGGCGGGGGGGGGAGGACATCTGTCCTCCCTCATGAACACAAAGGCAATAAAGATCTCTGTTTCTTTAACTGTCTCTTGGACTCTCTGCATACTTGCCCAAGGAAACTGGGGTCAGGCTTCTTTCATCCCTTTTCTCTTATTGGAAACAAGATCCGATGGTTCCCTTTGCCACTGAGGGCATCCAAGTCCTCTCCCTTCTCCCTGTGTGGCCTCAGAGGGTTCAGCGGCTCTTACCTTTCTTTTCACCTAGAGGCAGGTGGGGAAGGGGGGCAGGGGGGAAGAGGAGGACTGCCGCTTCCACTGCCCCTTCCACTGCCCCTTCCACTGCCCTTTCCACTGCCCCTTGGCTGTTCTCTGAGGCTGGGAGCTGAGGCTGCAGTGACCGGGGTCTCTGGTACATCAAAACTGCCTGAGTCCTTCTCTCTGTTACCATGGTATCTATGACATAAGTATGAGATGCAAACCGCCACCAAGCCACACCCTGCTGGCTGGTAAGGGCAGGCCCGATGGGGCGGCAGACTGTGAGCCCCTGGCCCCGGGCAGGGAGGGTGAATCGGACCCACCAAGGTGAATGGAGCCGTTCACACCTCTTAGAGCTGCATTGTTTTCTTCCTGTACTCATCTCCAAAGGGTGTCCTCATTCATGAGAAACTCCTGCTGAGAAGATTGGAGCACTTAACACCTACTGGAGAAGTTCTCCTTAAGCCTTGGTTTCTTCCAGACTGGCCGGTGCTCTGCAGTGCTAGGGCAGTGCTCTGATTGCCGTAAAACCGGGGTGGCTCCTCAGGGTGCTGCAGAGAAGAGCGAGTTACTGAAACCTCCTCCCTCTCATTTTCACGTGTAGGAGCCTTGCTTATCTTAACGGTCTGGAAAGGCTCAAGATCCAATGATGTAAATGAAATCTGCGTTAACAAAATCATTTGCCGTTAAGCACTCAAGATAAAGAGACCTTTCACTAATCTTTGGCTGTAACAGTTTAACAGGTGGTGAATTGTTTTGAGGAAAAATTACAGCTTTGTTGTTGGTGTTAAGGACCAAGCACTTCTTTTCTATGTCACTTCAGGTTTGTACCTGAACAGCACTTACTGAATTAACGATATGCTAATGAAAGCTATTTCATTAATATCACAAGCAAAAGAAAAAGAAAAATCTAGGGACTTTATCTAATCTCCCTGAAACCTGTCTGATGTAGGACAAACTGTCCTTGGTCTTCAAGTCTAGACAGAACTTTAGATAGTGATGTTATGTGCTATCAGTGCTGAAAATCTTTGTCATATCCCAAAACCTGTGATGAAAGGACTTTTCCAGGACGTCATCTTTGTGCACTGTCACCCCATCAGTGTTCCTCACCCTGTGTTCACTACTTGATCACCTGTAGCATGAGATCATGTGATTCTCACCTACTGAGCTTTTCTGCTCTTGGTCAGTCTTTCCTTTCTTTGGAAGAACAATGGGAGCCAGATATGGAATCTTTCTAAATGTCACAGGGCAGAAAGGTTCCAGTCATATCTCAGGTTTCCCCTCTGCCCCAACAACCCATGAAGCTAACACAGTGAAGGCAGATCTATACCTTTGCTTCTGCATCTACCCACTTGGTATTTTTGTAACAGTTAATTTCATAGGCCTTCCCAAGTCCTCTGGAAATAGTCTGAGGCAGGTCTGAGAAGAACCTTGCTTTGATGTGCTTGTGTTGTATACAGCAAATAGTCATTCCCAGATTTCCTGGGCTTAACTGACTCCAAGCTAAAGGGATGTAACTACTTACCTCCAGCTCAGGGATTTTTCTGAAAGCCAAGTTTGCTTTCAACATGTTAACACTTCCCTTGATGACAGCATTAATTTCCAAAGTCAAGATAAGTGAGACCCAAGACGAGATCCTCTTCTTCCTCTCTCTCTGGCTTGGCAACCCAGCTGCTGGAAGAGTGAAGACATATTGGCAATAGGGACAATAGTAATGGGTAAGGAGTTGGAGGGGGAACCTGACAGTGTGGTATGGCTTGATTTTCTCTTTCAGAAGTGCAGATATAGGGGAAAAGAACACAGAATTCATATTCCTGAAAAGTAGTAGTTTTTAGAAGACATTTGCATGAATAATGAACTCTTAGTAACAACAGGAACATGTAGGCTTTGCAGGCACCTATATGTGTAGTAGACTAGAGATTTTGCTGCATACGATACTAATGTAATGAAGCTAGGAACATTAAGTTAGACGGTGAAAGATCTCCTCCAGCAGCTCCATTCTGCCAGGGCAGTCCATTATGTAGCTTGAAACAAAGGCCACCTTAGACACCTACTTTTATCACTGCTTTCTGTTTCTGTGTGTCTTCTGTTTTAGCAGACCAACTGTAGCTTGTACAGTTTCCTCTTAGAAATGATATGGTTGCTCTGACTAGAGTATTTTTGGTTGATGAAGGGGAGATGAGATCAGCTCCCAACTATGACTAAGTCTCATAGCCGTCAAGGGATAAAAATAGAGTAATGTGTACATGCCTAATACATAAAAATAAAGTGCTTGTGTACGTGGCAAAGGTGGGCTGGTTCCATTGGTTGCTCTTGTCCAAGGTTATCCTATGTTATAAGCTGATGTAGATGGTTGTTGAACATATTGGGGCCATCTAGCAACACCTAGCAACATCTAGCAACATCTAGCATCTGTTCACCTAGCAATGTCTGAACAAGGGGGCAGTTACCTCTAAAAGCCACTTACATATTAATCCACTCAACTGTTTTCTGCTTGTACATCTGGGGATGAGGCAGGATCAGACTCTAGCCATGACCTCGCATAATCCTCCTTCTGTAGTGACACCCTTGCATAATACAGAAGATTATTTGTGGTGTAAGGGTCATATGTCACCACAGTGCAGGGAGTCACAAGTGCCGTGACTGTGTCAAGGAGTTTTTAAACAAGTGTGACTGGCATGGAGCCTTACACATGTCTGTCATATGGCCTTGTAAAAGACAGATTTGGGAAGCCCTAGGCAAGGCTGTTCCCAGATGTAAGGTCACTGTCACACAGCAATGATGTCCCTGTGAGGTGATCCAACAGACAATCATCACATTTGACCATTAGATTATCAGAGCGGATGTTGTAACAACGCAGTGTTGAGTTTGAAAAGAAATTATTTTCATATGTGAAACAAGAAAAGTTTTCCAGTAACAGCAGGAAGATCCAACTTGGATGCCTACTATAACTATTGTCAGTTAATAATGGCAAGGCAGGGGGCCAGTGGAAATAGATGGTATTTGTTTTCAAAAATGTATTTGTCCCTTTCCCCTTACACTTTGCTTGCCATTTGTCCTCCTAGACTGCAAGTGCTTAAGAGCAAAGCTGTGCTTATTTCTTGGGATCAGTCATATTACTTACTTAATCAATGGTTGCTAATGAGAAATGGTAATAATATAAACCATTAATGCCTTTTTACCCACATCTGTGTCTGTCACTCGGTGCAGTACTGCACTTGTTACTGCTGCATCTGACCATAGGTTCATGGTGCAATCCCTTCAATGTCATCAGAGCAGCAACACACCTGGGATGTGAAAGCTGTTAGCAAATCCCTGGTGTCAGGGCTGGTGTCAAAAGACAGAAACCAAGAAAGCCAAGGGACACACCAAACTAAAAGGCATGCTGTAAAAATGGCAAAGAGAGTGGTGGAGTCAAGAATCCCACGTAGCCAAAGGTGAACCCTGAGCCAAGGAACAGGCAGGGATGGATTAAAACCTGGCAAGCTAGATAATAGTGAGATATTACAACATGCAACAAGCAACAGACATAGTGATGAGATTCCCTTATCACTGGTTGGTCTAAGAAGCCAACTCTTAGTCTTGGCTTTGGCCAAACGGCTGACTGCAGTTCAGTCATCTTGATGGGTACAGCAGTGTCTTTAACACCCTGGCAAGAACTTGGGGCTGATATGACATTCTGCCCGGAAAAAAACGATGAGATACGCACCTCTTACATGTTCCTACATAATGATGATGCAGGAGGATGCTGATATATGTAAGGAGCCATTGAAAACAGGCAGTGTTTTGCCAGTCTTTGCACCTCACCATAATAATAAAGAGTAATCTGCCATTGCCGTTTTCCCGCATTCTTCCCTCTGCCTCTTTAGAGGAATGTTACACCAGAGCAATCTGGTGTCATTAGCTTTGAACAAGCTGCTGCTGTAGTCACTTCTCTAGAAATGACAAATATATACAAAATCACATTTTTTAATGAGTATTGTAATAAAGATTCAAGCAGGAACGGCTGTACAGAATTCTAGTGCCCATATCATTCACAAGACCAGACTACCACAATGAATCCCAAGATCTGTGAAGCAATTTTTTTCCCCTCACTCTTCTTCATTTTCTAGTTTGAAGCACATTCAATTTCATTAGTATTCCTTCACTGTGTTGTCAGTCTGCATGATGGTGGGGTTTTGGAAGGCCTTCAATAAAAGAATACTTGACTGTGCTACAACCCTCACCCTTTGTACCTCTTCAGATCCTAACAGAATGAATCTCTAAATGCCTGCATGTTGCAGGAAACATGAATTCTTAATGAATCTTAGGATACAAGTCTAAACAGACAACAGTACTTTCCAATCTGCTACGGAAACAATATGTTTTAATTAAGTATAAGGTTTAATAAAATTTTCACTCCTTGTACAAAAATGAATGGTGATTAACAGACGGCTGACAAGCCAACTCTAATAATTTCTGATTAAATGCTTTTGTTTAGTGTTTTCAGTCGCTCTCTACAGGGAATTAATTACTGGAAATGAAAAAAATGAAGGTTCATGCCAGTTAATATCCTTGAGAAAGCGAAAGGTAATCAACTGTATAAATTACAGTGGCATATGCAGGCCAGCTTGTGGTCAAAATCTGTACAACATACCCCAGCCAGTTTTTAAGTTGGTTAGACTGAAAAGTGTGTGGGGAAAATCTGTCTCAAGTAGCTACTCCATACTATTAAGCAAGCAGTGAGCAGCTGTGTTTGGAACAAGATGGCACTGTGATTTTTCTTCAGTTTCAGATTGTTTCATAATGACATTTACTTATTTATGGTGGTCACTACTGTAGGTTGAAAGCATACATTTACATGATTCTTTCATGCTGTAAATTGTTTTTTAAATAACGCTCTAAGGGCAACCTACATGGAAATATACAGGAGAACTACCCACCAGTGATGTGAGGTGAGGGATGTGAGCAGATGGGCCGGCAGCGCTGCCGCCCTGCTCCGAGGCGCTGCGTGCTGCAGCAGGCACCCACCCACCCACCCACCTGGACTGAGGCTTCATCTCCATGCTGAGGCCATTCCAGCTACATTGGTATAGCACCCTCCCGTAAATGTCCCCAAACAGGTTTTGCATAAAATTAACAAAAAAAAGGAGAAAAAGAACCACTTTGTCTTATGCATTGTCCTCAAAGAGGTGCTAGTTTGAAAATTGCGCTGGGAAAGGCTAGTGGGCAATGAGCTCCTGCAGGCAATCCTGAGCTGAAGTCTGTGAATGTGGACTTTTTGCTCCTCTGAGCTTATTGCCAATTGACTTAGTTAACAGCTTTGTAGATGTTAATCTAGATATTTCACGACCAATTGAACCCAAATGTTTGTGTTTTTCTCCAGGTTTAAGCCAGTGGCAATCAATTAACCTGAATTTTAGTAGCCCCGAGTGCAGCACTCTAGAACAAACACTTGCCCTCTGCAATGCAAAGGCTGAGCTTTCCCTGCAGGAAACCAGTTCTGAAAACCAGTGTCAGGTAAGCTTTGTACTGGCCATCTGCAAGAGCTGAGAGACAACTTCAGGTGCACCTCTGACAATCTTGTGTTTGTCCAGGGATTCTTTAAGACTTTCTAATATTGCCTTAATAATCACCATTTGCGTGTGGTGTTTGGTTGTCAGTGAGTTTCACTAACTGAACTAACCTGTTTATTGCAGAAGGCTTACTATAGCAGTCTGAAATATTAGGAAATTATATAGTCATACATATGAACTTGTGTCATTCAAAATATTCATTAAAAAAATTCAACGTTTTCCAGCAGAACTGAAAAATCAGTCAGAAAGAGCAAATAATTTCAGGTATTTTTGGGTCATTACCCACAGCCAAAGATAAGAAAATGTAATTAAATAATAAATTTACTCATGATTGAGATTTCTTCAGATCTAAATTTCTGTTCACTTTTTAAACTCTTCTCCAGTAGATTTCACTGGGAGCTGGAACAGCAGAGGCCTAAGAAATATGGATTAGAAAAAAGTACAGACTTACATCCTAGAGTTCTGTTTTTATTTTGTATTTTACATTTTACAACAGATAATAATTAGCAGTTATAATTTTTTCTATAATAAATGTAAGTATAACAAACGTATTTATTATTTTTTAAAGTTCTAGAAAACGAAAGGAAGTTTCTTAATAACTTGGCTAAATGTTCAAGTGTTGTCAACTATATTCTTTTGCTCTGGAATTGAGAAAGCTTTTCTATAAGGTGGCAGTAAGATGTAGGCAAAGGTTTGTTATCATATATATATTCACAATCAGCCAATGAAGTTTCTAAAGTATTGTGAAAGCTTCGTGGGTGAAAAAGACCATTGGCACCAGTGCAGTCCTTGCTATTGCGGATGTTAGTGTTTTAATATTAATAAGGACGTAACCTAGTAAAGACTATGAAAGCACGTATTATCAGTTCTGCAAGTGTGGCTCACACATGTTCGCCTCATCGCCTATATCAGCAGGGGTTTGTCACAAACCAGAAAAGGAGTCGGATGGTGCCCCAGGTTTGTGGCATGGCATGGCATGGCAAGTCTGTACAGCGCAGGAAGCGGAAAGACCTGTCTCAGTCGTTGCCAACGCTGTTACCGACGCTCCCTCACACCAACGGGCAGTTGCACAGGAAAAAAGACTTCCAGTGAGTAACTGCTCTTTCCGGTATTAACAAAAATATCAGCCAGGCCTCAGGATTTGAGACAATTTTTATGTTCTACTTGTCTTTCAAGTTACCTGGCCCTTGTTTTCCAATCAGCTTGTTAGTTATCTTACAGAGAGATGCAGCTCTGGCTTCTGAAAGACGGAGGGGCTTCCTCCTTCCTCTCTGGACATATTTTCAGCATTTCAGTAGAGGGTTTTCTTTACAGCTTTAGGCTTTCTTATTCATTTTCTCTCTAGGGCAGCCCTTCTTTTGTCACAAGCTAAGAGATAATCCTGTAGACATTACACAGGCAACATTCCCCTTGACTTGATAGGGATTTTTGGACAAGAGCTGCAGAAATGGTTCCTATGCCGTAGAGCACTTTGGCTAAGAGCTGTCAGGGAAATGATGATGCTCAGCTATTAGTGTTGCTCCAGTGGATCACCACAACAAGCACTAGACTGGAGATAAGTGTATCTTTAAAATGCACTCATAATTCAAGGTTTATATACGGAGCGACCAAGATTTCCAAGGTCGATTGTTGAAGTTTTCCTTTAAGTATATTGGAATACTATATATTAAATTATGAGTATCAGTAGAAATATCCTACAGATGACAATGGAGCTCATGACTGATGAAGATACTCAAAATGACAGAGAAATAGGGAAACCATAGATCTTGAGATTAAACGATAAATGAAATTATGATGTCTCAACTAATTTGTGTTACTTTTTCTCACCGCAACTTTTTTTTTTCTTCATGCATAACTGTAAAGTGTCATCATTTTTTAGCTATTCTGAAATGTTTCATGTATTTTCTCATTTGCAAATGTACCTGTGAAGCTGGTTAAAAAGTAGGGCATGCTGTTGAGATGTGTAAAAATATTCATGAATTAAGTTCTGATCTTTGTGAGATTCCGAGTGATCCCGGTTCTTCCACTTCATCAGGAGCTGAGGTACTGCGTACCTTTCAAGCAAATGCTCAGCACACGATCTGAGAAAAAAACCACCCAAAATAATTTGCATGCAAGGTTAAAAATAGCAGGATTTGCCAACATTCCTTGGAAATTCTTTGATGCAATACTTTAATAAAATACAGTCTGGGGGGGTCTGCTTGATGGTACAGACTAAAGAAAATGAAGTTTGTTGCGACATATATCCTTTCCTCAGCAGTAGCATCTCCCCTCCCCATACCCCTGTCTCAAGCGGTTGTGCATATTCCCTCACTTATGCTGGGTTGTTATCAGAGAGATCAGTTTATTGATTTGAGTATCTGCACCAGCAAAAGGAAGGGATGGTGTGAGGGAGGACCAGTTTAGCTGATGCTGGCTTTGAGGAAAGGTCAGTAGCCCCATAACCTCCCCATCATGAGAAAGTCTGTCAGTACTTCTATTGATTAGGTCAAATCTGCATTAAAAAGTGTTTTGCCAGTAGCAAAAGGGCCACTGTCAATAAATTATGTATTGGTTTGAGCAGCAGAATGAATGTTGTTGACCGAAATCTCTTTTTGTTAACTCATGAGCATTAGGCTGATGAAATCCAAAGTATTTTTAAATCAGCTGTAATTTCTAGATGACTTATGAAAAATGTTTGTTTCTAAAAATGATGATTTGATATATTCCACAGTCAATTTACTCTGGTGTTCTGCTGTCCTTACAGATGTAAAACTTTTCCTTATCACAACTTAATCTGTATTCCTGTGGATTAAGTTTATCTGTTTACGTCTGCTTGGACAATATATGTTACCTCTGGAAAGCTGAGATTTGTTATGCTTTTCTGTGCTGATGTAAATCTGTATATTGTGAGACTTTCATTATTACATAGGCATTTAAAAAAACAGAAAAAAAACCTTGCATGAAGTCTGACTGGGGAGCACTTCCCTTCAATTAATGGACATCTTCCCATAGGATGACCCTGAAAGAGACTACTCCCTTTCATGACACTATTAGGTATGGTAACTTTTAGCAAAAATAAAACCATCTGTGAGATCCCCATTCCAACCTCTTATAGCGTATGCTTGTTAACATATTTATATATTTTAACTGGAATAGACTAAGACTGATATTTGATGCTTATGTCCTAAAAGAAGGGAGGCGGAAAACCAGAGAGACAAACTTTGACCCTGAAACCAGACCATTCATAATTACCAAAATAGGTGTTGCAAGCAAAACTTTTGTTGTTTTGACAAAACAGCATATTTTTTTCCCTGTAGAACATATATACCAAAAAAAAAATTCCACTGGCTGTTACACAAACAATGTTTCACAAAATGGTAAAACATTTTTTCAGAATTCTATACAGAACTGAGCAAAACACCCTTCAGTTTTCAGTATAATTTTCTGTAATCATTCTTACTCCTGATTGGAGAGTTAAAGTGACTGCTGAGTCATCAATAGTAAACAAAGAACCATATTGATCCACAAGATGCTCTGTTGCCTCTGACTTGGGTGTAATTTACACGTTTAACAGAGACTTACCTGAGAAAGAGTGCAAGTTACAGTATGGGTCTCACTAATTCTCTTACTGGACTAATATAAGCAGCTTTTTACATAATGGTTTGTGTAGTCAATTAGCAGAGTATTAGCTATAATAGATAACATTCTTACTAAGACCATATTAATTAGAGCTTAAACACAGCTAATCTGAGACCTATATTGAATTTATATTATTATGTAAGCATAATATTTCCTTCATGGTGTTTTTAAGGAAAAGGAAATCCTAGCATCTGAGATACAAATATGCACATTTTAACAGATATTTGGAAACCATGTAATGTTTCTTAAAAATTGAGTGAGCCTGGACATATTACAAATAACAGTAATATTATGAGCAGCAAAGGACATAAAAGATTCAATTCTTTTAAAATTTACTGGAACAGGAGTGGAATTGTGAGCTAAGAAAATCTCTGCAAGAATTTAATGGATTTATGTTACTGCTCCTCATTTTGCTTTGAGTTAGACCCCAGTTCTGGGGTTCTCTAGTAACTTCAGCAAAAATAAAGACTGGTTTGTCTCTATGACGACATTTCTTATTGATCCACATGAATCCACCAGTTCTGAGATAAACATTCTCTGAAATTAATTAGGAATTTTGCCTAAATACAAATTTACATTTATTTTTAGTTCCATGGGTTTCTGGCCTCCGTATCACCTTCTTCAGCAGTTCTGCAATATAACCAAAGCTTAATATGTCTCTGGTATATCAGTTTCCTGAAGGAACCCCTTAGGCAAAAACATATTACATTTTTAAATCACAGGTAACCGTAAACCTAGTAAATTGCAAATTTACAAGCATAGCAAACTTCAGAACAATATCAGAAAAACTGTGTACTGCAATGAAATTAAAATGAAATTAAAATGCCACCGTCTTGACTTCTGCTACCAACAGTAGCATCACTGCTGTTAGTAGAAAAAATCCACTAATAATAAGCTGATAGGGCCACAATGTTCCGTTCTGTTATCTAGTTACGCTGCTGAGAATTATTGCCCATCTGTATGGCAGAAGACAAGTGCTTCTCCTTGTGACTGAAATGGAGTGGAAGAATGAGGGCTAATATGCTCATAAATGCTCATGCCAAGAGTCATGTAAGTGATGGGGGGCTCACTAAGCAGGTTACCTCTGTAATTTCAGATGCAGAGCTGACAACCTTTTGAACTCACATGTCCTCTCCCACTTAAATTGAAAAGCTATTTTCATATTTGTAGTATCTTAAATTTTTTCTTTTTTTTTTTTTCTTCCTTTTTCTTCTTTTTGTAATGGTAGCTTTTCAAACATTGTGGGATATTTAAGGATTAGCCATACTCTTCCCTATCTAAAAATATCAGCCAGCAGCATTTCAAAATCTCTCTTCTCAATTTATCCATCATTATTTCTGGAACATATACTTTAATTTCACCAACAGAGGTCAGTAAACCACTGAGAGAGAAGTGTGTTTGGCAAAGAACACACCCTCGTCAATCTTTCTAACATCCTTCTGATAGTTTTGTTCAAAGGGCTCTTGTTCAGCTGCTTCAGTAAATATGAGCTTAGTTAACTAAAAGAAGAAAAAAAAGAAAGAGAAGTGAGCCTATGCTTGCACAAACAGAAGAATGAGTTTTATTAGGGATATGAATTACAAAAAATACTGCATTGTTGAAGATCGTTCAGCATTAGAATATGTTTGAAATACCTGTTATGAAGTCAGTAGCATACATACATGCCTAGGTATGATCATTGCTAAATCAATTTGTCAAGGTTAAAACAGGCTGTGAATTAAACAGTAGTATTTTGAATGATCTGCTGAATTCTACTTTTCAAGCTTTGTGCTGTTGAAAACCAAGCTGGTGCAGAGAGAGTTTGAAGAGGAGGATCCCAGAGAAGTAACAGTTAATGATACTAAAATACCAGACAGAAGCACAGGAGGAACCAGGAGCTGTCACCGACTTGTTCATTTTGGCAGTAACACTCAGCTAATGGAACTATATTAACACATCATTTTCCAACTTTCAACTGTAATGAAAAGCTATTTTTACAAATCATTACTTTCAGTGTATGGTGTTTCAGCCACGTGGCTTCTATTAGTGTACAGGGGAGTTTCACAACTAAAGCTGCCTGTGCAGTACTGAAAGTGCACCTTTTATGTTGAGCTAATCCCACAGGGGAGTCAGCACTCGCACCCGTGTCCTTTTGACCTTTATCCTTTTAATGCATTTTGCCTCAGTAGCAAAAGGTGAAAACCTAGTTTTTATGTTTCAAAACAGACTGCTTCAACAGAAATTCTCTATGAAGCTAAGGAAAGAAACATAGGCTCCTGTGGAAACGTTGAAAGTCCCTAGTTCAGCAATCAACAATAGCTTTACAAATGTATTTTTAGAATCGCTTTTCTGGTAGCCCTTTGAAGCTCACCCATACGGCCTCGATACCACCCCTCTCAACAGCTGCGAGCATGCGAAGCCACTGGAGTGGAAGATGTTAATTATCATCAGCTACTGGAATTTCTCCAGGGACCACTTGTGGTTAGAAACCTGCTTCCCTGAAGAACTGAGCTAGGTGCTGGGATAATCTCTCCCATAGCTTATCTGAGTTCCCTTCTCTTAGGCAAAAATATATAATCAATTAAAACTCCCAATCTTCACATTTAAGGGTTCTTCTCTTAGGACACGATTGTGTCATTTTCCTAAGCAATCTTAGCTGTAAAATCTTTTATTTCTGTGAATAGAGTTCTAACAATAGGTATTTTCATGTATTTGTGAATTTCCCACAGACTAGGTTTAGCGCACACAGATTTTGATTAAAAACTGGAGAAACAAGTCTAAATTGAAAAAGGAACAAAACCAGAAAACAGACAAATTGATGGACACAACCGTGTGTTTTTTTTTAACCCTGACAAGAGTAATTTGAACTTCCTTTTTATGGCCAAGAAAAAGCTACACACCTTCCCCCCTCCCCATGTCATCAGAAAACCGCGCACACAAAAATGGTCTTTTTCCTTCTGCTTTACCTCCTGCTATTCAATGGCATTTTGAGTCTAAACTAGTTAGCATCAGGAGCTTGATGTGATGTCAGCAAGTGAGATATTCCCCACAGGGAACCAAAATAATAGTAGATGTGCTGGCAGAAAGATCCCCAGAAAGGAAAATAACATAAACCCAACAGATTCTAAGCCTAGCCCTGTACTGTGACTACTACAAAGCATCTTTAATGACTGAACGCATCCTTGAATATACCTTGTAGATCCCTCTGCGGTAGTTAAACTTCCTAATTGCTACCACCCCTGCCTGCACAAAGACCAAGTCAGGTCAGTCTCTAGCTGCAGAGAAACTAGGATGAACTCAGTAATCTGCAGGACTTTACTACCAACATGCTGAGTGAGCTGCTATGGATGCGAACGGCACACCTCCCCCAGCACTTTTTGAAGTGACATGCCAGTCTTTTTTGATAATCTAAGGGAGCTGAAAGAACAGTCATCCTGCTCTCCAAGAATGCTGTCCCCTTCCTGTAAGGTCACAGGAAATCCCCATCCACCCCCTGGGAGGAAGGGGTAAGCAGGTGGGAGGAAACTGAATGTAATGGAAAGTAAACATGTCAACTGTGAACACAGTAACAACCAGCGACTACAAAAATCCTTCCTTGTTGTACTTAAGGACAATGAGCACAGTGGTATTTCAGTTATTCAGTGTTTACGGAGTTAAAAACCCCACAACTACTGGCCAGTTGTTCCCCTCGATGTAGGCCATTAGTGCAGTTACATAGTACACTTTCTCCAGTCGACATCAAATACAGCAATCAAGAAGCAGATACAGTCAAGAGGAGGGATTGCTTAATTCTTCCAAAACGGTCACTGCTTAATGGCATTGACCTATTAACTCCGGGTCAGCTGCTGTAGACCTTTACAAGCTAGAGGAAGTGTTCCCCAGCTGGCATCAAGAATAATAATGGTGAAGACAGAAGTGAGCACACAAACACAGAACTGTTATATACAAAAAAAGTTTAATTGAAATACCTGTATAAAAAATATGATCTCCATACATTTCACACTGTTAAACAGAAGAAAAAAAATCCAAATCCAAGCTGCATAAATGCAACCAGATCACAGAAACACAGCTATTAAAATAAATTAAGGTTTATGACTCTGCCACTCTACCTTTCAGAGCCAATGCACGGAGACTGTACAATGTCAATAATTTAAAACCCTTCCAAACAGCATTACTTTACATTTCTGGTACAATAATACCAGACAAAAGGCATACTGACTAACTTTAAAAAGTCATTCTATTTCCCTTAAATTAGACTTTGTACAACAATTTTCCATCTTTCAACAAAAATTGATAAGGTCAGAAAATTATTTTTTTGTCTTTTTTTTTTTTTTTTAAACAAAAGTTGACAGGAATGCAGAAAAAAAGTACCATGGGCAAACCACTAGAATTCCCATGGGGAGAAGGAGGGGAAAGCACAGTGTTGAATAACTCTAACCAAATAAATTAACCAAATAAATAGCCACAGCTGAAACCTGTGGGAGGTCTTCTAAACTCCAAACAATAAATAACTGTATAGTACATGGGAAAAACCAAGTTTACATAAACACATTATACAGGTATGGAAAAAAAAAAAAGTAAAGTCCTTGAATATTGCATTGATTGTGCATTCAACATGCCCATACACACTTTAAGACTCGCAGGGTGACAAAAGGCCAGGGGGAGTTGAGAAAGGGGCTTCTCATGCCCAATGGTAGAGATGATAAAAGGAAACATGAATAAATGTTTCTGATAAAAAAGCTGATATACCTGTTCATATTTCTGTGCAGGCTATAGGAAATATTTTGAGCAGCAGAGGTGGGTTGGATTTGGAAAGGGCTGGGGGGGGCAGGAGTGAAATGTCTGTGTTCAAGTATTCCATCACCAGTGGATGGGACTACTTCATTCAATCACCGAACATGTTCTCCAATGCATCATAGGAGCTGCTTCCTCCAGCACTGAGTCTAAAGGGAGCAAATTCCTATAATGAACTGGATCTTCTTTGGACATACACAGCTCAAAAAAGAAAGTCCCACTGAAGCAGCTTTCAAAAAGGCACTCAAAAGCAAATAAAATCTAGTCCAGGCTCTATGAGAGCAAAAAAGTTTACCATGTATTCAAGAGGTCACTGCTTTCTTAATAAGGTCAGTCTTTGACTAAGTACTGGCCTGCAACTCCCAAACATCAGCGTTTCCAAAGGAAATCTCTCATTCCAAAGCAGAAACCAGCAAAGGGGGAAAATAAAATCAAGTCCCTCAGACAAAGATTCAACTACAGAATAATGAATGCATTTTTCTAGCCCCTCCTACGTATTGGCAGCAGCACTGTGGTCTTTCTGCTTGTAGCTCCCCTCCCAGTGCGAGGTCCTTAGTAATTCACAGACTCTCATTACTTGAACTTGTGCTAGATACATCAGTATCAAGGGTCCGTAGCCTTATGTCACAGTCCTCAGACTTCACTACTTCAGATTTGTGCATCCATTGATGGTCAAAAATTTGCTCAAGTGTTGGTCTGTCTGAAGGCCTCAGTGAAAGGCACCATTTGATCAGCTGTTGACATTCTGCAACAAACAAAAAAAGACAATTTTAGACTAGGAAAGTAAAAAACCAACCCTGAATAAAAAAAAAAAAATAATCCACCTGTACAAGCTCAAGTGTACAGGACTATTAAAAAAAAAAACCACCAAACAACAAAAACCAAACGCCCACTTGACCCCTACACAACTCACCAGGTGAAATTCTTCTCCTGAAGTATAATCGTCCCCTCAAGATTTCTTCATCTTGCTCAAAAGGGATGTCTCCGCAAACCATATCGTACAGCAGAACTCCCAGAGACCATACTGTTGCTGACCTTCCATGGTATCTGTGGTATCTGATCCACTCTGGAGGGCTGTATACTCTTGTTCCTAAAAGCAGGTTAAAAAATAATATTAAAGTCAATGTTTGGAGCGTGACCCTATTGTTCAGCTTCTTCTAGTAGGGCTAAATGAAATTCATAATTTGTCATTTCCGAGTTAAAAAAAAAAAAGCTTTAAATTTCTTATGGGCCAAAGCCATTAGTGGTGTAATTTCAGGTCATCTGCTGAGTTACACCACCAACAGACTTGGCCCATCCGGTTGCGCTATTTTGTTGCAAGGAATAACACAGCCCCATCAGCTGACTGTTTACTGAGGCAAGCTCCCTTTCACTGACCACGTGGCGTCTGCAGCATCACACCAAAAATAGACACAAAAGGACAAAGGGGGCTGGCGGGGAGGAGAAGAGAGGGCGGCAAGAAGGTGAAACCCAGGTCTACCCGTATTACACGGGGCTAATCTGCTTTATCCAATTCTGCAAGGCAGTAAACAAAAAAGGGCCGCTTACAATTTCTATGTTTTTAACGCC
>JAVJGI010000060.1:86645600-86688612 GCA_035590275.1 Ibycter americanus | reverse complement strand
TGTTGAACTCCATCAGGTTCCTCTCCACCCAGCTCTCTGGCCTGTCCAGGTCTGGCTGAATGGCAGCGCGGCCTCCTGGGGGATCAGCTGCTGCTCCCGGTTCTGTATCACCAGCAAACTTCACTGCTTTCCTTTTGACCAGTGTGCCTTATGAAGCCACAACCTCTCTTCATACTAAAAGAACATGTTGATGAGTGATGTTGACAACCCCATCAGTAACAGACCTTACATTTCTGGATGCGGTACATTCTTTCTCCTTTATCACTCATGCTACTAAGTGAATTCAGTCAAAGATTACTCCTGCCACTAAGTGATTAAACTTCTGTTTTAGTTCCACATTAATAAACAGTGTTTTTCTTGCATCCTGTCCAGGTAGTATATACCTATTGTTTAACCTCCTGCTTCACCTCCTAGACACACAGAGAGACAGTTTTGGTTGTACTTATATGTTATCATGGATGATGCTTAAGTATCAGTAGAAATTATCTATTTACCATCTGCAATTGGGAACGTTGCTAGAAGTTTAATCTGTCTAATAGGACTACAGTTACTGTTTTTCAGATCAGGCTATATACAGTATATATATATATAGATGTTTTCAGTAGCTCGATTAACTGTGTGGAACAAGGACTTAATGAAAATAAGTATCATTAGATTGTTACAGAAGCAATGCTTCTTTGAGACAATCAGGACTTGGTAGTATGAAGTGATGAATAAATCAGTGAACAAGGCATGACCTGGCTTTAAAAGATGGTGTGTATTTTAGTACACTGTGGATCGTTGAGAAATATCTTAAACTTATATTACTAGTTAGCTGATAGAATGTATTTCAGCATTTGTGGAGAATGGCAGGTGGAATCACAAGCATGTAGTTAATGGGCTGTATTTAATGTCAGGATTTATCTGCCCATCCATATACTTTGTTCTTGTTGAAATGTGTTGAGCTCAAGCTGGAGGGGTGGAAGAAGAGGGGAGCAATCCAAAAATACCTATGAGTTAAAGACCATCTGTTTATTTGGTATATAGAACAGTAGAAGTATCTGGTCTGTGATAGAGGCTCTTCCATGATAAAAGTAACATAAATAACAGAAATGAGAAATAGCCTTTGCCTATAAAGGATTGTGGAGGAATGTGGTAACAATGGACAGGGCTGTAGGACACTTGTAGAAATAACCACCTGTCTGGTGAAGACACTTGTAAGCTAAGGGGGTAAACAGTTATCTTTTATCGGAGGAGTATTAATTTAAGGGTGGGCAAAGAATGTAACACGTTTGATACACTGTTAGTGAGACCAGTACTGGGGTACTGTTAAAAGAAGGTTGAAAAACTGGAAAGGCTTTCAAGGAGAATACAAGGTGTAGGACCAGTGAATTAAAACAGGAAGCTTTAACAGCTCAATCGATTTTGTTTATTTGAGAGAAGGTTAAGAGGTAACCTCTTACCAATACAGTCTAGAAGTATCTGCAATCTTTTTTTTTTTTTTCCCCACTTGGTATTTGATAGCTTTTTAAGTTTCATACAGGAAGAGTTTCCCAGCCTGGGAATGGAAAGAAAACAACAAACTATAGAAGTAAAGTACAGGTGGGTAACAGAGGATAACCGTGGATGTAGTCCTCTGTTACCTGAAGACCCAATATTGAAACTGGATTTAAAGTAAGGCAAGAAAATATGTGTATGTGTAAAAAGGACATACTGAGTTGATGCAGAATTTACACTAGATACCACGATGTGTCAAGGGAAGTCAGACTGGAAAGTCTCTGCAGCATTAATATTTATGACTCAAAAGAGCATGGCTTTCCACAGAACTGAGTTCTCGGGACCTCATCTTCCACTATTATGCAGGTGGCACATTGTGTTCGGTAGAGAGATTGCACAATTTCAGCAGCTGTTTTCCCCGTTTCAAAAGATGTATTGGAGGACTGAAGTGGGATCAAGGAAGGGTAATGAGAACGACTAAGAATATGAAAAAAAACCCTCTTTTGAAAGATTAGGCCCTTTTTCACTTTAGAGAGAGATTAAGAAAGGGGATGCAGTAAAATAATGGTCTAGGTAGAGTAGATTTGATGACCGTGTTCTCTGTCATCTAACGTGAGCTCAGGAACATTAAGGAAAATTAGAAGGTAACATTCAAAACTGATAAAAAAAAACCCACCCAACCCGTAATTACCTCTACTTATAAAACTTGTAATTAGGCTGTGGAATTCCCTGCCAAGTCACAAAGGCCAAGAATGTACCAAGATTAAAAAGAGTATTGTATTTTTAGGGATAACAAGAATATTCAGAGTTATAATTGGAGGATAAAAATAATAGAAGGGCTATTAAGCCTCAAGTTTCAAGGTGGAAACCAACTTTGTCTTGCAGAATAAGTTGATACGGACATTGTCAAAGCAATGAATAAGGTGTGTGGGTAAAGAGGAGGTGGTCCACTTCTGCCTGCTCTGGGGTCTTTGTATACAGTGAGTCAAAGTGCTGGAATAGTTTGTGTAACAAGGCAATTTGTTAATCAAGTCCTGTATTTGGCTGGTTTAATTCTGTTTGTTTCAGTAGTGTTATGCTTAAACCACTGCAATGATGTGAAAAATTGATCCCAGTGTTTTGTTCAATGAGATAGACTGGATGAGTATTTTTCATTCTATAAGTACTGATGGAAATAGTAAGACATCACAAAGTGTTCTATGAATTTTATGTTTGCCCTCATGTATCAAAAAAAACTGAGGGGGGGGGAAAGTAACAAAAAAAAGTCAACGTTTACTTTTTGTTGTTGTTGTTATTTGGTAAAAAATAGCAAGTTACAAAAGTAGATCAATACCTGATCCTTCAGTTAAAATTAGAGAAATGCTGGAACAGATAATCTCTTAAGATTTCATGTAGAAATCATGAATTTAGAAGGACATTTATGGTATGGGGTGAGGCAAAAAAGCATTGTTCTTGTGTCTGTCTGAGTTTTAAAGAAATGTTAGAATACAGATTGAACTGGATTGTGTTCTACCTTCCCTTTTCAAAATTCTTGTATAAAATTTTTGAAATGTGAAGGATAAATATATGAAAGCCTTGCCTGAGTTGTGACCATCATAGCTTTAAAATTTAGATCATGCAGTTGGATCTGTGACCTGATCCAAAAGGCGCATCGCTGTGCTTCCAGTAAAATAATTCAGTAATTTGTTAATCATAAGTTCATTACAAAAGTCAGTGGCACTGCTAATGTGTCTTTCTATACCTGAGTACAGATAGAAAATTGTAATTGGTTTTTAATGATTATGATAATAATAATAATAGTAATGATAATGATAATAATAATAATCCCAAATAGTAAAGTCACTGAAGACTTGCGAAAAGAGACTTAATATACAGAGCTGTCAGCTCTTCACTTGAACTGTCTTGAATCTTGACACTAAATGTAAAACCAAACTTTTCATACCAACATTGTGAAACAAAATGTTATATGTTTATGTGGTCCCGTGCTACCAATTTCTACTCTGTGTTGAGATACATTTCTAATTTTAAAAGCAAGAGGAAGCATTTAAAAGAGGGTGAACAGGCAGCTGGTGGTGGGGGAGTTAAATCAAGAATTGTTACATTAATATAGTAGTTGTAATATGGACATGATGGAATACATTCACATTTTTAAGTGCAAGAGGGGGATGCACTTTGGAACAACAGTTTAAGTTTTCAACCAGTTTTATGGCTACGTAAGCTCCTAGTTAAGGCTTCATGAGCCAAAATTGAAGGTGTAAAAGCATTCAAACCTTTACAACTACCTTACCAACACTTCCTGTGTGCCTCCATCTCCACTTTCTCCAGCTCAGCGTCTCAGCCACTCTGTAATGAGAAAACTGCTGTAAAGTTACCATAATCACAGAAACAAGATTTGCCCTTTGAACCACATACAGGAGAGAATGACCATACAGGAGAGAATGACCAGATTACTTTGAATGGGTGTGCCTCAGCTTTCTGATTGACAAACTGCTGGTGTTCCTGATCTTTGCTAAGATAAAAGAATGTAATTATTAACCAGGAAAAGCTCCAGTCCAGCACGTGCATGGCACGTGTAGTCTTTACAGAACTGTCACTAGTCACTGCTACTTTTGTTAGTATCAGACACAGAGAGTGTCGTTAGCAAGCTGAATTAGCGTGTGTGCCTTTGTACAAAGGATCCTCAATACTGGGCTGATGTATGTACTTGACAACAGAAGTTCACATGGAGGAGGTTACGTATTGAGTACATTTTTCTGTAAGTATAATTACTCTTGTCAGCATAGGCTGCACTTTTTTATTTTTCAAAGTCAGATCAAGTCTATGAGAAGAACAATTCCATTTAGCATATGCAGAAAGTTGATACCTGGTTTGTTAATGTACTATTAAAACAAACAAAAAAAAAGATGGGAAGGAATGAGCATCATTAAAGGATCTTTGATCAAGGCTCAGCTGAAACCACTCCAACATTTATACTATAATTAAAAACAGTGACTGTCCTTGCCTAATGTTCTATTCATAGATAACTAAGGTATGTACCATAAACCACGTATGATTGTGTGATCAAAGGACATTTTACTGTGTATCTTATCAGTAGTAGTACACTAACTCTATGATCATAATTTTTCCTTTTCTGTTGTGTTTCCATGGACTTCATAAAGATTATTGTAGTTTATGTTATGTTAGTCAGTATTGATTTATCAAGGGTTTTTTAATTGCTTCTTAAATGTTAAAGTCTAACAACAACTATGCTACAATTTAACTACTAAACTTTCTGAAAGGATGATTTTACTCATATTTCAACCTGGTAAGTCTCTTATGCCTGATCTAAAAATTTGTCCACAGAAAACCAAGAAAAGATAACAAATTTGGACAGTAAAAGCTGGGACATACAAGACAATAGGTTCATTTTGAATATTTTGGCCATATTATATTTTATTCCTTTCCCATATACATGCTTTTGAGACCAAATATGAGACTTTCTGGCTTTGAATATATATGGAGAGCCCTCCAAAAGATCTGATTTTGAGGAAGCTGGGACTCAGTATTCTGTTAGTATTTATGCACAGTTAGGAAATAATTCAAGTATGTAAAGAGATGCCATTTTAGATGTCAAGGGTGTCCTGTTTGGCCTCCTACTGCTGCTCAAGAATATGACTGTTGTGCAGGTCCTTTGTCATCTGCTGTTATCTACTTTGTCATCTTCCTATGTGGAAGCCTCACATATGCTGTTATCTGAAATTATTCAGGTGTCTAATAGTTTAGATGCCTGAATAATTCTTTATGTTACCTTTCAGTAACTGTGTGCCTGTAAGATGTTAAGTGTATTTTCAGTTTACTGTAGATTTTCAGATGCTCTGTGAATGCACAATCAGGATCTTAACCAGATTGGTGTGGATCTAGCATGTGGGATAGTCATGACTACCTAACTCATGCTTTGTCTACACAAAAAGTAAGGATGTATGCTGAGGTCATTCTCAAGTCTGTTTATGTCAGTGAGCTGGTAGACGTCCTTACACTCAAGTCCTAGTAATTGTTTACCTCTGCTGGACTTCCAGGAGTGATGTTCACCTGAAGACTCTGTCCTTCAGACCTTCTGTTTCTGCTGTGTGTTGGAAACTGGCTGTGATCAAGTCCTAAAGACTGCTACTGGTATTATTTTCTCCTGTTCCTGATTACAGCTCTTCCACTTTTCCATGTAATTTTTCACTATCACTTAACAGCAAGGAATCTGAGACAGGAAAGAGGTGGTTGTGCCACAGGCCAAAGCCTCTGCTTTCCAAATGCAAAGCATGAGGTGCAGAGGTTTCATTCTGGCTGCCTACCCTGGGCTGAAGAAGAGCATGTATTACTCAAGTTCCTTTGATAGTCGCTTTTGACCAGCCCTCAGTACTACTGTGGACATTCATCATGAAGAAGGCTATGTCTGAAGAGTTTGGCAAAGGGCAACAACACCCACTTGGGAACGAAACATTATCTGTGGTGAAAGTACTGTAATACTCTAGCAGTTAGGGTGTTACAAAAGAAGGGAAGATCTGTGTTCTAGACTCTTGGCATCAAGAAGAGGCACAGCTGTAGCTTCCTAGGAAGGTCTAGTTACCAGCCTAACAGCACTCTCAGTCTATCCACCCTCTGGATGAAGAGTGTGTAGTTTAAGCACAAGATTCCATGGACACCAAAATGGAGTCCTCTAATAACTTTTATTTGTCATAGGTATGTTCAACAGTAAAGTGATTCTTGAGGGTAGGCAGTGTGAATTATTCCTGAGCCTTGAGAATTTAAATTCCAAATGAAATCACAATTGAAGCATTTTGAGTGTGTCCTTCCTGGTTAGGATAATCTTGTGTGACAAAAGAATGCTGGACTTTAAATCCTGGTCCAGAGGTCATTTCTGTATTTATTGTATAAAAGGACACTGTTACACTAGGGCATAAAATGTATATTTCATGTGAGGTGAAAAGGAACAAAGTTATCTGCATTTAAGACAGTGATACAGAAAATATGTATTGAAGGAGCTGGTAGCAGTGTTGAACATGCTGCTAAAAATGTGTTTTAGCTGGTACTGAAGTAGAAGCTACAGAGGATTGCTAGGCTGATGGAGCTGGAAACTGGAAAAGGCTGAGTGGCTTGGACTGCAAGAAAGCGAGTAGTGTACCCACTACAAAGATGTACCCAGCACTGTCTGGGCTAGAGAATGGTGACTAGGACTTCTTTCTGGATGACATCTGAGAAGGAAACTGATGGCAAGCACCACTCTGCTTCCACAAATAGCAGGGGCACCTAGCAGGATTCTGCTTTTGCTGACTTTGGTTGTGATACTGAGCCTGACAGTATTTAGGAGTCCAGAATCTATATTTAAAATACATGTGAGAAAGCCTGTGTATACGGTTCAAATGAAGGTCAGAGGCTGAGGTTGCTACACTTTCTTCAAGAACTGCAGCCTCTGTTATCATGTAGTGTTTGGGTTATCTCCTCACATGGGGAACCTCTGTGTCTTTCACTCCTGTTATTCTTGCTTCTCCAAGAAACACCAATATGTTGTTTTAGTTAGGTGAGCTAGCAGTGAAGTACGTAATTTTGAGTAAATTGTTCAAGATAAATGCAGTCATATAGCTGTAACACTTCAATGAGATATCCATGCTTCCAGAGTGGCAACCAACAGGAATGTGCAAAATTGTATGCTGTCCTCCGATAAATTAAGGTCATATAAATACAAACCAGAACAGGCTGCCCAGGGAAGTGGTTGAGTCACCATCCCTGGAGGTATTTAAAAGATGTGTAGATGTGGTGCTTAGGGACATGGTTTAGTGGTGGACTTGGCAGTCCTGGGTTAATGGTTGGACTTGATGATCTTAAGGTTCTTCTCCAACCTAAATATTTTATGATTCTATGAATGGAATTGATATTTGATGAGATAAAATAATACACGTTAGCAATTCCCCCTTCAGTTGGTGGTCCTGTTGCAGCTGTGCCATTAGTTTGCCTTGGATCATAACATTTCTCTCTTTGAAGCATTGGCAAAGAAAATTCCAAAAGGCAAAATAAAAAGCCAGTTCTAAGTCTTCAACATGTGTTGAAATTCTCAAGGATCCAGATGACTCCTCATTATTTTAGAAGTCTTGGGAGAAAGTTACCCAGGTCTGCTTATTTTTCAGTGTTTATTTTTGATTGCTTCTCTTCAACGTCATCCTTAGCTAATCTTGGAAAAGGAAATATGTCACCATTGTTTTATGGTACAAAGACACGCTTAGCTTTGTTTCAAATACAGGACAGAAACATGCTGAACACCTCTACCTTTTCCTGCATGGTTAACAGTTTTGTCATCTGCCTTTTCTGATGTAATCGATATTCTTGCCACCTCTGTATCAACATTCACAAGAACTAGGATTTCTTTTACTCCCGATTTTTATTAAAAACCGATTGTTGTCCTTAGTCCTATTGAACATGGAATTTTTGCACCTATAATTTTAATTTCCCCTGTTACCTGGTTTTCTTAACTTCTCATTTACATTTTTTGATTCCACATTTATTACTGTCTGCAGGGAAATGGGGTATATCTATATTCCTAATACTCAAAAAGATCAAATGTGAGAAACAATAATAAATTCCTACATTTGGAAAATATGTGAAACACATGGGCTGAAGGTAGTGTCTCTATAGTTTAAATCTAAACCCTCACAATTTCTAATCTGATCTGTAGTCAAAAAGAAGAGAATGAGTCAAAGTTGTATTGCTTACCATACAGCTGCTTTTCATACTGTTTCATAGAAGATTAAATTTCTGGTGAAATAGATTATTTAAATTCATTATGCGAATGTTGAAGTCCATTTTTAGGTGTGTAAAAAGTACCTGTCTGAGGACACTTACAGACTTGAGGCACCAGATTAAAATCTAATGTTTATTAATTCCTTCAGTTTTGTGTCTTGCCCCTGTGAAGGCCACTGTCACTGTTGGGACAAAGGTGGTTGATGCACTTGTTGATGCATCTGCTACAATTTTTAGGTCTGATCATTAAGGTAAAGTGATCTCAAGTCTAAATAATTTCAGCTGAGATTTGCCACAGCAATAATAAGCCTTATGTTATAAAAATATAATTTAGTTATGGTTTCTTTAAGTTCTGTGCAAGTAAAAAGAGGCAAAGTATAGTGATACCAGTTCTGCCAGTCTGCCTCTAATAATTCACAAGAGAAGCTGTTATGTCTGATGCCATTTGTTGTCATAGTATTGGACACTTTTGTGTTTGTTCCCACAGTGCTTCACAAGGACTTCAGGCCCTGTTCTAATTTCTCATGTCCCAGGTTTTTTCCACTGAATTCAAAAGGATATTTCCATTGTCGTAAGAGAGATTTAAATAAGACCAGTGCAGACACATCTATGCAGTTGTGGTCTTACTGTCCTATCACTTTTTATCATTCCCATTGCGTACTTTATTTTGCTGGAGCATATGGGCCTTTTTCTCATCCTTTATACCCAGGACAGAGAGGTAGCAGAACAAAGACTTATCAGCCTTGAGGGTCGTCTTTCTGAAAAATAGACTTAAATGACTACAGCCAAATAACTTGTACTTGGTTTCATTTTTAGTTTCATTTTTCAAGTTTTATTGTATTGCTGGTGTATCTTTATTTTTTCCTTCTCTTTTTTTTGGTGTGGGTCCATGGTTATCCATATTGCTGAACTTTGCACTTTGACAGGAAATAATAATCAGTGAAAGGATTATATAAAGAACAAACACAATTCATTGCCTGCTCTGATTTCAGGATTACACATTGCAGATAAAAGAATGTCATAACACAGTGAGGTCTGCCGCATAACATCGTACAGACTGGCATGATGTGCTTTAAGAGTGTGATAAGGAATCATCAAATGCATTAGAAATGAATGGAAAAGCTTTCCTCTTAGACTAGTTGTCACTGTAAGGAGTCTGTTCTTAACTTCAAAATTCTAAATGCCATAATAGTAGTGTTAGTAACAATGAATGCCATAAGAAGTCCAAGAGCAAAACAGCTTTCATAATTTATGGAGAAAGATAGAAATGTCATCTCACAAGCAGTGTCTGGTACACTTGTGTATTAAATTCTATACATCTTGTCACTTAGTGGGCAGAAACAGCCAAAATATTGCTTATTGATTCCTTCATACAGAGACAAGATGGCAGAAATCTGTCTTGTATTCAAAATTCACTATACTGTGCCTTCAGTATGTCTTCATACCCTAACTGGATGAGTATTCTGGTGGTCCAAGGATCCACTACAGACTATACATACTACTTCAGGACTCTACATAGCTAATGTAAAAATTTATTAAATTGCCTTTGATTCTGATGGTTCCTGGTGTTCCTGCTCTTATACCAATGATGAAGAGCTGCATGAGCAGCTGCACCAGCAAATAGGGTACTTCTCCTCTAACCTCTCTGGAGATATCTGAGGGTGGAACAGTTGAACATTGTTTCCTCCTTGTTTTAGTGATGGCATCTATTCTTTCCAAAGATGTGATTATGCATTGCCAAGAATAAATAAGGCTCTCCTAAAACATTTTGTACACAAGGTAGTGTTGCTTTCCACCATAGTTTTTGGCCTTGTTGTAAGACTCATTGGCTCTGACAAAGGGGTAATCTCACTCATTTTTCTTCTGTATGAAAGGGGAAGGACAAGAGAGAAATAGTATATTAAAACCTTCCTGGATAGTCCTGCTTACAGATTCCTGGAAGTGAAACTTGACCCAATGGTACTGTATTATGAAAAAGAGGATTGTGGGTCTTTCAGACACCATGGAGTTTTTTAAGAAATAGGGAATGCATAAAGGCCAAAGAGCATGGACATGGTGTGAAGACACAGTAGTGCACAGACTTCTGGATGTTCGTTGGCTTGAGCTCTTCAAGCGTACCCCAAGATCTCTAGGCTCTATGTGGATTTACTTTGAAGGTCTTGTGCTCTGGGAAGTCAAGAGAGGAGCCTCTTGGAGCTAGATGTCGAGGCAGTCAGGGAAGCTGGGAGCCAATACCATCACTGCTACGGGACATTCAGTTAAAGTACGTGAAGTCCTAGGATGGATGAGGTTTTTTTTCATCCATCTTTCTGTTAGTATTTGTTCTGTCTTCACAACTAACACTGGAACTGTAGATTTTTTCTTGAACATGGATCATCAGTTTTCCTATAAGAATACCTATTTTCCTAATGGGTCTCAGTATGTCTGACTGGACTGTGACTGAGTGCTAATGTGGAAGGAGGTGCTTTTTTTCCCCTTCCTGGCTACTTCTACCCACACCATTCACTTGTATGCTCCCACTGCTTTCTTGCATTGATGTCCGTGCTCATTAGAACCGTGGCTGATTTATCCCTCTGTCATTATAAAGCTAGATTAGCAAAGACACAACCAAACTCAGTGCACTTGCACATACCTTGTCTGTCAAGGACAAAAGCTGACCAGGAACAGCAAGGTAAAGGCAACACTGCAACAGCCAGCAATTAGATTTACTTAGGTTGCTGTAGAGCCACATTTTTAAGTGTTGTTTAGTGGCAGCAGGAGATTATTTCAGTCAAAACTACTGTGGTCCAGCCCTCCATTTTTGGCTGTGTATTTTTACTTTCACATTTGTGCTGGCACTCATGCTTGTCTAACTGGGAGATGATCTCAGAAATGCATCTTTTCACCCTTTGATGAAATCCTGTTGTGGGTTGACCATGGCTGGATGCCACATGCCCACCAAAAGCCACTCTATCATTCCCCTCCTCAACTGGACAGGGGAGAGAAAATACAATGAAAGGCTCATGGGTTGAGATAAGGACAGGGAGATCACTCAGCAATTGCCATCACAGGCAAAACAGACTCAGCTTGGGGAAATCAGTTTAATTATTACCAATCAGATCAGAGTAGGATAATGACAAATAAAACCAGATCTTAAAACACCTTCCCCCTACCTCTCCTTTCTTCCCAGGCTCACCTTCACCGCCGATTTCTCTACCTTCTCCCCTCAAGTGGCACGGAGGAATGGGGAATGGGGGTTGCTGTCATGCCATCACACGTCGTCTCTGCCGCTCCTTCCTCTGCAGGAGGAGGACTCCTAACACTCTTCCCCTGCTCCAGCATGGGGTCCCTTGCACAGGAGGCAGTCCTCCATGAACTCCAGTGTGAGTTCTTCCCATGGACTGAGTTCTTCATTAACTGCTACACCGTGGGTCCCTTCCATGGGGTGCAGTCCTTCAGGAACAGACTGCTCCAGCGTGGGTCCCCCATGGGGTCACAAGTCCTGCCAGGAAACCTGCTCCAGCCTGGGCTGCTCACAGGGTCACAGCCTTCTTTGGGCATCCCCCTGCTCTGGTGTGGGGGGCTGCAGGCAGATATCTGCTCCACTGTTAACCTCCATGGGCTGCAGGGGCACAGCCTGCCTCACCATGGTTTTCACCATGGGCTGCAGGGGAATCTCTGCTCCGGTGCCTGGAGCACCTCCTGCTTCCTGCGCTGATGTGGGGATCTGCAGAGTTGTTCCTCTCACATACCCTCACTCCTCTCCTCCAGCTGCAGTTGTGCAGCAGGTTTTTTTCCCCCTTCCTTAAATGTGTTATCACAGAGGTGCTACTGCTGTTGCTGATGGGCTCGGCACTGGCCAGCAGCGGGTCTGTCTTGGAGCCAGCTGGCATTGGCTCTACCAGACATAAGGGAAACTTCTAGCAGCTTCTCACAGAAGCCACTCTTGCAGCCCCCTGCTACCAAAACCTTGCCATGCAAACCCAATACAAATGCCTTGTTGAGTCATGAGAGCAGCCATTGTTCCTTTAGCTCTTTCCTACCTCTTTGTCTCTCTTCTAATCCTCATCAAGCCTTTTCTTTCAGGGAAAGAGATTCTTCATTGACTTGGACCATTGCTGAAATGTGGAGTATTATGCAGTTCTGGAACTCAGAAGTATGTGCTAGCCAATTATTTAGGAGTTGTACTTCTTTATTTATTGCAACTGCTTCACAAGTGCTGGGTCAGTAGTCATACTAAAAGGTGCCCCGCATAGGAAATGTCTCAAGGCTCGAAATACTGTGTTGCAAAGTATTTCTTCAGGATTATCAAACGTGGAGGAATTTCAAGGAATATGGAGGAATTTTCTGTAGAATCGGGAAAGTAGTGTACCGCATCCTTAACTGTGGAACAGCTTTTAGTTCTCCTCTTCTGTGAGAGAACAATCTAAACACCCCATTCAGATTCCATAAATTAGTAGCAGGAAATCTGTTTGTCCACACATCAAATTCCAACAACACTGCAACATTTGGTTCCCAGGTTTTGTAGTTGTGCAGAAGCCTAAGTGCTCTACTGTGTAGATAGAAAACATTAAGCAGAAAATGGCAGAAGGAACCATTGAACATACAAACCTAACCTCCTGCACTGCCTGTCACCTCACTGGGGGAAGTGGGACAGACTGTGTGCAGTAAGCCACAGTGAGTATTGGGGTAGTTATGACTAGCAGCCTGGGAGCAGAAATGTTTGGCTTAATATGAGCTTGGGCAGGGGGAGATGTGTTTCTCTAAGTGTTATTTAATTATGCTCTTTTTTTTCCTCAATACCTGCATCAGTGATCAAAACCTGTGTTAATTCACAATGCATTAAGTAAAAATCTCCAAGTTGTACTGGTTTGTCTATGACATGCAGGTAGGTGTATGCTCTGCAAATAGCTGTTGCAACTGAAGATATCCTGCTATGGCTTTCTAGGTGCATACTACTGCCTCCTGTTACAGTTTATCCCATGCTGGACTTCATCTGGTAGTTTCCATGAGCACTTTCTACTTTATTCTGACAAAATCAGCTAAGTTATTTCAAATAGTTTATTTAGCAATGTGAAGGAATTTAGCTGATGTGGCTTGAAGCAGACTAGGAAGCACTTCACCTGGTTTAGTGCAGAAGAATTGGTAGAGTGCTGTCATGGAAAAGCATTAATGCTGTTCTGCTAGTGACACCTGCATTTCGTAAAGCAAACAAGGATTCACTTTACCAACAGGAGACTGATTCTGTCCATTGCCTCAGCACTCCATTTGGCAGAACTGTACATGTGGTAATCTCCAGTGGCAGCGTGATGATGGATAGCTGGGAATCATTGTCCCTTTGGCTGGCACAGGGTGTATCTATTCTCATTTCTGGTTCTGTGCTGCTGTGGATTGATAGCGCCTGTCGTGCACCTATGCCAGCTGAAAAACTTACTGCCTCTCTTCTGAATGCAACTAGCCTGTAGATCTGTGAGTATTCCCTAACCTGTGTTGGGCAAAAGGGTTAGCAAAACCTACTATTTAAATCCTTAAGGCAAATTACCTGTCTTGACCAAAATGCATTAGGGACTCCTTATGGGTGTAAATCTGGAAGTGACAGCCTGTTGCTCTGCATGACTAAATTACCAAGTAGGTTTAGACTGCTATCCTCTGTGGCTATACTGCATCCAGTATCTAAAGCAAACTTCTTTGGAGCTACTTTTCATTTTTTGACCAATTTATAGATACATTTTCTTTCCTCAAGTTAGTTGCGCTTCACTTAGCAGCATGTTCTCTGAGTCACATTTTATTCTTCGTCTCCCTAGGTCTCTTTGGCCTTTTTGGAGATAGAAGACATGATCATGTCTCTGGGTCAAAGATTGCTGGAGGCTGGGAGAATGTATAGAAGTTAGATACTCTTATGCTTGCCCTGTTTATGTGCTGTCTTGGCATATGCTAATAGCCGCTGCTGGGAATTGGATGCTGGGCTAAAGAGATCTTTGGTTTTACCTGTTATGGCTGTTCTTATGGTTTACTTCTATATGGCTTCAGGAAGACAGTAGCTACTCGGTGACTTTGCAGTTTGTCATTCAGTGTGGAGATGCTTTTCAGTTTTGTGGTGGGTTGACCTCGCCTGGATGCCAGGTGCCCACCAAGCCACTTTATCACTCCCCTCCTCAGCAGAATGAGGGGAGAAAATAGTATGAAAAAAACCTTGTGGGTCAAGACAAAGGCAGTTTAATGAAGCAATTGCAAAAGTCTCACGTGTGAAAGCAAAAGAAAACAAAAGCTGCTATTCTCTACTTCCCATCAGCAGGCAATGTTCGGCCACTTCCAGGGAAGAAGGGCTTCAGTAGGCGTAGCAGTTGCTCTGGAAGACAAATATGGTAAATAATGAATGCCCCCCCTTCCTCCTCCTTTCTCTTAGCTTTTATATCTCAGCACACATCATATGATATGGAATATCCCACTGGTCACTTTGGGTCAGCTGTCCTGTCTGTGTCCCCTCCCAAGACCTGCCTGCTGGTGAGAGGGGGAATGTTGCAGAGACAGCCTTGGTGCTGTGCGAGCCCTGCTCAACAGCAGCCAAACCCCTGGTGTGTCGTCACCACCTTTCTTGCTACCAATGCAAGCACAGCACTGTGAGGGCTGCTATGGGGCTCAGCCAGACCCAATACAAGTTTTCTGGCTATGTGCAGTCATGAAGGGGGAGAAGTTAAAGAAATTTGTTGAAGTGTGAAGAAAAATATTTGGCCTTTTCATTTGTAGAGGAGACATAAAGCATGCAAAAATGAAAGGAAGGACAGTGAAAACAGGGAGTATAATGAAGAGCTCGGGTAGATGCTCTTCCTAGAGAGAGAGAGCGAGCAAAAGAACAAAGAATATTAATAAGGCAAGGCATGAACTGAGGAAGACACTTTGAAAGGGAAGCAGTAAGCACTGTAGCAAACTACAGTAAAAACAATACAAAATGTTTAGATAGGATTTCAAGAAGAAATAGAGGTGGTAATTTCTGAAACTTATTTTTCAAACTTTTGAGATTTTTAGCAAATAAAAACATTAAAGAATGCATTTTGTAAATAATATGAGTCTTCATTAAAAGAGCAGTGTTTTTACTGATGCACTAATTCACCTGCTCAAAATGCTTCAGTCATCAACTCATGGAATTTAGAATTGCAATGTTTGTGTGTATGTGCATGTGTGCATTTGTGGTTTGGATGAAACTGGTATTTTTTCATTTGAATCAGACAAAGGTGTGGTCAGGGTGTTTTCTTTTGGGCATTTATTTATCATAGCTTACAGTTTGCTTTGTTGTTCAAATAGTATGTGACTCCACCCTTTCTCATTATTACCAAGCAGGGATATAAGGCTGCTTTAGAGAGTTTCGAAGTTAACACTATTGAAATCTGGTATCCAGTTGCTTTCTAGTCCTTTTAGGAGCAAGACTTTGGAGGCAAAATGATAAGCATTGTATCATGACTCTTTAGAAGGAAACATGATGTTGAAAGAAAATTCTTATACTAATGTGTTCCTTATTTAATTGGCAAGAAGTTGTCCCCTTTCACTCCATTCCAAACTTCCTGTGTAGTGAGCCTGTGAGGGTCCAGGAGTGCAAAAGCTGTGTTTAAGAATGTGTGGGTTTGATCTCCTGAAAGTATTTCAAAGGAGTATGCAGACAGTAAGTGTAAGCATACCCTCATCTCTCCCAGACAGGCTACCAGAAGTGCTTGCTCATGCTGGAGGGAAACAGTGCTTTATGCTAACGGTGTCACAAATCACACCCAGTGTCTCCAATGCAAATGCAGAGCTCCAGGAAGCAATTTGTTTCCTTCTGTCCCAGTACTCCCTGAAGGGTGATGCAAGTCTACTGTCTTTAGTGTGGAATGGTAGCTGCAGCCGAGGGTGAGTTCCTGAAAATTATGAGTGAAAAGGAAAATCAACACTCTTAACTATTTCTGTATATGAAACTGGATCATGAGCCCATACAAATTTGTTTTGCTTGGATCTTGTCTATTATAGCAGTTCTAGTTTTTCACAAGTCCTAAAATAGCAGGGAAGAAGAGGAATGGGGTGGATGAAAATGAAAGTAAGTTGTCAGTCTCCTTGGGAATGCTGTCAGTATGCTTCCTGCTAAAATGTATTTCTTACCTTTTTGGAGAAAAAAAATCAATGGTAAACCTAAAACCCCAAAATCTTTTTTAAAACTCATGTTCTATGTTTCAGGGGTGACTGCTGGAAATCAGTTATTGCAAGATTTGGTTGTGTTCCAGTGTAACACAGGGAATGTAATCTGCCTCCTCCTTTTTAAACTTTTCCATCTTCCCTCAGTAGTGAAGTCACCTGTTCTTTTGCCAGATGTAGGTTTGCTCTCAGAACAAAGATTTGTCAAAATCAGTGTGTGTAGCACCCTAGCAGAAGGCACCATATCCAAAGGCAGAAGGGACAACTATGCAAGGGAGAGGATTCATCAGAGGTCAGGGAGGAACATTTCTTGTAGGTGACTAATAGTAAGGGATGGGCAAACCTTGTGTTGTTTTGAGGTTTTGTGAACCTTGTGAACTGTACTTTTGGTTTCACAGAGTTTGTGAACTGTTCCGTCTTCCAACTTGCCCTTCTCCCCATGATATTTTTCAGGAAGGGGGTTTTGTTGATTTCCGCACCCCCTCACCCCCCCATAAAAGAGACATCCCTTTCTGTATGTATTAATGCTTGAACAATCTTTCCACTTCAGCACGTTCTCAGCAAACTACTGGGTGTGAGCAGTTTCTGTCCATATCATGGCCTCTTTTTCTCAGTACTTGCATTTTAATGATATTCTATTCTCAGTATTAAAGCACAATATGGGAAAGGGACCTTCTAGGTCAGTATCAAGAGGAAGTACAGCTTGTTCTTTCTGTAGGTCTATCTAGGTCCAGTTTTAAACAGGTTAAGTTTCTTTCCTTTACTCCTCATTTAATCTAAATAATCTGATTTTGTATAATTCTGGAGTATATTATTTTACAGAATCACAGAATTGTCAGGGTTGGAAGTGACCTCTGGAGATCACCTAGTCCAACCCCCTACTAAAGCAGCTTCACCCAGAGCAGGTTGCACAGAATCACATCCAGGTGGGTTTTGAGTATCTCCAGAGAAGGAGACTCCACAGCCTCTCTGGGCAGCCTGTTCCAGTGCTCTGTCACCCTCAAAGTGAAGAAGTTCTTCCTCATATAGAGGTGGAACTGCCTGTGTGGCGGTTTGTGCCCACTGAAAAGAGCCTGGCCCCATCCTCTTGACACCTGCCCTTAAGACACCTTAATGCATGTTTTAAATTGTGTTTGTGTAACATTTGTCCTCTCTGCTCCCTTTTTCAGTCATTCAACTGATCTTTGAAAGCTGAATCAGAACCAGGACCCTCCTAGTTTCATTAAGTCCCTGCACCACTGAGTCAGGGTCTTGGACTCCACAAAATTTGAGATTGTTTTAGAATAAAAAACCATATTCCTTCTTCATTGTCACCTGTAGGAATGAATGTCCTTAGACTGACTTTCAAAAGAGATGGTTTTATATTACTACTTTCTTATTTAAATCTCTGTTGTACCATGCATGTATGTTACATGTTTAAAACAGGTTGATTTATTGTGTATACTGCTACCACTTTGCATTCGATGAATTGTAAGGAGAGAAACTTCTTCAGACTTTGCACTGGGAAGACCTGCAAGGTGATCTGAAAGGAAATAGTCAATAATTTGGAGACTTTGTGTAGTGAATTGTGGTTTGCATATCTTTATCTAATAAATGGAATAGATTTATTTTATTTTTTTCTTTTCAGGATAGTATTTTGGTAGATTATTGCTGTGTTCTAAATTTTAACTTTAATGGATGCCAGTTATGTTAATGAATTCTAGCTGGCCAATCAAAGAGTCACAGCTATTTTGTTTGTAAAGTATACTAATTGAGATAGCTATACGCAGTTTAATTGTGTTGGTAAATAATGTTTTATTTCTAAACAGTTCATCTTTTAATGGAGGAGGAGGAGTATGAGTGGGGGATTTAGTAATTTGCCAAAAATGAAGACATATTTTCTAATTACACAGATTATTCATCATCATTGGTGCTTATAAAAAATACCCTAAGGCACAAATATATATATGTATAAATTTTTAAAAAGGAAGTAAAGCTTCATCTAAAATAGAACTTAAAACAGAAGTTGAAGCCAACTTTGATGAAAGCTTCGCACATTTTAAGCTGACTCTAGGGTACACAACAAATAGATGTGGAGTGTTGCAAAACTCAAATGTTAAAGCAACAGAGCACGGTCTGTATACTGCCAAGATCTAGATGAAGAATTGTCCAAAAGCCTTCAGTGCAATTATAATGAATTAAATATGCAAACTATGCTTTTTAGAATTTCTGCACTTTTTACTATTCTGCCATAAAAGGATTTCTCAGTGGAGATGACTTGTACAAGAATTGTAGATTTGTAATAGAAACGGGAATCTTGCATTATATAGACTGAGCAAAACTGAGGCTCTTTAGTTGAATTCAGTTCTTTATGCAAGAATATATTTTGTATTTGCATTACTGCAACAAAATTAGGACTAGGGCCACCGACAGAGATGTGTTTTACTACAAGTAAAAGGATAGATTGGGGATTGGCAGATTTATATTCCCTAAGCACTTTCCCACAACAGCTCTTCTGATGACAAGCCAACCAAGCAAGTTTTGGCTTGCAGTTTCGGTGGTTTGCAAACTGTTTCATTTTGAAAGTATGGGAGTTGTTACTCAACACCAGGGGCCAAATGATGATCTCAATTGTGCTGGAGTTACACTCATGCTTCTTTGTTTACTATTTTGGAACAGCTGCTAATGTACACTGCTTTTCAGATCATGATCTGGTCCAGTTTCCTATACATTATAGAAGGTGACGGAAGAAAGAAAATGAAATTCACCTCATCTGTGATAGAATTTTGACTGTGTCTGTCTTTTCTGCATTAAATCTAGGGAAAGCCTAGGGCACATATTTTATACACCTACTGAACTGCCCTGTTAAGATGCGTATCTCTGCACTGACTGTAGGAGCAGTCTGGTTACCTAACTGCCTTAAACCAAAATCTTAACCTTTATACAGCTAGAATGAGGCAAAAAGAGTCCCACTCTAGAAAAATTGACTGGAGAAGGAGATTGTGTATTCTTCATCAATGCCTTTGAAAGAAAATGGTTCTTTACATTAGCAATATTTTTGCTTGTAAAGGTGTTCATACTGCTTTTTTTATAGCCCAGATTAATGTTATAATGTCATCCTGCAATAGAAAATTTTAAAGAATGTTTTTTAGGCAAAAGAAAGTGCAAGAACGTGAAATCTAGGACAAATACTGCTCTCTGCTTTATGATTCTTCCCAATCAAGAGCAGTAATTGAGTTGCTTGATGGAAACTACTTTTAGGGGTACTAGAAATCAAGAAGTTGGGTTTTTTTCAGCCTCATTTTTCATGGCAGTGTGAACTTTGCTTGAAAATAATTATAAAACATTTCTGCTGCTTTCTATGTCTTAGCATGGAATGACTCTATGGTACAGTTGTTCCTTCAGTGAGGTTCAGATAAAACGTATTGGCTAAGTGAGGAGATGAAGAGCTACTGTAGGAAAAATACTGCAAGAGCATGTCAAATGTAGGCTAGCCAAATAAGACCTAAGAGAGGCTGGAATGTTTCTCATGAATATATCAAGGGACTAACTACCGATAGGTGGGAAAGGAAAAAGGGTGGTGATGGCCCAAGGTAGAAGTCATAAATCAGTTTAGACTGTGACTTTGAAAGTTTTCAAGAAAGAAATGATGCTTTGGGCCATCTTCTGGGGGAGCAAAAAACCCAACCACTGTTAAGATGAGTTTGATCATTTTAAGAAAAAGGTTGTATCATGATAGATAACAAGAAACTGCACTTGGGACCCAGGAATAGTCTTTTGATAATAGGTTTTGAAGGCCGTAGAACACAGAGCACTCCTGCATTCTCTGCTTCTAGTCAAAGCCATTAGTAAGTATCAATATATAGCTTAGGACATTTTCCTTCATGATAAAAAAGCATCTGAAAAGACTGGAAATTGCTGATAATCTCCTTGGAATTCTGTGAGTGAGGAAAGGTTCTATGGTTTGATGGAGAAAATAAAAAATTGATATTAAGGTCTTATATATAGTGGGGAATTTTGTTACCTATTTTTGGAAGTTGTTCAGCTGTAGAAGTAATATTGGTTACACAAACGATAGTGCACATAAAAGTGAAATACCCCCACTATTATGTCCTCTAACTCAGAAAATATTCCTGTATGTTTTGGTTTTTAAAATTGCTTTTTGAACATTCAGGTTACCTCATTACTATGGCATTGTTTGGGATCTGTGTTGTGAAGGACAGACACAGGATGGTGTTGAAAGTATTTGAAATGGTTTTGCACAAGTAAAGGATTTAAGTATAACTGGAAACTGAGCTGTATTTTTAAAAAGTGGCAGAATTTGGACTAGTACATGACACTTTAACTTCTAACTATGCAGAAAGATTTGGGTACTTGTAAAAATCACACACACATGCATGCACACACAGTCAGAGATATGCTCTTAACCTATCGAAAAATTACTAGTTAAGATTAAGAGTCAGACTTCAAGCTGCAGGTGCAAGGACACTTTGAGACTGTACCCTGTCCTTTATTCACCCTGTCGTTAATAAGTGACTTGATCTAAAACACATCCAGGCTTTCAGATAAGTCAAAATAGTGAACAGAGGTCTTGCCAATAGTCCTCTATATTGGAAATTGTTTCCCTGTATACGTATGGTTGTACCACAAGATGTTACGTTATCTGTTTTGAAAGCAGACACCATACAATGACCACACTTAGAAGGATGACTAGAATCCTTTTGCCAGAGGTTGGGCTAGCAATGTCTTAACTAACTAGACTGTATAGCAAAGTCAGTTTAGTGGTTTTTTTCTCTTCCCCCCCCCACGCTACATGTTATTATTAGCTATATGTGATAATTAATGACTAGTGAAGTGTTATTTAACTGTTGCTGAGCATACCAAAGGTTTGTCTTTAAATGTGATAACCATGGCTACCATGGCTGTCCTTCTGCTTTAAACAGTGCCTCAATTGTGTACATGCTGTTCTATGTTGATAGCATTCCTGAATCAACCACATGTAGTCTACTGAATCCTGTTGTAATGGTTTAAACTGTTTTCCCCAGATGTCTGTCTTGCCTCTCTGCCAAAGATTGTCCTGTTCAAAAAATCAATAGAAAAGAGCATTTGCTGGCTCAAAGACATGATCCCACAACGTTGGTCAAATCTATAGTTATTAGAGACATAAGAAGTTTGATGTTTTATTGGAGATGGATTTATTCAGTGACTTTTATTTCTTTCTTTCAAGTCTTTTTCAAAGACAGCAATCTCTCAGAAGGTGACAGGATAGTCAGTTTGGAAGGCAATGCCTAAAATCATTAAAACAAGTTTTAACATAAATTGTCTGTTAAACACCTTGAATGAAAACCAGAAGCATTTTATATCTACTCTTTAATTATTTTATTAGTTTGTTATCTATGTTAAATTTATCAATATGTGAATATTTGAAATTTACTGGTAAAAGTACTCTCAAGGAAAGACTTTCAAAGATACACATATAAGTATCTGAGAAAACTCATGTCTTAAATTTGTAGTATGTTCATCTGATTGGAAAGGCAAAACAATCCCAAGATATTTATTTAATCCATTACAACCAAAGAACAGAATTAGCATTTTCAATAACTCAGTTTAATGATGGGGTAGTTCATGCTGGAAGGGGCCTCAAGAGGTCTGCAGTCCAACCTCCTGCTTAAAGCAGGGCTGACTTGAGATTAGACCAGGTAGTTCAGGGCTTTATCCAGTTGGGTCCTGAAAACCTCCAAGGACAGACAGAGCCTCCACAGCCTCTCTGGGCATCCTGACTGTCTTTATGCGGAAGCAGTTTTTCCTTAGACATAGTTGGAACCTCTCATTTCCATTCACGCTTATTGCTTCTTGTCCTCCCACCATGTGCCATTGTGAGCAGTCTGGTTCTGTCTTCTCAGAAACCTTCTTGTGGGTACTGGCAGGCTGCTGTTAACATCCCTCAAAGCCATCTCTTCTCCAGACTGGACAAGCCCAGCTTCCTCAGCCTCTCCTCACAGGACAAGTACTTCATCTCCCAACAACTTGATGCCCCCCCGCCAATGAACTCGCTGCAGTTCATCAATGTCTGTCTTGTACTGGGGAGCCCAAAGCAGAGCATAGTAGTCTTGCTGTGGTCTCACAAGTGCTGAGTGGAAGGGGATAATCCTTTTCAATTTACTGGCTACATTCCAGTTAATACAGCCCAGAACACTGCTGGCATACCTTTTTCCCCTCTCTTTTTTCTTTCTTTTTTCCCTCCCTTGCCCCAGGTCACACTGTTCCCTCAAGTTCAGCTTGCTGTCTACTACAATCCCCTTCCACAGAACTACTTCCCAGCCAGTCAGTCTCCAGCCTGTATCATTGCAAAGGGCTCCTTCTTCCAATGTGCTGGAATTTGCATTTGTATTTGTTGAATTTCATGAGGTTCTTCTTGGTTCATTCCTTTAGCAGGTCTAGGTCCCTCTGAATGACAGCCTTGCCCTCAAGCATATAAACCATTCCCCACAGCTTGGTCTCATCTGCAAGCTTGACAAGAGTGCACTCCAGGCCTGCGTCTTTCTTAATTTTTTCCCCAGGATTAGTTCTCCCACTTGAAAATCCTAGGAGACTACAGTGACCAGGCACAGCGGGACTGGTCATGGCATAATAATTGTCTGCCAACCATCCTTTAACTTCATTTTTTGGTTAATACAATAAAAAGTTGGAATTTTATACAAGATGTATTGATTTAATTAATATTCAGGTGATATGATGCTGGAATTATCCACCAGCTTTAAAAACATAACATTTATCTGATTTGGTGTCACAGCACTACCAAACCATGAAGCTGCAACAAGGCTTTTACCACCCCATACCAGCCCTCTCATGCCTCAGCACCACCATCAGTCTCACACAATGTCTCAGTGGTTCATCTATGGTCCATGCTGTTTTGTCATCCTCTTCACGCCAGTCCACCCTACTTCTTGCCTCTTTCCTACATCCAGGGCTCCTCTTCATCTGCTGCCTCTCTTCACCCAGTGCTCCTCTTCCACGCTCCTCAGTGCTATTTAGCTACTTAGCCTGACCAAGCCACAGCTGTACATTATCCACATCAGCCAACCCACCACCCCAGAAGCAAGCCCACAACTGTATGTTATCAATGTTAATTACCCCTCTACAATTCCTCTACAGTTTGGGACTTTTCTGTATTGGCCACATAATTAATAGGTTAAGCAGGATAACACAAGGGAAGTGCAGGATTGATGAGATTTTTTTGTGTGTGTGTGTCCCTTGTACTGTTCATTTGCAGCTATACAAATAAGGTAGCATTCCCTGCTTTCAGTTATTAGACTTAAATTTTCAGGTGATTCTGGATACCAATGATTCTGAGTACCATAATTTGGCAAAAGCCAGCTTCTGTCATGCTGAAAGATTTGTGGAACCAGTGAGCACTAGCCCTCTGAAAGTCAGTTTATCCTATTGTGATCTCATGTATACTCATCAATTCGTGTGACACATTTGAATGGAACTCAAAGGAGAGAAGATGACAGGAGAAAAGCCTATTGACATGCAGTAGCATAGATACAGACAAGCAGGTTGGCCTAAATGATGCTTCCACATGCATCTCAAAATTACAGAGGTTTCACATAGATCAAGATACACAGAAATAGCAAAGTAATTGCACACGCATCAATATATGACCTGGTTACTTTCTCATGAATGGTTGGGAAATCCAAAGTTGGGAACCAACTTTCATAACGGATACAACAGATCAGTTAAACAATCAGTGCTTTAATTAGCAATTTGAGATTAAAATATGCACAAAATTATGGTTCATCAGATTGGAAAGTGGAAATATGGAATTGTTTGTTAAATCTGTCCCAGGTTGTCTTTTGATACCAATCATTTCATCAAAGCTCTGTCAACTTCAGTGAGTATTATGTATAAAATGTAAGTTATTTCTTCCAACCCCTACAGTGTAGTTCCATGGTAGCAGCTGCAGGTTATACAGCTCACTGTGTGAGGGGGAAAGCAATTTTGCAAGGTTTCACAAACCAGCTCCTTCTGCCAGAAACTTCTGGTACTGGGTGTGGAGTGGCACTCTTCTTTCATGGGTATCAGGTATGAAGTCATATAGAGACAGAACTTCAGTTCCTGTGCGTTTATGGTTGCCAAAGCCTTCACTGGGGTCTGAACCATCTGGATTTACCAGACTTTACCCGTGGAATTCACTAAAAAAGTGGGGAAGAAGTTTCTTTTAGCTCTTGACCTGTCTAACGTATTGAGTTGGAACCACAGAAGATATAACTGCAGACTCAGTTGTTATTTTTCTTACATTTTGTCATGATCTCTGCCATATTGCAGCTGCTCATGTTCATCTCTTCTCCACCCAGACAATTTAGTTTCAGGCACAGCAGAACAGACGGGGAAGTTGTATTGGAGGTGGACTCAAAACAGGATGATGTGTTACATTTACAATTACAGCACTAATGTGTGATTCCTCAACACATAGATGGGACAGGGGGAGGGGACATAAAAATAAAAATGTATGGACTTAATGGGTCAGAAAGAACCTGTGTAATAGTTTGTTTAGGTATCCTCTTTGAAACACATACCAAAGAATGCTGCTTGATAAATTATGCTCTATACTTGTGTTTTCCAGAAGAGTTTTAATATAACTTTTGGTGTTAGAAAAATCAAGTGTCATTAGACTAACTTTTTAAAGAGAAACGGGAAGGAGGTTTTAAAGGGCGGTATTCACAAGTCTAGCCACTTGCATGTAAGAGTTTTCACTACTGTATTCTGTAATCAGCCTCCAAGATTAAACATTGACAATAGAAAGGGTGATCTGGAGCTCACTGATGTTACCATCACTCCAAGAGGCTTTTCTTCAGACTCACTGTGACCAGCATTCTGAACAAGGGAAGTAGAATTTTCTTCTTAACCCTGAAGTTAAATGTTTCCCATTTAATCAACATATTTCTTGTAATGTAAGAAGATGGCTTAAAGCAAACAAAATAATTTCTGGTATATTCAGATCTTGAGCATTTTCTTAATTAGAGTGCTGTATTTCAACAACAGCCCTGGAACCTTGTCAAGGTACCCTGCTGGGATGTGCATGAGGTGCATGTGATTTACAATAATCTCTTAGCAACAACATTTCTATGAATTGATAAATTACTGCATATTTATTCTGCTTAAAAATTATGTCCTTTGACAGTGCTCTGTAGGAAATGTCTCAGCAAGAAGCAGAAACACAGTCTTGAAAAATGGAATGTAGTTTCAAACCAAAGCAGAGCAATTTTTTCAGTCTCAACACTTAAAGAGGTAAGCTCCAGTAGGTATTAAACCCTTCGTGAACGGCACACATTAACCATTGCAACACCCAGTTACTGTTGCTATGTCAACATAACACACCTCCAGCAGTCAGTAAAGCCTACCTGGTGTGCAGATCCTGTAGCTAGACCACCAATAAAAATGGGCCAGAGTGACGCAAATAACAGAGCTTCTGATCTACATCTTTGATGGTGTTAAGAAAAGTGACTGGAACATAAGGTGCTCTCAACTGACTGTATGAAGAGTTAGTTTACTCTTCCTATGGCCAAGTCTAGTTGTTCAGCAGGCCTAAAACCTCAAAACTTCTACAAAAATGAAAGTGGGGTTTGGGTGATTTCAGAGAGACAACTAAGTGAGTGTCAGTTAAAAGCTGACAGTCCCCCTGCCCAAATCCATCCCTGATACAGAGATGTTTTGAGCAAGAAGAGCGGCTTCCTCTGCCAAAGATACTGCTAGTTTGCCACTGAGACTTTCATAAACGTGCAAATAATGGTTTTGAACTTTTGGGCAACCCATACGCAGTATTTTAAAGTTGCTGGCATATACTTGTACAAGCTCCCAAAGGGAAAATCATCCTGGGTCTTAATGCCACTAAACGTAGGATCTTAGGTTTTCCTTTTAACAACAGAGAAAAAGAGGAACTGACTCCTAGGAGACTATGGGATATAGGAAATCAGATACCAAGTGACCCTGAAAACATAGCTGTGCTGGTACATGTAATAGTCTTTACCCCGTGGGGCCACCTTATGGGTCTTAATTTCTAATAGCAGAATGAGTCTTAACACATGATGTGAAGAAAGGGCCCTTCCACTTTTCAGCTGTGCCTTTTGCCAAATGAGAAGAAATTCATTCTCTCTTCTGAAAGAAAGAAATAAAAGCAAAAAGTAAGGAGCAAGTGAATTCCTTGAGATCAACTGTTTGAATCCAATGACAAAGACTAAAGAGGGAACCCAGATCTCCTGACCTCCAGACAGCTATCCTATGCACGATGCTGCCTGACATCATCCCTTTGTTCTGTTTGGTTCTGAAGATCACTCCTTCAGATTTGCCATGTAACAGGTTGTTAATAGATACTTTCTTTTGTATCAGTGACTGAGGAAAACATAAGGGTGCAGTACTGAGGCAGTGTGTCTATAAAATGTCAGAGCACAACACCTAGAGAGACAGTATGCATTGCAGATCCACTATCTAAAAAAGATAAAAAAATTACCTACCAGAGATTTATCTGAGACCTTCAGGGTAGTAATCTACCACTTGTGAAAATTCTTCTGCCTCCCAAATCCCATTTGAAATAGCCAAACTCTCCATATGTCCCTGAGCTTGGTGATAATACTCTTGGGTGCACTGACAATGATTGCTGAAGTCGGAAATGATCAACATCTACAATATGCCACTTAGAGCAGCAGCAGATGTTTCTGGCTTTCAAATGATAAGGGAATTACTGACTAGGAAACCTGGGCTGTGGGTTGTTTTTTGGTAGTCCCCCTTTTTCCTGTTCTGTAGTGGAGATTAAGGGGCTTTCTTATTAGGTATTTATCGCTTCATATTTGAGTCGATTCAGCTACCTTAGAACAACTCTTTACAATAGATTATCACAGGGTTATTGGTTCCCCACACAGGGATCAGTTGATCCAGAGGCAGAGCAGAGGGAAGATGTAGTAAACTGTCCTCTTCAGTCTGTGATACAATCTTGAGCCATGTGATTCCCAGAGCTGGGGTTATGCTCGTGTGGAGTCTCTTTTGCAGCACAAACCTTTCCACTAATGGCATGCAAGCTGAGACAATAAGACAGAATTCCTCTTGGAACGAACCAAAATCTATGGTACAATCTGAACGAGTTACTTTCCAATATACAGATAACTTTCAGTGTGCAGAAGTGGAAAGCATGACTCATCCCACTGTTTTCCCTTGGCATGAAACATTTCGTGCAATGGCCATGGCACAGTAGTTCTTGTGTGATGTACTTTGCTGCATGTCCAGTATGTTCTGTCTGAGTTAGGTAGAAACTTGATACCTGAAATATGCTACTCAATACTGAAGCACATGATGTCCTCCTATGGAAGTACTTAAGGAAGCATGAGTATAGCAGGTCTGAGAAGGTACTTTACATATGACAGCATTTCCCTCATTTAGTATTTGTGGGAGGAAGAAGGGCTTTCAGCTTGGCTTCACAAGGGTCAAGACAAGATGGCACTAAGAAGTTGGAATATAATTCAAAAATTATTTGCATAAGTTTCAGAGAAACTCTCTGTAGGGCTTCAACCTAGTTACTATTGTCTCTATTTTTACGCCTTGTTACTAAAAGCTTGTAACATATTAACTGTTAAACAGTTTCAAAACTCCTACCAAATTAACTCAACTGAGGATAAGGACTTCCCTGATGATGTTCAGTTGATGACACTTTTGCTGAATGTGGAATCCATGTTTGATTACCCTCTGCTGAGGATGAAGAGTAACTCCATCAATGACATCACAACATAAATGCCATAGGAGCAAGAAGAGAATCAGGTCATAATACATAAAGACATAATAAAAATTTTAAAAACTGAAAATAAATTTTTCTTCCTTTCTTCCTTCCTTCCTTCCTTCCTTCCTTCCTTCCCTCCATCCGTCCACCTGTCCATCTTTTTTTTTTTTCTCCTTCTGGGTGGAGTAATGTAAATGCTATAAGAAATATAAGTGTGCTAGTGAGTCAAATGCATTCTTTTTCCCAGGATTTGTTGTTTGCATTAAGGTATGACATGTTCCTAATACTACATAAGTCATTAGTTCAGTTTCTCCATCCAGATAAATCCCAAGAGATTAGAGTAAAATCTCACAGCTGTCCATTAAACAGCAGAAAACATATGGTTACAGAAATGTAGTTATATCTTGATAAGTTTATTTTTTAAAGACACTGAAATTAAAATGATTCTATTTGATGTATTACCATTTTATACACATATACTTTTACTTTGCTTGCAGTGCCTATACAGTAGAATCTTCCTGCTATAATGTCCTGAATTTTGCGAGCAAAGTTGACAGTCAAGAAAATTACTATGTAATGACTAAGTAGCTTCTGTCCATCCTGATTTATTTCTGAAACATGAGAAAACCATCACAGATGCATGCTACATTGTTCAGAGAACATACATATGCATTTAAGTCACTTACATTATAAGTTTTAGTGATGTAATTGTGAAATATGTTCTTTTTACATTCCTAATTATGGAGCAGAACAGATGGCAAAGACTTAGTTCAAAGTAATATATATCCATTAAAATAAACGATGTTGCCAACCATTCATCAGTGATAGAAGAGTTTACTACTTCCTTGGAATATAATTAGGCACTACTCTGGACTGCAAAAAATGTAATTATTTCAAAGTTTATTTTCTGTGGTAATTTACAGTCAAAATTAGTTAAAAAACTGTATGAAAGCTTGCATTATCAGGTGCAACACATTTATAGTGGGTTTGTTATTTGGTGGCGTGAAATAGTTTATAGGGAATGTAACTCTGAGCAAGGACTACGAGTGACATTTATTTTGGCTCTGTGTGTGACTCGTGTTTACACCATGGTAAGTAATTGAAAGCTAAACTCTTCCTTCGAGTAACAGGTTGCAGGAAGGATGTGTACTGTGATGGACTCTCAGAAAAAGACCCTGAACAGTCTAGTCCCGAGGTGGTACTGGGAGGGATCCCTGCTGGACCTGTTGGAAGTCCAGAGTTCCCGGTACTGGCAGTCTAGCATGTTTTGCTAAGAGCCTGGGAGTGGTGTGCTGGACTATGAGTCTTCCAAATCACAGTTTATGTAGCACTGCTGACTCTGATCAACATTTGCAGTCCCTAGGCAAAGTGCCTTGTTGCTGTGATGTTCTTATTGAAGACAGCAACAAGCAGTTCAGGCGACATGCTGCACAGGGGTGCCAAACCCTTTCTCCCTGTAGAAGTAATGGAGGTAAGTAGGTGTCTTTGAAAAGTTGTCCAGAAGCCCTGAGAAAAATGCCAGCCCTTTTAAATCACTAACTTCATAAACAGTTATGTTTTGGCAGTTTGGTAAAGATAATTTCATTTCTTCATTTCTTGACATTAGATGCTGTAGCAGATATTTAAATCTAATTTAAGTGCTGTACAGCTCAATGTTTTCTGAAAGGGCACAACATCAAGGATTTTGCCTGGCTCTTCCACTGGGGAAAAGGGCTAAAAGTAAGCCCCTAAGCTGGAGACTACAGCCACACTAGTAAATTAAACAGTCCTGGGGAATTTTCCCAGGCCTTAGAACTCAGATTTTCTACATCATTAAGTTGCTAGTACAGTCCCCAGCATCGTTTTGGCTTGAGCTAAATAGCATTTTCCTAAGCAATCCCTGGGCACATGGCAGAAATTTGCATGGGCCAGTCAGGCTGTTCGCAGCAGGCAGTTTGCATGCAGCCATCTTCTTGTGGGGGCTCGGGGAGGTGGCTGCTCTCTTTGCCATGGTCTGCCCGGCTGCCTTCAGTGCCGGAGAAAGGTTTCTGTGTATTTACTTTGCTTGTATAGATAGCTAAGTTAGATTAGTTAACCTTAATTACCAAACTGCGGAGGACAAAAGAAGAAAAAATTTGAACCTTAGATAAGCAAGAAGGTGATCTGCTGACATTCCTAATAGGTGGTGATCTGCGAGAGCTCCTGTCAGAAGCTCCATTCAGGAGCAACACAGCAACCTACCACTTCCCAGTGTCTCCAAACGCACACAATAACCACCTTGTACATGTTCATGGTGAAGCTACTTGTGGTCCTAGGGCCTTCACCTCAAGTTGCAGTTTGCACTCAGACCCTCTGTACTTGGTATAAACAGTCTTCACTTAAACACACATCCGAAATAATCTGTAGATAATTATTTTTTCCAAGTTGGCTGCCCATATGCACGGCTGGAACTAACGAACAGGCTTGAATGCAAGACTGTCTATGATGTGATTATAAACAAATCCTTCTGTATTTAAAATACAACCTGAGTATAAATATAGTTTTCTGTACTCTGGCAATGATTTAGACACTGTACATCACTAACTCCCTGAACTTTACATAATTATTGCTTTATAGAATGACTGCTGGGTTATTTTCTTGGATTATGGGATTTTTTTGGTCACCCTGTGGTGATATTTGCTCTGCCTAAACAGTATGAAGGCACCTTGTCTTTGCAAAAATGTGACTGCAGAAATTATAAATCTTCTGTCTAAGTGGAACTAATTACTGAAATGAATCAAACCCCTTTCTGCTAATGCAGTGCTAGTGTAAATCCTCCACCAACTGTAATCAGGAAGAGTTTTGCCATGGATTTCAGTGCTGGAAGGATCAGACCTGAAGTAAAAAACAATAATAATAATCCATGGTTTTCATTCTTCAATTGCTTATTAATTACAGACAAGAGGTAATAGACGTGAGACAAAGTCAATGGGTTTAACGTGACAGCTAGTTGTTATTGAGAGAGCCATTCTCATTATGTGTGCCCAGAATTCCACAGAAGCCCATGGACGGTTCTGAAAAAAGCTCCCACAGCTTGCAGTGTTGGTTGTTCTTAATAAACAAAGATAAATAGAATACAATAGAATACAACTGAATGCAATGCAATGCAGTGCAATACAATATGGTGCAATACGATATGATACAATGCAATAGAGTGCAATGCATTACAATAGAATACGAAGAAATACAAAACTTAGGCCACATAAGTTTCTGTTTGATCACTCTGCTGGTATTGCTGAATTGGTGGGAGTATTTTCTATACCATCTTGGGTGTTTTTCTTGATTCAAACCGGCTTGAGAAATGCTTTAAAAAACTAACTCTGAAAAGATTTTCTTAACATAAGAAATTTAATGCCACTCAGATGGCATAAGTCTCCCAGATCTGCATGTGAATCTTACCCCCCACTTTCATGTGTAAAACAAAACTCAACAGCCTCTAGGAAAACCTTGTTTCCCATTCTTGGTCTCTGCAGATGTCTTCTGGAGAGCACTCTGACTTTTTTGCAGGCTGATGATCCGTGTTATACAGGCGTATAATTGAGGTATGTATAATTTCTTATGTGAGATATATATAATTTCTTATCCTGCCATAAATATTCTTATCCATGTTTTGGGCTGAAAAGTAAATATACTTCTCAGCAAAGCTGGTTGGTTTTTGTTCATTTCATCTTTCTGGACAGTTGGACATTGGGGAAGTCTTGACAGATTGGTATTGTGATAAGCTTGCATGGATCCAGAGCTGCACTTTGAGAAAAAAGAGTCTATTCCCACAAAGGAATAAGCCACGAAAAACGCTGTGGGAACAAAAAAAATGAGGTCAACAAGAGAATTCTCATGACAGAGTCCTTCTTTGACTCCCCTGCCATTGCTTTTTATTCAGGAAAGATGATGAAACAAAATCAAGTATGGGTCATGCATCCCTGTGACGTTGTATATCCAGAAACTCTCTTTACCAGGTCTCTTTAATATCTGGCATATATATGTGTATATATATACACAGACATATATATATATATATGTGTCACATACTCCACAGCCGGTGATTATGCTTCACCTCTGTGTCCAACTCTGGAACAGTTACTGGTTTTGATTAGATGCAAAGTTAACTGTGTGTCCCAGAAATATAGTTTGTACTGGGATTTTTATCAAGCCAGCCAGAAAAGTCAGATGGAGGTCAGTTAAAAAGGAGTAAAATATACAGAAAGATCATTAAAAATTCACCATGACAAATAATGTCACGAAGAAATACACTACACAACAGAAATTAAGTACAGCTTATATTGATCTTAATGGCAGAAGAACATGTTGACTAACAGGAGTACACTGTCCTGCAACACATTGTTCAGGTGTTACAGTGAAATACAAGGTAAGGGAAATACTGGATTAACTTTGATGTCTGTTTCCATTCTGACTGTGCAATTCAAACCATGACCTACAAGACAGAGACACCAGATGGTTCACACTATGTCAATCAAAGATCCCAGTGACTTTCGTTTCTAGACTGTGAGAGAAGTATTCAAGGTGCTGCCACTCTGAAGAGTTCTTCAACTCTGATATGAGTCGGTGATTTCAGGTGGCTTCTTTCAGAAAAGACCTTGTACGTGACTAGAATCTTATAACTACACTTGAGAAGTAAGACATGTTTCAGGTCTGTTAAAATAAAACTAACCCTCTCCCCAGAAAAAATAATCTTTCCTAAATACCATCTTTTTTTAGCCTGAAATCTTGTCCTCAGCAGAAGTAACATTTTTACTGTGATTTCTTCCATACTTACAATTTCAGTCAAACTGGCTCTGAAAATGAATGATCACCTAGCTCACGTTGCTGTTTCCAGTGTACCATTATACGGAAAGAGGGTGAACTGTCACTGCTGCATCTTCTGGAGCATTATATTAACTTAAAGATGACAAAAAATACTATGAGCTTGTAGATATATTCTGTCATTGATAGGGCAATGAAAGATTAAACCAATTACGAAAATCATCTGAAGTCTGAAACCTGAAACTGTACATTTCATAGCTTATAGGAAAGCTTCATTTCCTTTAATCGTGGTGTTACAGAGTTGTGTTTCTACCGTGCAAACTTCTGTGCTAGCACGATGTCACAGAATGGCTGAGGCTGGCATGGGCCTCTGGCGGTCATCTTGTCCAAACCCCCTGCTGAAGTGGGGTCACATAGAGTCGGTTGCCCAGGTCCATGTCTAGACAACTTCTGAACATCTGCAGGGATGGAGGCTCCACAGCCTCTCTGGGCAACTTGTGACGTGTATAGCAACAGCGCCTGACATGCAGTGAGTGTTAAACTGATTACTGCCCGGTTGCTTATGAGCAAATGAAATGAGAACTTAAGAGACTGCTGTGAGAGAAGCCAAAGGAGCAGCAAGTGTAACACCAGACATTGGTATGAAAAAAGCCCAACAAACCAACCAAACACAAACATATCTTTATTGTGCACAGGTATTATTTAGAGTTTTACCCCCACACCATTTTGGTATTTATGACTTTTTCCTGGTTTAGTGGTAGTTTACTACATTCCATAATTTTCTCTTCCCCTTTCTCCTCCTTCCTTTCAGGAATGGATTTTGAAGGATAGTACCCTCTGTCTCTTAATGTTCTGAAAAATTCTACCTTTCCTTTTTGGTTATCATTCACCTACTTGGTGAGGGTGAGAATCAATTACATTTAATTTGTTCCTCCTATGCTGGTGTGGTCTGATATTCTCAGGATTTTGTAATTTCAGAGAGGGTGGTTTGCTCCCTTCCATTAAGAGAACGGAGCTGTTGAGCCAGTGTTTGTTACCAACCACAAACTAAGCTGGATTACATGTTTTATCCTCTTTGGTTTTGCAGTAAAGAATACAATTGCTGTTTAAGGTGGCATCAAAAAATGTGTTTTTTCATCTATGTTGATTAACAGAAACTCTTCTTACATTTTTTTAAGAATATATTATCAATATGATTTATATTGCTAAAAGGAAACATTTTATTTTGTTATAAATGTATCTTTCTTTTAGTATAATGCTTAATTTTAAATTATTTATTTTTTTTCAACATTCATGGGATCATTTAGAGCAGATCAAATATTGCACCTATGAAATATTTATTGAAATTGATGAGAATATTATTTTTTTTTAATGGGTCTTAACACTGTAATTTTTTTCTCTATGTCTCTGTGAACTGAGTATATGTGCTGAGGAATCTCAGTGCACTTTACATGGAATTAAACACATCCCTTGCATAACTGGGTTGAATCATGCACAATGAACTATGTGACACATGGAAAACAGAGGTACTAAAATTCTCAAGTAATTGTGATTCTGGAGGTGAGCAAACAAAGCTCAATATAAAGAAAACCACAAAACCCACAAAGCCAAAGATTTTCCCCAAATGAAAATAAGTTGAATCCTTTAAAAATCAGGAAAGAAAATCTCTGTATGTAAAGGGATTGCCTCTTTGTCTATTGACTTAGTATGACTGATCAGTAGTAGCACAAACATTTGATATTTTGTCAATTTGAAATCTAATGGAAAAGAGGTAAAGAAAATGCCTTAAATAGCTCAGAAATGGCAAAAGACCTGACAACAACTATTTGGTTAAAAAAACCCCAAAACACAAACGCAACCACGATGTTTCTCTCCCATCCCGTTTTACACATACCTATAGATACCATCAAGTGCTGATGCTATTAGACTTTGTGCTGACTCTGTGTCTGCAGCAGGAATACTGGCAGGCAGCACCGTATCAGCAGTCTGAAATTACATAGAGACAACTATAAAAATGAATGCCTACTCTTAGGTGCAAGTTTATTTATTATGGGAAGGCTGTTACATGAAGGGTACATGACCTTATGGATAAATGTGATAGTTTTGTAGTCTTTCACTATGTGAACTTGCACTCTATTTAAAAGGAAGATTGGAAGCAAGTGTGACAGTGCATGCTGATAATGATTCACTTTACATGAAACACCTGGTCCAACTCAGAGGAGACTAGTATTGAGATTAATCTACCATGAGAAAGGATCAAGCTATCTCTTGGTGTGTACAGGATTTAGCTAGGAATAAACAAAGCTAAAGACTAGCAGGTTCTTAAGAGTTTTTCAATCTATTTAAATAACATAAAGACCACACTAAAGTGCCATGAGTAATCTTAAACACCCAGTGCCTAATCCAGAGCCTACTGAATTTAATGGAATGTTATTATTTGCTGTCAGTGGATTTGAAAACAGATCCTTGGAATCATTAAGCCAAATCTGACTGTTTTATTCCCTCTGCTGCATGACCAGGCCAGATTTTACATTCTTCTATATCTAAGAACGGCATTAGAGAACCTGCTTATGTAAGTTCCAGTGCCTAACAAACAGAAACAAAAGGGCAAATTCAGTCATGATGTAAAGAGAACTGAGAAATGAGGGAAGGCAGAGATCAGAACACCTATGTGAAAAGGAAGTTCATGGCATATCAGATGTTGCTGGGGGGTGGTGGTGATGGGGGGTGGTGGCCAAAGAATTTCCATGCCCCTTGGTGAATATATATTACATGAAAAACATTGACCTTAAATATGCTTCATGGGGGGAATGAAAGGTCAGGACTCTCAGGACTAGTACACTTTTGATGCATATAATTGGTTGTACTTTGACTGTAGCTTGGGCTCAAGGGTTAAGTCTGCACTGTACTTGAAGTAGTCCCATGGGCTGGCTAGTCCCACAGGTGTCCTGAAGTGTGATATGCTCTCAAGATCTTGCTCTGCATATCAGTGTTTGCAAATCCCACATGTCTGAAATTGTGGAAGCCCTTCCAGGATAGACATTGTTGATCTTGTCTGCACACCATGATCACATGGCATTGCTTAGTTGGACAGTTCGTGAAAGTGATATGAACAGCATATAACTGCAGGAAGGGAGTTTCCTCTTCAATACTCCACATACTCTAAACCCAGTCCAAAGAATATATCTGATAAAAACAGGATAGATGAGATGAATACAATCTAGAGTCCAGTCTTGAACCTGCTATTAGAATACAGAACTAAACTTGAGATACTTTCTGGTGTAGTGAGTTGAACCTATCTCATGTCCCACCTTTCTAGGCTTCACAAACAGGAGAGTGGATCCACGCTAAAGTGCTGGAGATACCAGTGTCTCCCCCTCTCGTGAGCCTAGAGTTCTCCGACTGCATCAGTCTGCAAGCAGGGGCTCAGATGTATCTCCTCTGAGCAACACACAGCTCTGAATTCAGGAGAAGATTTGGAACAGCGCTTGGGAAAACTGAGAATTGTGAATTCAATTTTGACAAAAAGATTTAAAGGTTTGTAATAATTGATGCGCATTTATTAATAAATAGTAATTTAAAAAACATACTGGACATACTGGAGATAGTTCAGTGAAGGGCCACAAAGATGATTATGGGACTGGGACATCTCTTCTATGCAGAAAGGCTCTGAGACCTGGGACTGTTTAGCCTGGAGAAGGCTCAGGGGGGAATCCTATCAACGTATGTAAATACCTGAAGGGAGAGTATAAAGAAGATGGAGCCAGGCTCTTTTCAGTGGAGCCTGGTGACAGAACAAGCAGTGGTTGCAAACTGAAACACAGGAGGCTCCATCTGAACATCAGGAAACACTTTTTTGCTGTGAGAGTGGCCGAGCACTTGAACAAATTACCCAGATGGGCTGTGGAGTCTCCACCCTTAGAGAAATTCAAAAGCTGTCTGGACATGGACCTGGGCAACTGGCTGTAGATGGCCCTGCTTGAGCAGTGGGTTTGGACTAGGTGACCTCCAGAGGGGCCTTCCAGCCTCAGCCATTCTGTGGTTCTGTGATTTTGAATACTGGAGAGTGATTATGCTCATACTTGTATTGCAATTTCACTGTGGAAATAGAGAAGTGCGAGTTCATAGTCTTCTCCATAGTCCTCTCCTTTAAATGCACATACAAAAATGAAAGATAAGGATGCATTATTTAACAATGGTAGTTCCAAAATTTAAGTATTAGTTTCCAGTGGAATCAGAAAGGCAGAACTAAACTCATTATAAATGAATCAACTCAGTTACATTGTTCTCCATCTATATTCATGTCTTTGGAAGAATCTGTTTCTGCCATTGTTCCACTGTTTCATTGTTTCATTTATCTCATCTGTTCCCACCCCATTTGGAAGTGTAGTAGGAACAGTGGATTACTCTGTAGAATTGATTAGTTGACAATAGGGATGAGGCTTGTCTTTTACTTTCTCCTGGTGCATTTGTAAATTTTCACGTGCCTTGTCAGTTGGGTTTTGGTTGGTTTTTGTTGTTTTTTTTTAAATTACATTTCTCAAGAAAATGTTATACTAAAATGACTAAATTCCATAAGGCAGTAAACTGAATGATTGAGCTGAATGAACAAAGAAACAAATTATATAGTAGGTTAATGACACTCCCAAAAACTTGGGTGAAAAGCTAAAGCAGGAGTGGAATACTAATGAGAAGCTGCTCTCTAACCAACAATTATATATGCTTGTGAAAAATACTACTTTTAATTACATTAAATCCCCCCTTTTTTTTTCAGTAGCAGCAGCAGCAGCAGCAGCGATTTCTTAACATTTAATTCTTACTAAGCAAGAGAAATATTTGATCCATAATAAGCCATTATTGAGCACGAAGGAACTAAACACAGCATGTATTTCATGCAGCAAGCGCTGCTGTATCTGCGAGGCTCTGAATATGAATCCGTGCTTATACAAGGGCGTGGCTGTATATGGCAATTTGAGGCAATTTGGCATTTCCCTCTGTGTCAATAGTGTGCTGCTTGTTTTGAGCAGACAAGTGTCTGTGCTGCAGAAACCACCATAACATCTTGCAGTAACTGACCCCCTTGTTGGCAGTGGCAGCAAAAGCGCAAGACGGGAGCAAACGTGGAGATAATTACCCTGGCTCCGCAGAGGTCGGGCCTGGGAAATGTTTGTGGGGTAGCGTCTGCTGGAGCTGGCTGGGCTTTAGCTAACATAAAGATTTCATACAGAAGACTTCTACCACTGAAGTTATCTTTCTGGTCCCTTTCAAGAGATCTGAAGTAACCCATTTAGTTTTTAACAGTGCTCTGGTCACGGCTGTTACAGTGCTGGTGCTATACTAGAGGCTATGGGTGTTCTTATTAAAAGGTTTAACTATTCCAAGGTCAGATGGGAGGTATCGTAGCATTCTCACTTGTGAATAATACAGCACATTTCTGTAAAGGAACAAAGAAAATGCCATTTAATACCTGCCACTGACAGAGCCCCAGAAACCCCTGTGCCAGACACAGCACACGAGGGGCAGGAGGTGGCATTTCCCCTCACGCAGAAGACAGACAAAATAACGGTGAGGGGAAAATAGGGTGGTGGGAAGTAAAGTGGTTTGCTGAAGATCACCCAGAGTATGTATTGGAGAGCTGAGAAGGAAGCATGGGTCTACTGACTACTACTTTAGTCTCATATCCACTAGATTATGGGATTTTCATGCACTTCCCACAATGGTATCATATTAATGCTCTGCACATTCTTTCTTTATCGATTAATAGTCCTAATATATTCGATATGTGTCATGGTTAGTGAACACAGAACAACATTATTAACAGGTTGCTGGTTAGATCCCAAGTCTACCAATATGATTTTATCTGAAAAAACTTTGGATAGAGCTTATAATAAACTAAAAGGGACAGGCACTGCAAGTCTGCATGTCGTTTAACAAATGAAAGGAAATAGGATTTTTTAATTAAGAGCAGTAAATAAAGTTTATTATTCCTTAGTGATTTTTTTTGTTTGTTTGTTTGTTTGTTTTTGGTGTTTTTTTGTGTGTGGAACAGTTATGAAGTTCCCAACATCCTTGCCTTGACAGGAAAACACCTAGCTCCCCAAGGAACGGGGTCCTTGGGAACTCATGAAGACTGAACTCCTCGCTTTATAAAAGTTAAATTTCTGAGGACCTTATACAAAAACCTTGGGAACAGAGCCCAGACTGTTGAGGGCTTGCAGTTTTTCAAGTTGCTTTGGTTTGCCAGATGAATTTTGCCTTTTGAGAACCTTCCAAATTGCTAGTAAGAAGGTGGGTGGGTGAACAGAAACTGGGCAAGAAATCTGAGGAGTGTTTTGATTTCACTGAGCTGACATCTTCCAAGGGGAGAAAATTGTTATATAGGAACATTTCTGATCAATTTGATATGGTTCTCTATACTAATGCAAAGAACTTTTGATCCCATTTTTATAGCATTAAATACCTAGAGGTCAATGTCTGTGTATGTGTGTGTACACATTGCACAGAGGATAAATATACACCATTTTGATATGTTATGTTTACAAAGACAACGTAAGGCTTCTATAGCAGCAACAAAGCTTGACGAATCAGATGACTACAATGTGATTAGTCCCTATAATACTCCACATCAGTAGGCCAATCCAGGAAGATATTTTTTGCTGATTATTTGTTATTAACATTACTAATCATTGCAGAAATACACATTGACCTTCATCAAAGGGTCAATGACTATAAGAAACCAATTAATAAAGAAACAGTATTCTTAGATGTGGAAATGGTCAATGTTGGTTTCCTTTTTGATTTATATGAGTAATATCATACATGATTATTGTAATAAATTATGTTAATGGGAAATTTCTACAATTTATAAATGCACCTCTAACTAGTTCAGTCTGAAAGAGATAAATATGTCAAGAAATGATACTAATTCTCTTCCCTAAATATGGGAAGATGTAAAGATATGATTTAAAATGTCACACTTGCAATCAGAGCAAAAACCCTACAATCAGGAATCTGCAATAAATATTTACATCATGTTTTTTGAAGACAGAGACAGTGCAAACATATTTCAAGCAGACTAAACATGTCTGGAAAAAATTCTAAAAATAATTTCCTCTGAAGATAGGTTAATTGTTGTTTTATAGTGCAGGGTTGCAGCTAACAAAGTCTTTCCCGACTGTAAGCTTCTATATTAGAGTTTTTAGATAAGCAAGTGGTTTACTGTAACAGACACATATCTGAAAGCTGAGAAGACATGCGTGAAGCCCAGATGCTGCAGGTTATATATGTTGGTGCAAGTCAAAGAAGCATATCACAGAAAGTGTGTGTGTGTGTGGGGAAAGTGTCATGTTATTTCCAGTTTTGGACTGCTGCTAGGGGTGAGAAACATCCGCGATGTCAGAGCCAAAACTCACACATCAGGCTGTAAAACGGGAGTGCTCTGCTGCACTGCTGAACGCAGAGCAGGCAGGGAACCCCAGCGGGCTCCCTCTCTGTCCTGGGGGAAGGCTCGTGGGAGAGAAAGAGGCACATAATGAAACCCAGCACCATGCTCCTGTGGTGGGAATTCTTCAGTGCCTGAAGGACTCCTTATGGCTCATGTATGCCACAAGAGATATGACTGGTCTGTTTGCTTAGAGGCCATATTACTGATTTAATGAATCAGTTATGGTACTTTCCCAAGCTAATATTTCCCATTTTTATTAAAAAAAAATAAATATGTAAACAATGGCTGATAAAACTCCTGAAAATAAGGCACATTTTCTGGTCATACTCAAAGTCTCGTATCTGGTGCCCGCAGATGTCAGAAATACATTTCTCTGTGATTTCCTGTTCGAATCTGTCATTTCCTGCAGAACTGTGACGATGCCTGCCATAAGATAGTGCACTTCTCCATCGTTCAGTGATTTTGATCCCATCTGGCACGAAAAAAGGAATAGAAGCTTTGCCTCACATTAAAATGTCTAGGCAATCCTTCTTAGCAGGTGTGCTGCTCATTTTTTACAGTAATTGCCCATGACATTGGAGTAGACCTTCCTGAGATAAGGCAGCTTGTCGGCTGTAGAGACTTGGATTCCCATCTCCCTGCCTTGGTTTTACTCCTCTTTATGGTGCTTGTTTGAGTGAGTCTGATGCCGAGCAGCGCTGGAAAGAGCGGAGCGTTGTCAGCAAGCAGCAGGTTTTCAGTTATTAAATTAACAGCTTGGGTCGTAAGTACATCGCAGATGGGGCTGGAGAAACAGGCTGCGCTGCCAGGCCGGAGGCAGGAGAACGAATCCATAGTATAGAGACTGACGAATCAAGGGTCTTGCTCTGAAGCTGTTCATGAATTTAGGCAGCAAAAATAGTCAGTTTATCCTTCAGACCAGCAGGGTGGTAGTACTGATGGGCAAAGGGATTTCAGATGGGGAGTAGTCAGCAGCTGAGTCAAGGGTGGTATTTCCAGAGGTATGTGGGAAGAGCATACTCTGACCGATACACAAGGAAAGGAAACCGAAATCTTAGTCTGTTGGCCTTCAGGGTTAGTAGAAAGCTTGCAGCAGGCTTCAGTGGACTCTGTCTAAGGCCTTGCAGGCAGCAGAGGAAGGCCGTGGGCACTGATGCAGAGACCCTGGGTGCCTGCAGCAGAGCCGTGGCGAGTGCCCTGTGCCGGGGGTCCGGCAGGTAGCGCTGGAGGGAGCCGGGGTCTGGTCTCTGGGCTGGGAGGCGGGAGAAGCGAGGTAAAAGAAAGGAGTTTCTGCTGCTTTGCTTCTTAATTGATCATTGTGTGCTTTTAGAGGAGGAGATTAAGAAAGAAGGAAGAATGAGTAAAATAACTCATGATTTGTGCTACAATCTCTGATACATTTCTGGGAAATTTTCTCACCCCTATAATTTTTCTAAATCCTTGCGAGCAACAAATACTGAGTCAAATTTCACAAAATCAGATGAAAGATCAACACTGGATCTTCTGGAATTTTTAAAGTCACGTTAAGTACCAATATGTTTTGAAAAAAAATACAAGAACAAGAGAAAAAACCGTATTGTGTATATCGTATATACATGTAGATACGTGTATATACACGTGTGTATATATATGCACAATAACAAGAAAAAAACGTCACATGAACCCGAAATATACATTTAGTTAATTATATAGCCATACAAACAAGCAAAGTAACACTGAACTGTTTGTCATATGATTTTTTTAAATACAAAAAAAGTACTTAACAAAGATGAATTTAGCAATTATTTTGGAAGCCAAATTGAAACATGTTTCCATAGGCAGCTGTTGCTCATAAAAATTTTGCTTATTTATATTGATATGAGATCATAATATAATAAGCATTTTTACTATTTGTTAGTGTACTATAGCATCAATATTTTAATTATTCCTGTATGTAACTGTATCGCATTTTCTTCTACTAGATTTATTTTTGCATATTAATTTGTGATAAAAGCATCCATTTAGAATTCATTTTTTAAAAAGCTTTTTAGAATTCATTTTTTAAAAAGCTTAACAAATAATTTTTCTTCCCTAATACTTTGTTTAAAGCCAAACAGAATTTTCTTTTTCTTTTTTCTTTATATTTGTAGGTTTTTCCATTACCGTTTTTAATTTGTAATGAGCAATATTTGTGCAAAGACATTTTGTTAAGAAGACAGCTGAGCTCTGCCAAACATTGTCCTACTAGCTCAAGCTAGAATTGTGAGAAAACATTCCAGATTGTGTCCTTTTGAGTGGCCATTTATTCCAAGTAGTGATAACATAACTTCTTTTAGCTGGTGTTGCATAACTCAGACTACTCTACTAGTTTTTTTCCTAAAAACAGAATAATAATAATATGTTTCCCCTCTAAAGATTATTTTCTTCTCTGGATATATGACAAAGTTCTGACAAAATAATTGTGCTGTTGTGAATGATAAATAGTCATTGGAGAATCAATTAGTAAATACAATATATACAAATAACACAATAAAGCTACTGTTCATCCATCATCTGCTTTTAGCACCCCGATCTTGAATTCATCATTGAAGATAGTGGGAATTTTGTCCTGGTTGAGGAATTTAGGAATATGACAGCATCTACATGACAGAGAGAGTCAAATGTCCAAGCTACATAGACTGCTGGTT
>JAVJGI010000060.1:86615187-86645550 GCA_035590275.1 Ibycter americanus | reverse complement strand
TACCCAATGGAAGTGACAGTGGCAAGATAGCACTGTTTTTCATAATTGCAGTCTGGAAGACCATTTAAAAGTGATCAATACTTTTGACACTGGATGCAGACCTGTTACAAAAATTATATATTCCCAGAGTATTCATAATTTCTAAGAACATCAGAAAATAGGTATTTGTCTCAAAAAGCTGATCTACTTGCAGCTGATTTACTATAAAAGACAGACACTGAGAAAATTCAGGACTTTCTGTTGTGCATAACTGACTGGTTTATGGTAGCCTTACACTTGATTGACCAACATGGCATGAGTCTGCTCTCAGGAGACCAGCTTCCTACTCATCTTGTTACGGTGCCGACACAGTGAGTAGTTGAAAGGATCTGTGGAGACAACCCAAGCTCTTTGAAAAGTCACTAATTACAAAGGAAGCGATTGCAATAGCTAAAGTTGCATACCTTTGAAATTGCTCAATTAACAGAATTGTCATCACAACTAAATGAAGCATTTTTAACTTTGATCTTGTAGCCATACTACTGAAGCAGTCTTTGTCTTAAGCTTGTGGTCCTTTACACAGAAATGTCCACTCAATAATTATATCAACATTTCTTGTGATACTCACCTTTAGAATTGAGAAAAAAAAAAAAAAGGCTAAAACTTTCCATAAGCATTCAGACTTTTAAATTGATGTTTTGGGTGTATTTGTTCCCACTTATACTCAATTTCTGAGATCTTTTCAAATGATTATTTGATCACTGGCAGAAGCTATTGGAAAGCAGAATATAGAATTGCCTCACTCTTTATGGAGGCGTTATGTTAAGGTTTTGGAAGTGCTGGCACGTCAAGTCAATCAGAGAAGAGATTACCTGCCTATTGAATCTGGAAACAAAGCCCAACAACCTTCCTTGCCCATAGTTACAATATATATTTGCAATCTGTCTGTAGAATTAAGCGATTCCAACAAACTGCACAGCCTGACATTTGATAAAATCAGAACTGGCTTTCAAATGTATACAACAACAAAGGTGCATTGGGCCTTGCTGGGATGGCATTCCCTCTTCCCACAGGAGCCCTCACAGAGCTATGCTTTGTAGCTAGAACGGTGTTGATAACACACCAGTGTTTTGGCAGCTGCTGAGCAGCACTCACACTCATCGGGGCTGTCTCTCCAACCCCACTCCAAAGGCCGGTGGGCTGGGGGTGGGCAAGAGGCTGGGAAGGGACACAGCCAGGAAAGCTGACCCAAACTGACCAAAGGGATATTCCATACCATATGATATGCTGAGCAATAAAGTCTAAAAGGAGGAGGAAGGGAGAGGGGCCATTTGTTATTAAGTCATTTGCCTTGTGAAGCAACTGTCGTGTGTACTGAGACCCTGCTTCCAGGAGGTAGCTGGACATTGCCAGCTGATGGGAAGTAGGGAATAAATCTTTTTGCTTTTCTTTGCTCCTGCACAGCCTTTGCTTTTCTGTATTAAGCTACCTTTATCTCAGCCCATGAGTTTTTCATCTTAATTTCCCTCCCTGTCCTGCTGAGGAGGGAGCCTGAGAGAGTGCGATAGACAGCCAAGGTCAACCCACCACAAAAGGACAACACATATGTGCAAGGAATTATAAGCTGCTATTATAATTTTTATTCCAATCATCATAAATGGCACGGGATTTCGCATGCTTCCTACAATATTCCAAGTCTTAAAGAGGTCTGATTTCCTGTGCAGTCTCCCGTTGAAACAAAGAAGGTCTGAAGTGTCCTTGTAGAGAGCACTTGTAGAGAAGTAGCTTGTAGAGAAGCAAAGCCAATTCAAGTTTATGAACAGTCACAGCCAGTAGCCAGGAGTCTGGAGAGCCTGCAAAGGAGATCTGGCAGTACTCGAAGTCAGAACTGGGAGCTCTGGAAGGCCAAAGGGCTCGGAGCAAGCAGCCAGGAGAAGTGGCAGTGTCAAGACAGGACACACCAAGTAGTGCTGGAGACTAGAGTTACTTCCAATGTACTCTACAGGAATTTTTATTACATAGGAAACACATTGTTCACGTTTCCAGATTTCTAGCACAAATGAGCCTTATGGCTAAAATTGCAAGTAAGTTCCACATGCACTCTTGATAAACTGAGAAACTACGCTATTACCAAGAGTGAAGTATCCCTGAAAGTATCAGTCATAGAGCCCTTCATGCAGCATTACAAAAATGCCTTGAGTAGGATGCGCAGACCAGTTGCAGCCTGGGTTATGTAGAATGAATACAAAATCCTGGAGACACAGAGGAGCTGCCTCCCTCATGGAGAAGGCTCTGACCAACATGTACCATGAGGTTTTTGGTGTAAGACATTCCGAAGAAGTGCAGTCATGAAGCCTGAAAAGCCCTATAGTTTGGGACTATTCTTGCCATGTGGCTGCTAGACAAGCACCTTATCATAAGGCATGTGCCTTAAATAAATTTTGGCCAATAAATTCTAAGCAGGTTTATCAACGGATTCACGTGTTGCAATTATAAGAGTTCTTTGAGGAACAAATAACCTGAGATCACAGATCCATAGACAAAGTAAAAAATATCTTTAAGAAAATAAACAAATTTTGAGGCAATTCTCTAAATAAGCCAAGACTGAAAATACCTTTAAGCTATGGATGATCTATTTCAGGTGTTGTTAGAAAAAACATCCACCAAAGGGGATAGTTCCACCCTTTCCTCATCTCATGCAGTTTCTTGTTCCAGCCCACGGGATCCAACCCATTTGCATTGTGCTGGAGTATTTTGAACTGACACCAGTTCCCAGCTGGTTTTGAGTGTAGCTGCACAAATGCTACTGCAGCCCAAGGGATACATGGTGTCATCAAACCCAGCAGGCTGGTGGTAAGGAGAGGGTGGGATGGCCCTTTTCAGTCACAGCACTGTATCTTGCTGTCTTAGAGAGATCATGGAACTGGACTGCAAGAGACATTTCCCTCAGGACATAGACATGCTGTGGGATGAGAAAATCCAGCCCCCTGGTGCTGAAATCGTCTGGAAGAGTGCACATACCTGCTGCTGGACTGAGACCAGTGTCAGACCAAAGCTGTATATTGTATTTACTCCAGTTGAATTGTGCTAGCTGAAACACATTAAATACTATCTCTTGCTTTTTGACTGAATCAGTTGATGTCTGATAGAGATGAACTGGGCTGCCGTGTGCAGAATTTTGATTGTATTCCCCAGGGAAATAAAGAATCTGTTTTAATGTCTTATACAGTAAAATAATATGAAGTTGGATTAATCTATACGCATCAAATTCATGTTGTGTTTCCTATGCAAAATACCCATTCAGAGTATTTGGGAGCAGATTTGTGTAGACAAAATAGTATGCCCTCTGATAAAAACTTCTTGTAATCTAGAATTTGGAGATGTATGTTTATGTTCAGAATTAAATATCCAAGTTTTGGCATGTAGGCCTTATAGAATCATACATTTTTGCTAAGTATAATACATTGGCTATGCACATAATTGCAAATGAATCTTTGCACATCTCTAAGTCTTTTTATTAAGTGGATTATTTAAATATGGCATATTAAGAAAAAATAATTAGTCTATAGAGGCAATGAGTTATATTTTAGATACTAACCTAGTAACCACAGTACTGTCCTGACTTATGGTCTCCTTGGTTTTGCTCTGCAGCTAAAGGCAAGTTACTCCTGCATGTGCCTCTTCCTCTTGCTATTTTTGCTCGTAGACTCCTCAGTACATATGCTATTTTACCACTGTGTGTACATAACAGTTGGCAAAATGCAGTCTGGCTTTTAGCTGGGGAATCTAGACATGAATAAATAATGCTCATACTCTATAGTTGCCTGTCTACGTTATTTTCCACGGGTTGAAGAATAATAACAGCTCATCAGGAGTCCCGCAGCTTTTCTGTGAAACACCGGCTGGGTGTGCAAGTGGGATTTGTAGAGACCTGGCACGGGTGGCTGTGGCTGTCTAGTAACCCATATTAGCCCCATATCACGTATGTGTCATTCTCTGTGACTCAGGAATAGGACACGCACAAGAACTGCTCAGGATCCTCGTGAATGATCTGTCCTCTTATATGCTGGTTACCTAATTCACCAGGTAGTGAGTGGTATACACATATGTGTGTGAGACATGTTTGCTGGGAAAATTACAGTTTCAAAATTACCAATCTGTCTGCAGGAAAACATTCAGTAAACTGGGTTGAAAAATGAAAGCAGTAAGTCAATGGGAAGGAGAATGGAAAGTTAATACAGTTGTAAAAACACTATATTCTCATTCAGCAGAAGGAGCTCAGCTGTTATGCGCAAGTAATGCACAAAACAGAAACCGAAGTAGTTTCCTGTCCTAAAATAAGGCATCATTATGAAAACAAAAATAAATAATGACAACAGCATAAACATTCATAAATGTGTAATAGTTCCCATTTCTTCGGAGAAAACTTACATTTTTTGTAAAAATGTGAGCTTTGTGTGCTTTCAGAACTTTTCACTGCAGAAAGCTTGATTAATTATTTCCAAGGAAGAATATAATTGCCTTTTCTGTTTTATTACAAAGCCTATAATTTATTTTATAGGAATTTATGTTTTGTACAGAGTACTTTTTATTACCAACAGTTCTTCCTACAGCAGAACTGGAAAGAAAGTTAACAGGCATAAAAATCAGAGACAGAAAAGCAGTTGCTGTTCCCTGCCATTGAACTGGCTGCTTTCCACAGCAGAGCGTATCAGGCTTTCTGCAGGATGCTCCTAAGGGCTCAATACACTGATCTGTTACTGAGAGTGGCAGAAAAGTGCCAGTGATTCAGTTCCTAAAATGCCCACACAGCAATGGGTTGGTCTTCCCCTGTTTCCTTTCCTGATATTAATTCTCTGTATTCCCTTTGTTAATTTTATTGTATAAACCCTAAATAATATGTATTTCACCCAGTATGCTCAAACTACTGTTCTGCCTCTATTGCACTGTTTCTGAGCCAGACTAGGCTTTTAAAATCTTTCTTAGTAAATTAGTACTTAATCATGCTGCTCTTTTCTGAACATGCCCTGCTGTGGCAAAATCTTGCCAGTAACACAGATGTAGGAACTGAATAAGCTGTTTGAGTTTCTCTTTTCCCTATAGCTGCACAGGGGAGGAATTCTGTGCTTTCTTTGCCTCTGTGATGTACACATGCATAGGTAATATTAGAATACCATTTCTAGAGGTTTACAGCTCCAGCTGCTATAAAACAAAAAACTAGGCAATCCTTTCACAGTGAAGCAATGTTTAACCTTCTCAGATCTTCAAGATCAGAGAAGGGGAAAAAAACCCATGCAGCATGTTTAAGAAGTCATTTTTGCCATAAGTTATTCTTTCAACAAAATGGTTTCTGACCTTTGCCTATGTTGCTGATGATAATTTGTGATCCAATGGCATCCACAGGGTACTCATGATTTTGAAATGCAGAGGTAGAAATAGGAGCTGTCTGGGTCAGTGATTGGGTAATAAAAGGTGGAGTAATTAATCTCATGGTTCAGATGAAATTTGGTGAAGTGCTGGTTCAGCCTGACTATTTTATTTAGGAGTAGTAGCAAGAGCTGAAGCTACTGTGCACTCTGACTTGCAAGCAGAGGTGCCAACTAGCTCTATGTTACTGGACCTCTTCTCTTCTGATTGTGTAAATGGCCAGCAGTTGCTGGATGACTCCTATGGAGGCTTTTCCACTGGTTCACTGCCATTGCAGTTGTGACTTCTTTTTCCTTTTCACTGCTGTCAAAGAGGATATGGCAAAGCTCAGCAAAGCCACAGAATAAAAGCCTCCTCCACCCTCAGTATAAGGAATAACCATTACAGCTCAAAAAACTGAGGAGACTCAAGTAAGTGCTTACGATCTTTTATTTATTGTAAGCAGAAAAGTAGTTGCCCTCTTCAATTGGCAAATTGTGGTCCCTTGGTAATGTAGTTGCATTTATATCATTTTATGGTGATGGCTGCTGAACAGAGCATTTTTTTCCTGCCAGCTTCCTTAATGCAAGAAGCAAAATACTCTTAATGCAGATTTCTTTGATATACTGCAGTATCTCACAAATCTCCCTCTGTAAGGATTTAAATGTTCAGCAGTAAAACTATTTTCTCAGTTCTGAACTCTTGTATGAAAGCTAACCTCCATCACTCCCCCAAACCCTGCAAATCCTAATGTACATCAAGATGGAAAAGCAGACAGGCTATTTTAATTGGACGGTACATCATAATGTTTTTTCATTTATATGTTTCTCCAGAATATAGGTATGCATTTCAGAACTTAAAATTATCTTTTGTTGCATCTCAGTTAAATGGATATTGAATTCATGGTGACAAAATGTTACACTAGTCTTCTGGTACTAGTATTTTTTGATATAATTGAAATCTGGATTTGTGTATAGCGTGCAGTCTGACTATCATTGTAGATAATTGCAGTGATCTTACACATTTGTCATAAAGCAAATATGCTAAAATAGCCTTAGATGACTTAGAGTGATGCATAGTTGACCTTATTACACGGTTTCTTGAAGTGTGACAGCAGACTAAGACTTTCATGTGAGCAATGCAGATAGTAAAGGTCAAGGAATGACGATGACAACAACAAATCTGACTTTCAGCACTGTAAAGTGAAAGCCATTAATGATAATGTATATTTTTACAGCCAACACATAATGTAGGGCTTCAAACTATGCAACGTAATTTATTTGATTTATTTCAATTTACTCTTATTTTATTTGTGCACTTAAGAATGGAGATTGGTTATATGATCGGGAAAGAGGAGGATATATTTTTCCCCACCCTTTCTTTGTCTAACAGTTTACAGTTTTTTCCCATGGTCTGCATTACTTTATAAGACAACAAAGCTAGAAAATTATTTGCATCTTTTTCTGTATTCAGCATAGCTCAGATAAACTTACTACGATACAAAAAGCCTTATGGCCTGTATATTAGAAATCATAGATGTAGAAGGAATTGATGTTTTCTCAGAAATGGTTGAGGAAGTTTTACAGGAGCTGCATTCTGAGGAGTAATGTTACTAGATGAATTTTTATACAAAGAAGAATGAAGGTGGAGGCTGGAATATTTGAGAGGTTTTTTTCTTCTTTTTCTTTTTCTTTTTCATTTTCTTTTTTTTTTTTTTTTAAAGTAACTCAGTAGGCCTGGTCTAGTTTAAAAATTAGTGTCACACTTGAAAGGAATTGTACGGATAGCATCCTAAGGGCCCTGGCACACACCTCTGCTGATTCTCCTTGGAGAGGCTTCAGGTGTTACAGCATCTTGCAAGCTTTGTGTTGTCTCCCTGACAGAGGGTACCAGTGGAGTGGTCAGGGCAGCAGGATAGTGCACGGGTCTGTCAGTCATCTGTAACTCAATTTTCCATCTGGCATTTTGAAATAAACCTGCCATAACTTGTTGCAGTTCAAATGAGCTGGGTTAGGAAAGATTAGTCGGTAGTATTTAAATGGTTTAAGATAAACTGCCTCATTGCCTCATTTTGACTGAAACAGATTAGGCAACGCTCACAGGCACAGCCTTGTCAGGCCAGAGAGTAAGTTTAGGGTCAGGGTGATGAAGAGTAGGTGGGAGCAAATGCCTGCTCCAGTGGCACAGGAGAGGGTGTCTGTCTGCAGCTGCACAGTCCTTGGCTCACAGCTCTGTGCTCATTATATCCACCCATCCCTGGGTCATCTGGCAGTGCAGTTTTGAGCCCTGTAACGCCTAGGTGCATAACCATGTTTCAAATGGGCGCTGCTGAATCAGCTTGTGTTAGCTGCTTTCACGTGCAGGCAGCCTCCCCTTGCAGATTCCACTGTCGGTTGCAACAAAGCAACAAGGCTGGCTTCTTCCCTGTGGGAAACCCATCCTGATGCATTGTGGGGGTGTTTGCATGGGGCTTCTGTAGGGCATCTAGTTTATTGTCTCTGAAATCAGTCAATGTCTCATATATAGCATCTTATCATTGCTGTCTACATCTCACTACTGCAAGCCCAGTACACCATTTCCATCTCCTCAGTAAGTGGCAACAGCTGCATGAATCTGTGCTTGACAGTGGTTGAGCAGCTGCTGTATGCAACTGGGGCAGGACTCCTTGCTCTAGGGGTGTTTCCCTCATCCCATGATGGACCATACACAGCAAAGGAAGGCACATGTGGAGATCGAGTTGCAAAAGGCTGAACTGGCCACTTTGCAAGAAGTTCATTCTTGGGAGATATGGTGGCCATTGATGACAGTGCTTATCTTGACCTTCATTTAGCGTGGGAGGTAGTCAAGGTGACAGCTGGCACTGAGAGCAGGCATACTGTGGTTATTCAGAAGCTGGACAAACCTGAGTCCCTCTAGGGGCATCACATAGGTGTTCTTCAAACTGGTTTCATGTGCTTTCCCCAAATGCATGGGTACTGCTGCTCAGTGGTACTTACATGCTTTGCCCTCTCACCACAGCATTTTTACTGATAGCGCAGTTCATCATTAGGAAAGGGTGTCACATGGCACTAGTTAGGACGAATGCTTCAGTGCTGTGACCTGCAGTTGTTCCAGCCAGCTTTGTACAAAACTTCCGCGGTTCTTGAGTAGAGTCTGTGTGTATCTGTCTCGGGAGTATATACAACTGCTGACAATCACACAGGTAGGCTGCCAGGTGCACGATATCAGCCCCAGGTGCACGATTCACGTCTGCATAGTCATGACATCACCCTTTCCACTGGGCAACCTGATTTACTCCTGATTCACGGACTCATTTGCTGGCAGCTTCAGTGATTGCCAGGACCAGGTCAGCTACTGTCCAAGCTGACGACTATGATATATGCATCCTCATATTAAACTGAGGTTGTCAATATCTCAAATGTCAAAATAAAAAGGAAGTTGTCCTTTGTACCAGTTGTGACACTGGTATCAGCCTTCTTTTGAAGATCCTGTTGTCTGCTGTCTCTTGACAATCCTCCAGGGATGCCATTTCCTTCTATGAAAACTACAGTAATGTTTGGCTTGTTGAATTGTCCCTGCCTCTTTCAGCATAACAGCAACAACCTATGGAGGGCCAAAAGATAATCCTTCCATCTTGAAAAGAAGTGTCTGGAGGATATTACTGTACTACTTCAGGCTAAAGATCAGCTCCAGTTTTTCAGCTTTTGAATTTAGCAGAAATCCCATGCACAATCAATGACTTTTTTGTTAAGTATTAGACACAGATGTAAGCTGCAGACTAGTCCGACTCACTTCATTTTATTGACTTTTTTCCCCATTTTAATTCAAGCAATTCTGATTAGGAGAAACAGTGGTTAGTTCTTCTGTGAGCGTGTGCATGTGATTTCTGCAATGATAATGGTAAGCTGGAGGGGTAAAGAGAGGTGAGAGGAAAGAGATGGCATGGATCTTTAGGTTGCTATGAGTGAAAGGCAGTTTGCGGCAAAGCGTAACCAAAACCACTGGGGCATGGCAGAGCAGAAAGGTCCAGGTCCTCAGACTGCAGGGAGTCTGCAGCTTGGCTACTAGTGCTAGCCTATATTTTTGGCAGCATGCCCAGACCCTGGTTGTGTTCCCAGGGAAAGAGAAAACCCAGAAAAAACCCACCCCAAAAACCCCAGCCAAAAAATAAACAACAAGCAGCCCTGGAAGCAAGTTTCCATAACTGAGGTGTGATGCTGGGATTCATTCTGGGGATACGGATTCAAACCCAGTTCTGCTACCAGCAGTTCTTTGCTACCTGGGGACCTCACCTCACCTTATCTCCCACAATAGCTTGATCCATCTCAGAGCCATCTGCTTCCTTGAAGGCAGCAAACTGCTCTGGAATCCCAAATCCTATTGTACTCCCAACTATCCTTGTATCCTAATTCAAGATGCAGACAAGTTTCATGTAAAATAAAGTAGTGATCACAAACTCTGTGGCTATGGGAGTAAATTAAACATGTCTGGGAATGTTCTAGGTACCAGGGCCAAGTGCTGGTAAACAGACTTCGCCTGCAGAAGAAGGCAGACAAACATTTATTGGGAATTGTCACTGGCTAGTTACAGCTGCTAAAGTACGTCAAAGAATCTGGGGGAACTGTGGCAGCTGGAATGTGCCAAACCTGTGCCAGGGAATATTCTAACAGTTCACTACCACAGGAGGCCAAATTTACAAGCACGCTTTTTATTAGTACAGACACATCTAGGGAGTTCAGTATCATCTTTGTCTCTCCTGTACCTCCATGCAGAGCCGCTTTCTTGATTCTGTTGGTCTGGCTTCCTTTGGTGTTCATATTAAAGAATGAACATATAAGAATGATACAATAAGTTGAGTTATTATGCATATTGCTAAAATGAGCCATTCTGTGTATTGGACCTGTTGGACAGAGTGTCCCATCCTTCTTCTTGGAATCATTTTGAATGATGGTAGATGGTTCCACATAAACACCACTGCCGTACACATGGTTTCAAATGTGACTGTCCCAGAGCCTGTCTCTGATACTGGGCAGGCACAAATGCGGTGTTGCTGTTGGATTTGCTGGATGCTGAGGCCGGGTCTTAGGCGAAAAACATTGATGTTGACAAAATCTGAGGAAAGTGTCCAAAACAGAGTCAATGGGGTTGCACTAACCTCTGCATATTTTGTCCAAAGAGCTCCAGTGTATCTGTGTGTGGGAGGATGCTTGACTGTGCTTTCATTTGGGATGCTCTGTCCTTACCTAATTGCATTATACAAGTAATGATCCAGTGAAGTAGAATACTGGCATTGAGCCTAACTGCAAAGCATTTAAGAGTGTAAAACGTAGAAATAATATAATTTACTTTGCATTATTGGGAAGAACTTTTTCACTTTAAAGAGCTTTTATTGATTTGTAGAAGAAAGAGAGAGAAGAAAACCCATATACAGTCAGCCTCACATACATCTTCTCTTACTGATACTGAGTAGCCCAGTTCCACAGTTTTCAATAGGATCACTCACAGAGTAACAGACTACTGTCTCGTTTCTTTCAGTAAGGCTGGCAATATTGAATAAAGAAATAGAGAAACGCATTAAGAAATACATCTTTAAAATATGAAAAAGATACCTGCAGATTTTAAATAATTCTGTATGGCTGATATTAGTACTTGGACTGATTATTCAATGAGCTCACATGCCCTGTAATCTCTTTATTTTGAAGGGTTTACTTGTCCCTGCACAGAAGTGAATTTCATTGTGTTAGGGTTGCCCATTTGTTTGTAATTGAGTTTATTCCTACTATTCAAAAGCAACTTACCATTCAGATCCAGCACTAGTTTTTCAGACTTGAGCCCTTATTCTCAGCCCAGCACTGGGGCCTTATTTCTTGGCTGGAAGTGGTGAAAGAGAACATTCAGCTACCAACTAGCACATCTGCCTTCTCTGTGTGTTTGGATACTACAGTTACTGAGCTGGGCTCTGGAGGGAACTATTTTTAGCCCTCATCATCAGAGAGGAGACTGCTGTGGATTGGACTGATTGAGAGGAGGTAATAATAAGTCTAATCCAGAGGGATCCTGATGTAGGGTGGGAAAACAGAATTCAGATGGCCTACTGACATGCTTTTGTGGTGTAATTTGGTAGGAGGGATATACGTCTCATCTATTTTAAAACAAACAAATAAACCCTAAGACTAAGACAGTTTCACTCTTAAAGTAGTAAAATATGCCTTTGCACTCTGAGCTGCATTTGCTGAGAAGTCATAAATACGAGATATATAACTGCCAGCTACCATAATTTAAAGTAATTTCCTGGTTGAGCAGTATTAATGGAAGAGGTACTGCAGTCATTTGCATTGTTGCAATACTAATGTTGGAGTTTATTCATATTAAGGTTGAAAATGTCAATTGTCTTGCTTGTGGTAGCAATATTCTGAGCAAGTACTCTGTTTATAATGTTTAAAAATTGTCTAAGTAGTAAATATGTCTCAGCTTGTTATGACTCAGCTCATAAAAGACAGAATATTTTAATACAATGAAAGAATGCTGATGCCTTTTTTCCAAATTTCTCCAGTAATGATTTTAATAGCACTAGACCAGAGTGTTTCTGATTGCTACCTGTCATCAGCCCAGCTGGCAGAAGAAAATAGTGGCTGGGATTTTCAAAGGGGCTTCAGAGGGTGAGGCACACAACTTCCTTTTAGCTTGTGCTGATGGGGTCCATTCCTATTGAATGCAAACTGAATCACTCTTCTCTATAGCCATACTCTTGCTCTGAGCTCAGTGTGGGCACATGCCCTTGCCAGATTAGACACTAAAACCAGACTGTTCTTTTGAAAGAGTATTATCTTTACTAATTTCATATGTCCATGGGATACACTAAAAAGCAGTCACTGGATTATTCACCGTTTACTGCCTTGCTAATGTTTTTCCCCTGGGAAAAGCCAAGTCTCACTGTAACTGGTGTCTTAGTTTGGAAAAACTTCCTATATACAGACAAATCAGCACAGAAAAGGTGAAGAACTAAGAATCTCGGGTCTTGTTTTATACTGTCTTTGCCACTTGGAACCCCATTCTGATATAATAGAAAACTGTTCTTTTAGTTCAGGCGAATAATGATAACGCACACAGCTACACAGTGCCTGTCTGAGAAGCACAAGAACAAGACTGTCTGTTGTGCTAAGCTGTATTAATGGGCAGTTGTAGCCTTTCCCATCACTGCTCCTATTAAGCACATCTAATTAATCGTATATACACGTGCTTGGGTTTCTAGCCAAAGAGTGTTATTATCTGCCATCAAGGCACAGGTAGAAAAGTATTACTCCGTCTCCATACCTCTGCTTTTCACTCCCTCCCAAAATTAGCCTTTCCTACATATCTCTTTCTCTCCTTGGGAACCTGAACAAACACTTACAGCACACTGTGATGTTCACCGGGCCTGGGGATTGTCAGGAGAAGGTCTGGAGCGGGAGGCTGGGTTCCGAAGTCCAGTCCAGAATTCTCCAGTTCCCTCTTTCTTTCTGTCTTTGCTGATTTTGCCCTATAAATATGTACCACTTGAAGGAAACAGAGCAAAATAAGAATTCTGGAAATCTGGCTGATGTCTGTCACATTGGTATAACTTGAGAATGGAAATCTTTCAGGCAAGACCTGGACAAGTCAGTGTGTCTCTTTAAGGACTTCTGGTATATCCTTGCAGGTCTTGGGACATTGTTAGGCCAGGTCTTGGGGGCTGCAATGGCCATATCTCCATTCATCTCACAGTATTCTTGCTGGTAATGTGGTGCTATGAACTGAGTGTTTCATTGAAGAACTGGCAAAAACCCTCAGTGAGTCTCCTGCCGGACTTGGTGTTATTGCCATGAGGGTGCATACTCAGAAAAGCTATACCCTGCATGAAGCTGAGTTTTAATAATTAATGGTCTCCTGCAATTTGGTCCTTACTCCAGGCGAAGTGATTTTCAAGGCAAGCTTGCTGCAATAGTCTGAACGTGTTGCAATTTCCCTCCTGTGATCATGGTGAGGAAAGGCTTAAAAGAACATGTGGTGATGGAGTAAGACTGTCATGGGGTAAAAAAAAAAGAAAGTAAAGCACTGATCATACAATAAAGAATAATTATTTTCAATCCTAAATGTATATGTGATATTGTCAGGGACTAACATTCGGGGGGAAAGGAAGGGGAGATATAGGGAATTTATACTGCACTTCTGTCATCTTGTGACAGGGAAATGGCTTCTTCTGCCATCTTCCATCAAGCGTTTCCAGACACACTGCATGGTCACAGATAGCTAGTGAGAACCTTGTCTGGTTTTCAGTTCTAGAAATAACATTACTCTCATGCAGCCAACTGGCAATATTTTAAAGCATACAGTGAATTTTTAGGTTTTGTCATATAAGAAGAGTTGCATATTTTTAATCTCCAATGCTACTGTCTATACACACACACACACACACACAGACCCAACCCTTCATCTCAACAGCCCTAGATAGGCTGAATTTTATGGGAAAAAAACCTGCTTGATGGATTATATAGTTTAAATGCTTTGCTGATGACACCTTCTTCAGATTTCTCGTAAGTAGTTAGAAAGGCACCACATATCCTTGAATATATTTTTCATCGGAAAAAATAATAGAGAAAGTTCATGAATTTCAGCCTCAGAGATCATCAGCTGAAAGCTTATTTAGAAAGTTTGGAAGTGGCTTTTTTTCTGTTTGAGGATTTACAAGCATTCAGTCAAGGAGTGGAAACACATACACATAGATAAACATCTAGACCAATAGTGGAAGAAGAGTCAACAAAATCTGTTTTGGAGCAAACTAGAGGGACTCTATTTCCCTTTATAAATCCTCTGACTATAGCCATGCAAGTGAGTGTGGTGCATCGAAACTGTATGCACTGTTGAGAAAAGTCATGAGTAATTTCCTTACCAGAGCACAGGCTGTAGTTCTTATGAACGGTTTGTAATGAACAGCCCCTAGAAAGCAAAAGCTCTGTCTCCAAAATAAAACTTAAAATATTACACACTGCCAGAGACTAGATCAAGGCCTCTTGAGTACCAGAGAAAGGTGGCTAAGGCACACCAGCTTCTGTTGCCTATGAGTGTGGGCGCGCAGCAGTACAGACATACAAGAGTAGGATGCTGTTAGCGTAGCGCCTGGCTCCCTTTATCACCCAGTACAAATGGACAGGTACAGACTGACTAAGACTGGACCAAGGCTTCCAGGAAGAAATTCAAATAATGCATATAGTATGCATAGAAAATGTCTTATGTATTTTGCCACTTCTTTTGCTTTGGAATGAGTCTTGGCTGCAGCATGACCTTAAGGTCCTTTGTGACTAAGGATTGTAAAATTCAATCATTGACCAGAGAGCAATTAAAGTAAAAGGAAAGAAATGATTGCTCAAGTATTTATGAAAGGATATTTTTTTTTCTTAGTGTACTACTTTAGGAATATGACTTCCATGCAGAAAAGTAGATCTAGTAATGCTTCTGAAGCAGGGGAGGGAGCAAGTGAAACAATGCTGGTGTTCAGCTTGTTATTAGAGGCCACTTGCCATGCTCCTATCAAGGAGCCTATATTTTTCATGTAATCTCTTTAGCACAACTTCATGAAATATGGTTTAGCTCCCATTACAGGTTTAAAATTAAGACCATGCTGTGTTCTCAGACTTAACAAAACCAGGTTTAATTCTGTTTACCTCTTTTTAGTAAAAATAAATAAATAGATATTTTAAATAGGTGCTGCCTTCTGTTAAACACCACCTCCTTCTTCCTAACCTCCAGCCCCCATGCTCATAACTGATGATTTAATGCAGGAAGGTTGGGCACAGCAGTTGCCTGCCAAAGCGTTATGCAGTAGAGTGATAACTGTGCAGTCAAATGTAGCTTTTGAGAAAAAAGGGGATAGGAAACTTACAAAATATACAGAGGTGATGTGAAGTTGTGTGTAAAAGATCCAGAATGGTCATAGACAAACAGCTCTGAAGAAAACAGGACACAGAAATCACAATGAGGGGACAAATTTAAAGGAGCATTGGGACGAATAAGCTTCTCCTTCTTCAGGAAGTGTGGCTGTGTGTTAGGGAAGGAGAATGAACCATCATAACGGTGCATCTGTGTTGGTGTTTGCTTCGGATTTGGGCTGCATTTTTAAGTTGAGCCATCCCCATGATCCTGCTCACTGTGCTTTGGTAGCCTAATGAAGAATGAAACTAACCTCCAAGATGTGCTCCGGGAATGAACATACTGAGCTTCAGCAACTAATGGACATTCAGTAGGAAGGACCAGAGCAGAATCAATTTCAAGTATAAATCTTCACAGCATATGTGGTGGGAACATGACATCCTCAGCACCAGCTGGTTTTCCCTGCTGATCTGCTCATATTGTGCTAAAAACTTCTTGCTAAGTTCCTTAGTGCCTGAGTGCAGAGACATTTCCATTCATCTTGCCTAACTGTAAGCCTTTACCTGAGATGCTAATGTAAGAAGCACCGTCAGTGGAGACTGACTGAGCTCCAGAAGACAACAGAGAGCAGCTTAGCTCTGTGAAGATCCAAGTCAGCAGTGCCTGCCCCTGTGTGCTGGGATGATAGGGTGAACATGGTTTTAGTCAGGTTGCCAATGCCTGTGTGGAAGAAATATTGATGAAAACACTACTTAGTAAATCTTCCTGCCACCTCTACCACACTGTAGTTTTTAATGCCACAAACCCTAGGTTTTTTTGACTTAGGTTCTTAGGCTCACCCACCACCTCTGGGACAGATACATGTAAGACTCTGAACCTGTCAGGAGTTACCACTGTGTATGGTGGTGTGAGAAAACGGCAATTTTGGTGAAGTTCTTTGGTTTTCTACCTCAAAGACCAGGTCTGTGGCTCTGAATGCAGGATACAGACTTTGGATTTCAGAGAAGTGAGTTTGTGGGCGTTATTGCTTTTATTTCTAAGATTTTTCTGTAGTTAGCAATTTTTCAGAAATACACATCTGAGCTTTTCAACACCAGAAACTGAGCCACCAGGTATTTCTGATTCCACTAGAAGTTGAAAAGTAAAATGAAATGGATCACTGCTAGGACACAATTTAACATTCCTGACTGAAGGTAAAAAGTGGGGTGGCAGCGGGGAGGGAATTATGAAACTTCTAAAAAAAATTACCTTTTGGAAAAGAGCAACTGAAATACTTTTCATTCAGTTGCTACAGAAATAATATTTAAGGCTGACAGTAGATCTGTTACACTATGACGGTATTCATTGAATCACTTGTACAAGACCCAGAACTACTGTTGTCCTCACAATGCACTAGCACACGATACACTTTCCCTAGATGTCTAAAGATTATCTACTGAATGGCTGATACTGAGGGTCTTGAAAAAAGAATATTAATAAGCACTTACTTAGCACTGCCTTTTTTGTTAGCTACTTTTCCCATGTGCTCCTTAATGCAACCCAAGAACATTTTTATACCCCATGTTTGGCTAAAGAGTTAATCCTGCTTTTCAAATTGTTTTCACAGTGTTCACTAAACAAAGGGAAATTACATCTATACTTATCCTTTAATGATGAGTATGAACTATAACATAAACTAATTTAAATTCAGTTATTTGATGGGCATTAAGCTTGATTCCAGCTCATACAATCATATTTCAAGAGACTACAACAAACTAAAAGTCCTGAGTAAACTTACAGAGGCATTTATCAACAGAGACAGGAGGTCTGTGTGGCCTGCCTCCATAAAACACAAAATGTTCTGCTTTTAATACTTGTAGAGTAAGAAAACTCTGGGGTCTGGCTGGGCCCTGTGAGCACCCACAGGCTGTAACCAACCTGACCAGACTCCCTCCAGCCCACAGCCAGGCACCCACTGCCTCCAGGGGCTGTGGGACAGTGTCCATCAATGGGGGCATGGCCTCCCTGGGGTCACATGCAGTGCCTGGCTTGTCCCACAGGGAGCCTGCCAGGGTCATCCACTCAGTCTTGAACTCTGTTATATTTTTTTTAAAGTCTGTTCCCAGAAGATATTTCAAATATGCTGGTGGAATCTTCACTATCAAAATAAAAAATTTCCCTCAACCAGAAAATGACCGCCTAACATGTACACAATGAAATAGTATTTTTCAGACCTATGTTTGTCATAAATAACAAAGAACTACTCTTACATCACCTTGTAGAACAAGATATGTGTATGGGAATAGATATAGCAGTATGTTCAACTGCCTGCTTAATTTATACAAACTCTGTTAACCTATCTACTCAATAGAGAGACAGTACACATTTTCAGCATGTAATAATTTCAGGACATTAACAATTTGTCTAGGTTCAAGAGCCATTTATAAATTTTTCATCACCCACAAATATTAATTACTTCCAGGTGATTCATTTTAGCTGAATGTTTTTATTTCTTTCCAGGTTTTCAAAATTTGGGGACAGCAGATGTGATGGGTAGTTGCCATTATTTTGCAACTTGCAAAGACTAAACCCGGTGGTACACAAGATCCGTAGCAGCAAAACAGCCACGGTTCCCATGCCGCAGCAGCAGTAGGAAGAGCAGCAAGAACAAGTTTCCTCTGCTGGTTCTTTGGCCAGATCTGTTCTTCCTCCTTCCTTCTTCCTCTGCTTCCCATGTCAGAAGCAACTTGGCCCGGAACTGCCTCCTAATTTTGAGGGTTGCCAGTCAGAAAATTCAAAGGAGGCAGCCTGCGAGACCCATGTGATTCTCAAAGCCACAGTCTGATTGGTATATTTTCTTGCTGTCCCTTGGAATCATCCTCTTTTCATCACTCTGAGTGGAGAATTTATCACCAAGTACAGTTTTTTGCAGAAAAAATCTTTTTCTCCTTTGCATGTTCTTTGCAGTCTGAAAATGCTTGTAGATGTAACACTTTGAAATGTGATCAATTACCAACGCTGTGTAATGATTTCATCAGTCATGGTCAAGCTGTCTGTTCCACTCCTCTGCCATTAAAATCCCCACAGATAACCAAAGCTATGAAGATTTTTATCCCATACAGCGTAATATCAGATATCTAAATTTAAAATAGTTTGGGAATACCATTTGGACTGATGTAGGTGATTTACTGTTTGTGTGCATTAGTTGCAGAGTTGACAGCCTCTAACTGGTAAGCTCCAGCAAGAAACTGGAACATTTAATGTTTGTAAATATTCCAGCTACAAGACGAAACATTCTTCTCAAAACTGGGGTCAGTTCCCTTTCATTTGATAGCATAGTAGATGTGTGACTTATCAGAAACTATTCTTCCAAAAACATACAAATTAATGGTCATCTCACATCTCGATCCATAATGCGAAAAGCCATTTATTATTTTTATTCAGATTTACTAGCCACTGGTATTTCCTTCAGCTATGAAGTCTTTTGCACTTTCTGTTTTAAAAAATATTTCCAACAGACATAACAGGAAATGTAATTAGGCAAAAGGCTGTTTACAGTGCATCATATATAGCATATTCATTAATGCATATTCTACCTTGCAGTTTTCAAATCTGCCTATCATCTGCTTTGAACAACACCTACTATAACATGATTCTGGGACACAAGAAGGCGTCATTTTTAAAAACATCTAGGAATATTTTCTAGTTCCATTTTTATAAATGAAGTCACTTATATAACTATAAAACCAAACAAATAACACATAGCTGTCTGCTTTTAACCTTCATGAGCAGCACTTTACAAAAATTAGCTATTAGATCCCTGTAGCACCTTTACAGAGCAGATAAGGGTGACCATTTCCATTTTACTAGTCAGGAAACAGCTCAACAGACAAAGAATCTATTTCCCCTAAACACTGCAGACAATGAAAGAAAAGCAAGCTTGGGAATGATTTGTCCAAGGCCACCCAGCTAGATCTGGGATTATAATCAAAGCATGTCAGGTCTCCAGTGCTGTACCCAGACCAATGACAAAATTGAGGGGGTAAAATCTTAAATGAATATTACAAAGTAAAATTAAATCAGCCTTTAGGGCAGATGCTGTTAGTATCAGTTATATTTGTGAGTTTCTTAAGTAAACCCCTCCTATTTTTATGTGTAGAAAATAATTTCGTTCATTTTATAGTTTTATTAATTTTTATGTTTAACTTTATTATCCATATTATGTCTGTAAAGACTATAATAATTAAAAGTTATTTACACTGGAATTTTTCCATTCAATAAATATCATGGATTTTTTAATGGAACTCTTAATTAGGCATTGGTACTAAAATAAAGAGTGAAAGACATTAATGTATAATTATGCTTAAAGTAGGAACACAGTTTGATTAAATTTTTTATATTTACACATTTTCATTATAGTAAGCTTTAAAAAGTGCCCTAAATGGATCCTGCAAACTATCAAATGTGCTTTTATCATTGAGAAATAAGACAACTCTAAGTCTTTTTCACATTTGTGATTTACTGCAGAGTGATGGAGAATATTTCTGCAAGAACTTTAATTATACAAACACTTTAATTATGACACATTCTTGGTGAATGCAAAATATTGATTCAGGTATACATAATGAATATATATGCCTATATACGCATGTTTAAAATAGACTGAATAATAATAAGGGGTATTCTGTACATAGAAGATACATACAGAATATATAAAGATATTCTACCTCTGAAGTCAACTGGATTCTGTTGACTTCTGCAGGGTCCAGATTTCACCATCAAACGGTATGTTTCCGTGCTTCTTTTTGTTCCAGAATTCATCTGTCACCGCTGCCAGAGCTGTGCTAGTTACACCCTGGCTGGTGTCATGCTGTCTGTAATGGATGTTTTAGATGTTGGCCTTCTGTTAACTCCATGGGAAGGACTAACGGAGGTATGCAGTCCCCTTTGAAGCAATGTGTATATATGCATAGCTTTTCAGCTACACAGTCATTCAGGGTCGCAATCTTTGCTTGCAGGTGTAACCAAGGAACCAAGGGACCAAGGAACTAAGCCTGGAGAACAGGAAGGGGAGAGCTGACAAACTCTGGGACAAAGAGGGCAGTTCTGGTCTGGTCTACTCTTCCACATGACTAATGAGACCATTCAGTGTAACATCAAAGGTAGAGTCAGCAACTGACTCATGGAGGTTGAGGAAACATTTCCTGGCAGCTGCTAGCAACAATTAAATACCTGTATATATACTATAGACTAATAACATTCGTGTAACATGCTTACACTTACTGATGTCTTCAATGACATTTATATTTCTGCTCTCTGAAATTCGCCTTAAAATAATTTTGATTTTGTCATTATTTTCTGTAATTAAGTATCTGACGTTAGGTAGACTCATGTCTTTTTGCCTTCTTACGCTTACCTCATCTGGCCACTTTCATGACATTTGTGTAGTTGCACATCCTTCATTTACACACATTTTGAGAAAAAAAAAAAGGCTCAGTTAAACAGACAACGTAATGACTTATTAGCATGGAACATAGCTATGAAGCCTTTTTTTTTTTTTTTTTTTTTTTTGTTAGCTCAGGCAGAGCATATGACCAACAGAAGAAGAATAAGAAGCAAAACCTGAATATTCAACACTACTGAGATTTTTTCTCTGTAAAAATGGAAACTAAACTTCCTTATTTACAGCTGTATGGGGAAAAAACCAAACACATAAACAACAAAAAACCCCACCCCTGAAGTATTACAATTTTTGTTTCATATTTTCTGTTGTTAATACACAAAATTCCTTCTAAAACCAGTGGAATGATTTTTACTTGCTCGAGTTACAAGTTTTGAAAATGTAGACAACATTTTTCTCAGAAACATGTAAAACTCCAGGCAAAGAGTATTCATTCCTAAAGCCATTATCTTAGAAAAACTAGATTTGATAAATCAAGAAATGAAGAGAACGTGATAAAAAAATAAATATATAGAAGCATGTGTGTCTGGAAGGGAAATCGTATTCTCTTCCATTTCTGACAGTGGGAACTTAAATAAGCATATGTGGTAATGTAAAATTGGAGCAAGTGACAGAACACCTGGAAAAAAATTAGAGATTAATGAGCTGAAATGAACATGTCTTGGCTTCCAGCAGCAGCATTTACAGTCCACAGCATCACATCAGTAATGATATTAAAGGGTATTTAAGGACACACAGGTGACTATCCATGCCATATGAAATCTGGAAGTAAAATATTTAACCATTCAGCCAGACTAGGATAAGTTTCAATGGAAGGCAAAGCTTTTTCTACATTGAAGCATATAGCCCTGTAGTTAGCAGATTCTAAGCCAGCAAAACCATGAAAGATTTTTAAGGGGTTCAAAAAGACAAAAAAAAGAGGAAGAGAGAAAGATAAAATACTCATATTACTTGATTTCTTAAAGAATGTGTTTATATCACCTTTATAAAAGGTATATCATTTTATTATAATGGAAGAACAGTTATAAACTAATTTTTATGAGCAATAAGCAAGGCCAAATTACTAGGAATTTAAAAAAAAATGTAGAAATACTCAGTGTTCAATTTGACTTTTCAAAGTTTACAGTGAGGTTATGGTTCTATTTATGTCATTCTTAATTCAAGAATACAGATATAAATATAGGTAGGTCTGTCTCTTTTCTGCTTGAAAACAAGGTAACAGAATATCATATTGAAATCTCTGTGAGTCTCTGCATCTGATCTGTAAAGGCTGGGACTTTTGCCTGCTTAGGCTGAGTGAATTCAAGCATCTGTATCTCTTTCAGTCTAAAGGACAATGTGAAAAAAGCACCAAACTTTAAAATTCAGTCTAGGAATGTAATCAATACCAGAATAGTAACTACATGGTTAAAATAATCTAGTAGTCTAGAATAAGATTATTTGTCCCCCCAGTTAAAACCCTAAAAGCTTTTAAATGACTTTTAACTACCCTGGAGAAGATGGGCCTGATGATGTGGTCTCCGTTTTCTGGCTGGTGACCAGAAGAGATCTGTGAGCAGATTTTTCATCCTCAGCGGTGATCAAGACCCTTTCTGTATCGGTTGCAATGCACAACCAAGCAGTTTGCAGACTGCTTTGAACTTTTTGTTGCATTAAGCTCTCAAGAACCAAAGATTTACAACAGGTCTAGCTGCATGCCTTCCCCAAAATATCCAGGGTGCTGGAATGCTCAGGTAGTATACGTATGTAATGTAGTAGTATATGTATACTTACTATAGGTACAGCCAGTTCTAGCCTCCCACCTGGGATTTCTTTACACTGGGAAATGTGCACTGGAAAGAAAACCACATTGCATCATCAGAATATAGAGGTACAAAGCTGAGAATCCGACCCAGGATTGTTAGTAGAAAAATCTGGTATTTATGTCTTCAGTGAAATCAAGCATTTAACACCCAGTTCTCATCCTGCGGTACTTCACCAAGAACCAGACACAAAATTGGTACCAAATTCACATGCTGGGAAGTCAGTGTGGGGTTAATCCTCTTCTTGCATTGATCCATAATACTGTCAGAAAACAAGCAACATGGAAACATGGCTGATTTTCTGTGATCCAGGGCATGTGCAGTAACAGATGACTACAGAAAAGTAGTGAGTAAAAATCCCACTTGTTCCTAAGTTGCACAACATCAGGGGATAGCATAGTCTTGTTACAGGCATCTGAGTGGAACCTACAGCTGTAAAATAGCGTTCAGAAGCTCAGCTGGGGCTTTGGCTTTTCAAGAGCTCTGCCTGAATGAATGGCCAGCAGTGGAGCTCGTATCCAAAATGCCCTGAATGTTCTTGGCCGTAACTTCGTGTTCATAAAATTTGGATGAGCTAAAACCTGAAACCAAAAAAAAGAGAAAGCTAGCTGTCTTTGCAATGCTTTGGCTTTGTGCCCATTTCCTAAGGGCACTATGATCACTTTCCTTGTTTAGATTGGGGTGACAGAATGGCACTTAGGTGCAAACGCAGAAGGCAAAGCTTTCTACTCTCAAACTGTTGAAGATATTTCTCTGCTTATACTTTATGGTTGGCTTCTCACTAACACTACAGTTTTCCTTGGGGAAAAATTAGGATGTCCCTGTCAAGAGTAGTTAGTTACTGTGGTCCTCACAAGTCCATCTTGGCCAAGGTTACCAGCTACTGAGTTTTACAAATTCAGCCTGTTTGTGGGTTGTGATCTAAACCAGACCTATGAAATAATCCATTAAAGAAAAAAGATTCTAACCTGAATACGGGGATATTTAAATTGCCATCGTTATAGTTCTGTTGCAGAGCGTGGCCACACAAATTGCCAGATCAGTATGAGTGAGGGAACAGCAGCCGTATCGCGAGAGGCGAAATGAAAGCTCAGGTGTGGGCAAGGCTGGAACCTTGTGAATGGGTTTCTGTGAAGGGATTTCCAATATATAAACACACTTTTGGCACTCCCTAAAAATATCCATGATAGACAACTTGCGTCAGGGGAGAACTCTTTCAAAATGAAATGAGGCTGTGGGCGGCGTTCTGAAATGAGCGAAAAAAGGCTGCCTCTGCCTGAAAATTAACTTTTGCCATGTCTATGCTATTGCTCATAATGCCAATTTCCATTATTCCTGGAAGTCCTAGCATTAGAATAGACCATTAAAACCAGTGCTGTAAGTCACTAGGTTTGATTGCACTTACAGTAAAAAGCTGCGCTGGGAAATTGACTGGAATAGCTTGCAATGAGAGCTTTTTTCTGGTTATCTCAAGTGGATGAAGTTAAATTTGAAAGAGGAACAGAGGAAGCACTCTGCAGAATAAGAGTTCCCGCATAGGGAGCTACTTCGGAGTAGCCACTGCACTTTAAAAGTGGCACTCTGCTTTCTTTTGAATTACCTTCTAAAAGCAGATAAGCCTAAGTTTCTTTCACAGCTCTGTTAACATGAAGGATCCTTACAGTGGGTGTGAATGTAATTGAATTTAGCACCCACATTCCATTATAATTTGCACCCACTTTCAGGCTGCGTTACACTGCTGGAAAGGTGAAAAGAGGCATTCATATCAGTCCCGGGCTATTTTATTTGTAAATTATTCTGATTACAGCAGTGGTGCTCTAACAGCAAGCAGTGTAGTGCTACAATAGGGTCTTACAGTCTGTATGGTTGGGGGTTTCATTGGATTTGTTTTGGTTTTTTTTTCCTCCCAAACTGTTGACTTCTTTAGTGTTAGAAGAGGACTTTGGTTCCAGCACATGGAAAAATCCTTTGCACCTGCAGATGCTTCAGATCTCTAACTGGGGATCCCTGTGCTAAAATGGTCCACACTGTTATTACTGGCTCTGTTACCATAGCAATGCGAACTCTGTTTGATATGAACATTCTTCCCTACAATTACTACAGCTGATGAGCACAGTAATTATCATAGCTTCCTAAGGTGCACTTAAAATAGCAGAGGCAAGGGAATGCATGCTTGGAATATATGGTACATTCTTTGCAGGCTGTCCTGAAAAATCTCTCTCAGTGGGAAAGTTCAGCTTGTCTTCTGTGGTTATATATGAGATATTTAAGATTTTTCAGGATAAAGGTTATACTGGGACAAGATACAGCAATAAGCATAGAAAATATCCAGTTACTGTAACACAGCATGATTTATATTATCATTCCTTAAATCGTCTTACCGTTACTAGTTCTACATACCCCCAGACATGACAGAACAGGCCCAGGAGCAACATCAACTGGTGTCAAACTGTGGAACGACTTAACTAGGAGTTTTTCAATATCAGAAAAATTAGTATCTGCAGTACACTACCAAGCATGTTGCAGCTTCACAGATGAGAAGCTGCTAAAATAAACAGAATTCAGACATTTATTTTTTTTTCATAACAGAATGGCAAAAACGAAGCAAAAAATCCTCTCAAAGAAAACCTGAAAGCCTTTGTAGACCACCGTTTGCATCAGTGGAGAATGTGTTTTCAGGATCTTAAAGGTTCACAAAATCACAGGGACTAATCTTTTGCAGCTATCAATTTTCTTCTTAATATATATATTTAAATATAAATTTTCAAACTGTGATAATGCCTGATTCATTGAAAAGGAGATTTAAGATAGAACTTTGTTCTAGCTAGATTTTTTCTTATTTTAAATGATGGTGAGCACTAATAGGAGATGCTACACTGCCAGGGAGCTGCTTACCCTATCTTAACCTACGAAATAGGTTACTACCCGTATACTACATATGGTTATAACACCACAGGTTTTCATTCTGTTGGGTGAGCAGTCATCAACAGATTTAGCAGGAAGACCAGCTGTAAATGAAAAGTAGGATATTGAAGAAGGTGTCAGCTGGACAGAGCAAGAATTTGCCTTCAGAAATCGTGAGTGTTTATTAATTCAAGATAAAAGTAGATTTAACTGATAGGATAGTAATCAACTTGTAACTAAAGAAAACAGCTGAGTAAAAGTGACACATGGGGAATTGTTTGGGGAAGGTGAAAGGAGAAATCTGAGAGTGCTAATGATTTGGCTAGTCACAGTTAATGTGACTTAATTCAGGTGTCTTGTCATTCCAGTAGATCAGATTTCTGAAGCAAATGTCTAGTACCTTGTGATTTGTGGGAATGCTAATGATGATGATTATTATTATTGGAGTATCCTCATTAACAAGACTTCAAAATTCACCATTTGTTGTTTTTCCTTTCCAGAATTCATACAGTAGTGCATATGATATTCACAGAACTTTTTAGCCACAAAGGTATGGATTAAGGGGGTAATAAAGAGGTACTGAGGTACCAAAGATATTGAGATATAAATTACCAATACCCCATGAAAGTGTATTGAGATATGAGTTACCTAGCTCAGTGTAAAATGCTGGATGAGAAAACATAGCGGTGACCCTTAATTCAAGGGCAAAGTCAACCTCTGTTCTGTACCTGAGATCTTCCTGAATGCCCTGCTCTACTCTGCCTCCACTTGCATTTAATACAGAGGTAATGACCACAAAATAGGTGTAAACGATGTAAAAGTAAACCTTTTCAGGACAGAAATAATCAGAAGGTATCTGTTCATAATGCCTGTATTTTGGGCTTTACCTCTATCCTAAAAACATGTTCTCTGTGCTCAGGGACAGCGACACAAGGCTAAAGGAAGTGCCACTTCCAGCTGGGGCTGGCTCTACATGCCTTTCAACAAGTTTCATTTTCTTTCAGGATTCATTCCATGCATAAAAAATAGCAGTAAATGTAGTAATGAGACAAAAAGCATAAACAGTGGCAGAGCACATTGAAGAACACTTACTCTCATTTACACCCACCCATAATTATTATGAAAAGAACAAAAATTTTTAAAAGTTACTATAGGTATGGATGTGCATACAAATTAATACAAAAAGAAACCATGTGTTCTGCAGCTTGAGGGCTGGTTGCAAGCCAGGCTATCTAGACTTCTGTTGCACTGTAGACCAAAGTGGTCATGTTTTTCATCGCACTCTGGGGAAGTATAAATAGACAGGCAGTGGACAGTGGTTGCCTCTCCAAGGAACCAAAGAGCAGGAATCTCAGATTTCAGGAAGTTTTAGGGAATTGCTGCTACCAAAGTAATTCTTTTTCCCTCACTTGCATTATATTTTCAGGAAATATAGAAAATATATTAGATTCATAATTTTGCAACTTCTTTCTGGATTTTGATAAACATAATCAGTCACTAAATACCATCCATTTGGTGTGACAGGCAAACAATTCTCTCACCACAACATCTTTAGGACTCTGGTATCTTTTAAAATATCCTGATGTGTACATGATCTTGTCATGTGTTACAACACAAATATCATTCTCTGGATATTGCTTTGACCTGCTTTTCCTTTGCTCTTTTTGACTGCTCTTTGAATCGCCATATATATTATTAGAGAGACTTTCTGTCGTATACCATTGATTGTTCATCTGACTTACTATAACGACTTTAATAATTTACACAACTGAGTCATTATTTTCCATTTGTACAGTATTGGCTTTATATCTTTTGTTTTGATTTCAGATAGCCTGTATCACTGTGGGTTCACTGCTTCAGGAATCTCTTTTCCATACAGAATGTATATTCCTAGTGAAATTTTCTGGCTTGTTAATGTAATTATACATGTCATTTTCCCCACTGCTTTCTTAATTTCCTGGTCATTGGTAGTGCCTAAAATGCCAATATGCTTTGAGCTCAGTCCCGTGTGTCAATGTTCTTGTTATGTAGGTGACAACACATACCTGCATGAGAATCTCCATGAAACGTGACACATATCTGATTTTTGACTTCCAGAAAATATCAACCTGTTAGCTTTTTTATTCAGAGTGGCTGAGATGTGTGAAAAGGCATTTCCAATGAGCTGGGCATTTGTTTGTTTTAACATTCCCCAAGTTTTCTAATATTAAAATTCTTTCAGAGCCATATTGGAAAATTTAGGCTGTCTGTGAAAACTTTTATGTGTGCAGAGTGTAGTGGAAGCACTACACTATGGACCTAAACAGATATGACAGTCGCAGAGTTTTCTATCTGACTGCTGAATCAGGCGTCCGTGGTTATATGTACCATATAAACTAACCTGACCTTACCTTCTATGGCACTTTGTCATGAGGTTCCTGCGGTGAAATGACCTCAGTGGCACCTTCAGAAAGAGCAGACAGTAGTGGTCTAACACTGCCCAGTATCATGTCACTGACAATGGCTGGAGTAAATGTTGTCTTTGCAGGATTCAACAGCCCTGCTGCCTATGTTCTAGTGGAAGATTGTCCTCACTGTAAGTTCATCTGTCAAACTCCTTTTCCTTCCATCCAGCCTCTATGTCCTCCTTTTCAGTTCCACTATTTAGAGACTTCCAGTGCTTTAGTCATTTACCGATATGAACCTGTACCATACAACGGAGCCAAAAGGTGTTCATGAGTGTCTATCACGCTCATTATTTTTCACCAGCCTGCCTGGCATTGGTTTCAAAACCTAATAAGTATACTAATGTCCGTTTAACCATGACATGCCTTCATCATATTCCTCTAACTCTTCCTGGAAATTATTGTTTTTTAAAATCTCTTGGTAAAATGTATTTTTAAATATAAATTTCCTGAATCTCATTAGTTTGAGGGAAAGGTTGAAAACCATCGTTTGGTTTTGACTCTGTAGCACAGCCATATCCCATCTGGAAGCTGGTTAGGCTGAAGTGAAATGATGGGTTGGGGAATACAGGGGTTAAGGAATACCCAGACATTATGGAACAGGTGAATGTCACTGGTGATCTCACCCACGCAAAGGGCTCATTCAGACATCATTGCTCAGCATAGATGTCAGATGTTCTGTTTTTCAAGGAGGGCAAAACTGACTGTGGTTTATAAAGAAGCCTTTGAAAGTTGCATATAAGTAAGACAATAAACCCCAAAATTTCAGCCACACTGTGGCTGGAGTGGCTGTGGAAGGGCCACGCTGAACTCCAGGTTTACCTACATCCCACTGCAGGTGTTCCTTGCTACTGCTCTTACAGTGCTCCAGCAGCATCCCCTTTATCCAGCAGTTATTGAAAGTGAATATATTATGTTTCCTAACTTTTGCTATGCATGTGATTGTATGCAACCTGTTTAAATAAACTCCTTAAGACAATTTTGAATGCTTCTCTGCCTAATTATTTCAAATAAACTGCAGTTATATTGATGAGTGAAGGAGTAAGTTATAATATGCAGCACCCATTGATGGATTCATTAAGTGAATGTAGATTCTTGTTTCTCCTGTGTTTTGATGCATGAATAATTATTCAGACCAACTGTACTATTACAATCTGAACTGTGTAATGTATTATGAGATAACATAAGACTATTGTATATGGTTAGGAGAGCCTAACCCTCCTCAGCTTTGGAGTATATTTATGGTTGTCTAGAATTTCTGCTAGAATATGTCTTTTTCTACATGAAGCAAGTGACCTTGGAAAGGAGCCCAAAATACCTTGACAAATGGTAAAACTAACTGAGGTTCAGTATTGTGAACTGGTTTTGGTACTGACTAATTTAGGATGCCTGGTCAGATATTAGATCCTTTAATTAATGGTAATCAGCTGATAATAATTAAAGAATTGTGGAAAAGAGACAGAAGCCATCTGAAAGTTTACTGAAATCAGTAAGAGAAAATATAATAAAGGAACAGCACTAGTACTTGCAAAGTCTGGGTTAAAGAAAGGTATTGAAGTCAAAACTTGTTGAAGACAATGGAGGTGCTTTCACTGGCTGCAAGCATAGATGGATCTGGCCTGTGGAGGGTTGAATACATATCAAACAGATCCTGGTTGAGTCACCGCTCCTGGAGGTATTTAAAAGACATGTAGATGTGGCACTCAGGGACAAGGTTTAGTGGTGGACTTGGCAGTGCTAGGTTAACAGTTGGACTCGATGATCTTAAAGGTCTTTTCCAACCTAAACAATTCTATGATTCTATGATTCTTGCTCTCTTGTAGTACATAAATAGAAAAGCTTTAGTGTTCCCCACTTTAAAAAGTGGAAGCATTCAGGTTGCAACTCAGAAAAAAAGTTTGGTGACACAGAATGTAAATATGACAGGGAATTTGTCCAAGTGAGGAAGAACATTCTGTTTTATACATGTAATTTGTCATTTATAATGACTATATCACCTGAGGAGAAGATGACCTGTAGTATTTATTGTATTTTGAGATCCAACCCTGTACAAGACCTTTATTAACACTTGGAAACTTCACTGTTGAGCAATGTTAGTATGCTCTTGGCTTTTGTGTAGTTACTGTGTCCCATAGACAAATATTAAAGATGATTTTTTTTATTCCTTTTGACAACAAGGAAGCCACAGTTTCCTGATTTCGACATGATTTCAGCTGAAGTGATTGTACCTTTCCTAAGCTGGATAATTGGATATTGGTTTAATTGAAGCAAATGGGCTTTTTCAGAAGAGAAGAAACTTATACAAATAAATAAAACAAATACAAAATATTTATTAAAAAGACCTCTTTTATTCCTTTCTACTTTGGCTATGGAACGAGGAAATAAATGACAACTTATTCCTTAAAGCAAAAAAAGTGAAAGTTGAATATAGTTAGCATCATTCACCTGGAGAAAAAAAAAAGGGGGGGGGGGGGGGGCGGGGAAGTGCTTAGTGCTTTGGGGG
>JAVJGI010000060.1:86575631-86608782 GCA_035590275.1 Ibycter americanus | reverse complement strand
GCCCGCCCCCGACGCCCCCCCCCCCCCCCCTTTTTCTTTCTTTCTTATTTCTTTCTTATCACTGGAACTAAAAGCCCAGAGGAAATATTGTTCTTGGATTCATATAATAAATTAACAGATTTCTCATTAGTGCTGTGTACAGATGTTCAGTGGATATTTCCAGCCTATCTGTAAAAAAAGCTATCAGAAATCTTGCAAGAGGGATTAAAATACCCCGTCGGTTTCTGCTCTCAACAGATTCATGTGAGATTTGAGTAACCCTTAAAATGTTTCAGATCAGAAAGTTCTGGTGGAACAAACAATTTAATATATTGCTTCATCATCTTTGAGAGCCTGGATTAAATTCATGGGAGTCAAAAGAAACTCCACATTTGCATAAATCTTAAGTCTCAAGAAATGACTATTCATCAGCAGAGGCAAATACTTATAGCACAATTCAGTACTTTGACGCACTCTGTAATATTGTCAGCCTTTTTTGCTGATTTTTTATAAGTATTTCTCTGCTCCTTAAATATAAAAAAAGCAAGTTATGTTGAAAATTAGTACAATACATTTTTTCTCTTTTTCTGTCCTGTTCCTTAGCATGTTTGGAAAGTTAACTATAAATAGGTTAATATTTTGAATGAATCATTGTTCATTAAAGAGTTTTAATGATTAAATGTGTTAATACAATTATGTCCTATCTATTAGGCATGAAATGTATTAAAAAAGGACATACATGTTTCATAAGCGTCCCTAGGAGTGAAGTGTTATAGACTAATAATAGAGCAAAAATTAGATAGAAATTTGAAATTAAAATCGAAGTGTTCCAACTGGGAATTTTATTCTCTTTAAATACCTCAGTAAAATGTATTTATTAATTTCTTCACTCTCTTCTGACTTATTCTCTACAATTATCAGGCAGGTTTATTTTTTCTAACACTTTATATGTTTATCTAGCTTTTTTTGGTTTAGTTACTTCGTTATGTATTATGGAGAACACACAGAGAAACCCTATAATGTTGCCCAATAATTTCCACTGTAGCATTCTAGTTTTCATTTGCTTATAAATTTGCCAAACTTTAACCGTTTGAGCTGAAATCTTCCCTTCTGTGTAATTTCACTGGTTGCAGAAAAGGAAAGAAGTTTCAATCAAATACAATTTGTCTGAGGGTTTTCTGAGGACGGGAAAACTACATTTAATTGCCAATGTCCGAACTGCTGGTACGTATTGCACTGAGTTCTTTTATATATTCTGTCCAGTTACAAATACAGTGAGGGCATTCTGATGTCAGAAATGCACTTGTTGCCACATCGGTGAATATCTGACCAAATTGTGAGCCTTCTTAAACCTCAGAGGCTCATTAAAGAAACCTTTACAATAGAGATTATTGGTGTACGGAAACTATCTGAAGATTTAATTTGAGCTGGACATGCTTAAATCCAAGTCTGGAAGGCTGGAGAATAATTTTCCTTAGAGCTGCTGCTCTCAGCTATCAGGGACTCTTGTCATGTTAGGTACTAAAAAATGGCTCTTTGTTTGTCTTTTGTTTCCTGTATTGCTGCCTGCAAAGGGAGACTACACCAATGTGTGGAATGAACAGTGGTGAAGAGCTAAAGGAGAGGTAAGAATGACAAGAGGGTTAGGGTGAAGAGTTAGGTGAAGGGTAGATAAGATAAACATTTTGCTTAGTAATGACTTGGACTCTAACAATAGTCCTCCTGTCCCTGAGACATGGAAGTAGTAACACCAGTAAATCTCACACAGATGCTGTCAAGAGTTTTTAATGATCATCTCTAGTGTATTTAGGTATTATACTGAGAGCAGCACAAAAAAGTTCACAAGAAAACAGACAATGATGTATTCAGAGGTGACTGATGTACAGTAAATAGAGGGCTTCATACTGAGTGATAGAAATCACAAAATTTAAACTACAATATTCCAAGTATATTTCCATCATAACTACTAAATAAGTAGGTGCCCTATGGAAAAATAATTATAATCATGGTGTTAAAAAAAATCTTTAAAAATTGTCAGATACTTATGGGGTTGTGATTCATAAAGTGTCCTCAGATCTTAGCAAAAAAATGAAATGGGCATTCATGAGTTAGTAAGATAAGAATATGTTCTGAGGTTTTCATTTATCACTGCCAAATGCGTCTGTAACTCACCTTTCACATACTGTCTGGAGCATCAGGAGCAGGCAAAGAAAAGACCTTCTTTGGTTCCTGGCAGAAATTCAGTGTGTGTGTTTCATGCTGTTGTATAAGGTTTTACAACCCTTTTTCATCTGAAGACAGACACTTTTTTTTAACACACTCCTTAATCCACATATGTATTTAGATCACGGTAGAATATCTGGAGCACCTTTAGAGTTAAATGGTGCTTTATCACTTCAGTATGTAAATTAGAAAAATTACTATTTTAGTTGCAGAAGTGTGTATCATCAATAAAAGAAACAACCTAATGTACTTTATATGTCTTCTGTTGACTGATTTCCCTTTAATTTGTAGCACATTTTATTTACTTTAGTGTGTATGCTTAGATGTGTCCTCATTTGACTTTTGGCTCAAGCAAATAACTCCAGAAATGAAGGATATGCCTACTGAGATCACTTCCTGCTGAAGTCTGGTTTCTTGGCTGAGAAACTGGCTTCTCCTGTTCCTGCTGGAAAGTATTTACAATGGGGATGTTGTAGTATAGTGGCAAAGTTATTCCAGGACATGTTCACAAGTATAAATAGACATATGAATCAAGTTATGCTAAAGAATCAGAGAAGGCAATGAAACCAAAATCTACTCACAATAATTTTTAATCTAGGTTTTGAATTGCCTTGTTAGGATTCCTACAGGGTAGCTCATCGCTAAAAGATGTTGATATTCCAGTCAGGGAATGGCCATCATCTATTTCTGTTCATGAAGTGGTTTTTGTGAATACCCAACTATTTAAATACCTTGAAAAGTTATAGTGATACACCAAATCACAGAGCACATGGAAGAGAGCCACTGCACTACATTATTCTTATGAAAGCTAACATTTATGTCAAAATTCCTCTGAGTGCTCTTGGTATACACAGTGTCCCTGTGTCATTTGTTTACTCTTGTGCTGCTGGCTGCAGTACTGGTGCTGAGTGCAATAGTGCTAAACACAAACTCAGGAAAAGTGGCGTCTGCAAGGTGTGCATGTTCTGTGGAGCAGGGCCCGGAGGTGCGGGCATAGACGTGCGGAGCTGGGAGCAGCTAGGAAGAGCACTGATGCTTGGCTGCCTTGTTGGACTCTTTATTCCTCACCTCAGGGCTGGTGTGAACCATTCTGCACCATCTTTCCTAAAGGTGATACAGAAATGGGCTTTCAAGAGCTGAATCTGTGATTGCTCGCTACTTGCCATCTTCAGATATTTCTATAGCTCAGGAAGAAAATTCTATTAACTGCCCTGTTTGCAAAAGAAAATGTAGAAGTTCGTGGGGTTTTTGGTAAAGAATGCACACAAAGGAAGCAGAAATTATTTTTTTAATGTGTCATAGAATCATAGACTCATAGAATCATTTAGCTTGGAAAAGACCTTTGAGATCATCAGGTTCAACCATGAACCCAGGACTGCCAAGTCCACCACTAAACCATGTCCCTAAGCATCGCACCTATGCATTTTTTAAACACCTCCAGGGATGGTGATTCCACCACCTCCCTGGGCATCCTGTTCCAATCCTTGACTACCCTTTCAGTGAAAATTTTTTTCCTAGTATCAAATCTAAACTTCCCCTAGCATTGGGTCCTATGAAATTCTGTCCGTTCAGTTTGTTTAAATATTCTTTAACTTGATCCTCTTCCACTGGAGGTGAGTTTTCCTTGCTCTAGACTTTCTCACTGATCTCAGAGGCCTGGGAATCCTGAAAGCCAGTCTTACTAGTGAGGAACACTTTGAGTACCTTGGCCTTTTCTGTGTCCTTTGTCACCAGCTCCCCTGCCCCATTCAGCAGCAGGCCCACATTATCCTTTGACTTCACTTTACTGATGATGTACCTGTAGAAGCCTTTCTTGTTGCCCATCACATCCCTTGTCAGATGGGTTTCAACTCCAGGTGGGCTTTGGTTTTACCAAGCCCATCTCTGCATGTTTGAATAGTGTCTCTGTGTTCTTCCTGGGTCACGTGTCCCAGCTTCCACCTCTTGCATGCTTCATTGTGTGTCACACAACTGTAGCACAAAAGTGTGTCCATAGCTTCAATAAAACAATAACAAAGTGAAAAAGGTCGGGGGTGGGGGAAGGTAGAAAGGTCTTTATACAAATGATAATTGTTGGTTTGTTTCAAAGTTTCTGAGCTGTGTATTCTATAAATTCATAAGAAACAAAAGGTGAGCAAGGGTGAGAAATTAGAAATGAATATTTGGCTTAGGTTAGCATCATTTAAATTTACCAACAGATAAAATCTTTTGGTTTGGAGTCAGAGAAATAAATGTTCTGTAATTATTTTGTGCTGGTGTCAAATATAGCCTTCCAAATATATCTGTTCAATCTGCAAAAAAATTAATGATTTTTTTCTTCCTTCTTTATCGTTTCCTTTTGTTCTTGATCTTGTTTCCACATCACTTCTGCTGATAGCTTCTGAATTGCAGATGATCAGAGGGTCACATAACCTTTAGGCTGAATGGCTTGTGCACTTCTGTGCATCTGACAAAAGCTGCTCTACTCAGAGAAGTACTGTACAAGTCAATGTCATTAGTTGCAGTTATCAAAAGGGGAATGGAAGGATACCACCCTGAAGCTTTTTGGGTCTTGCGTTCCTCACTCAACTTGTCACAGTGCATGAAGTATGTTTGGTTTGATGTCATGCCATTTGCAGTCATTTAGGTAGTAGTTACTTGCACACAGTAGATATGTGTATGTGTATAATTAACATGTATGCATGTGACATATAAAAATACCTTTTCTTTACAGACAGTTTCAAAAATAGTTCAGTGATACAGAGGTATAAGCACCATTGATTTTCATTGATCCTTGTGCACTTAAGTGCCTTGGCCTAGCTTCAATATCTACTTCATAACGTCTTCTAGTGAGAATGAGACCTGAGCAGAGTGATGAATTCAACCCTCTCCTTTCAGCAGTCTCCAGTCCTGTCTAAGAAAACTTAGGTTCCAACCTTTGCAGCTTGCAATGGTCTGAAAAACTTGATGTATTCATGCAATGTGCAAAGAAGGTACCTAACACTTTAGAAGTGATACTTCCTAATGGCTGTTACACCACTTCCTACAAAACAGGGTTCATGCTAGCCCTTTCCTCCAAAACTTTGGAATTATGGAATAAACACCCTTTTGGTATTATTCTTGGTCATGTTTGGTATTAAACTCAATCACCAAAGCAACATTTTAGCATGTCTCAAACCAGTCCCCTGCCCATCAGCCATGATACCTGAGAATCCATACAATTACATTTGTAAATAGTTTAATATGAATATTATTTTCTATGTAATCCATTAACCCTTGCTTTCATTGTTATGTAAATTTAATTAGAGATATGCTGCTGCGTCTAAAAGTTTCATGGTAAAAATAGATGCTTTTGCAACGTGTTGCCCAGTTTAGCCTTTCGTATGAGGAACTGTGTAGATCCAATGGCACCTATTTTCTGTAGTTGATATTCTGTTGGCATATTTACTTACTACCCGTTTGAAAAATTGCAGTAGTTCAGCGTAAACTTTTCTTCTTAACCCTTTCATACATAACTGTTAGATTTAGAGGTATTCTTATTACCACAGTTATTTCACGTGTTCTGCTGCCTGTCCTGACATCTTTTATGCTTATCTACTTCTCATAAAGTTCTGGTAATTGCTAAAAAATGTAAGAATCCGATGAAAAGAAAAAAGAGCCATTTTTAAATAAAGATAAGTTTTCCCTGCTTTTTTTTTAATTGATGGCTCTACCTTTTTGAAGAAAAATCTCTAGCAAAATCATGCAGAATGTGTTGGTTCTTCAGACACATTCCATTAAGTATATTCATAAAAATTAACAAAATCCTTTGTCTTTATGAATTAATGTGTTTATAATGCAATGGTATCCAGTGCAAATAAATACGTAGTTCCTGCTCATATTACTGTTGGTACCGCTATTGTTATGTGCCCAGAAACAAACTCTAAGTCACTCTGGCTTCTTCCTCTTTCTGAGTTAACCAGAGTCTTAGGCAGCCTGAAGCTTGCTCGTTTCTCGTACATACCAGGCAGATGAGATTGCCAACATCCATACTTACACTGCTGACAGTTTGTGCTCGTTGTCTCCCCATGCCTTTGGTGTATAGCCTTTCTCTTGTACAGAGGCAAGTTTTAGTGTATCCACGTGAAGCTTGAGTCAAAATTAGGTGCTCCAGCCTGTGCCCTCCTTTACATAACACCCCACCAGACCCACTCATCTTGGCTCTCCAAATCCCCTTTATACCTCCACAACATGTATATATCGGTCAGCATGACAAACTGCTGATACTATATATGTTGCTAAAATGCTAGCATTAAAAGGTGATAAAGGAGATAACACCACCATTTACTTCCACATTTATATCAGGGAAGAAAGACATATATCTCTTCAGTCCCTCATGAAGTGTATTGGGTTTGATGTTTAAACTTATTTCAGTGCAAAGAAAAAGTCTGTATCGGGAGTGAGAACCCAATTTCAGTAATAAGAGTACTGTGCAGTTCTATAGGGAGAACCTGCCCTTTATGTAGGTACTCAACATTAAGCAACATTTGTTCACAGGAGCAAAAAGACCCAGTGGAAAGGCATCTTTTCAACTGGCATAATTTCAACTACTTCTGATGAATTAAACTGACCTTTAGAATTACACGTCTGGGCTGGCATTAAAGCTAGCGTTTCTGTTTTTTTAGAGTGTGTGTATATATGAGGAAAACAGTAAGCAGGGTTACCGAGCTATTGTTTGTGTCCAAGCAGGTGCCTGTAGCAGGTACACCCTGCGTGCACGCTGGTGAATGATGGCAGCTCCTCTGTTACGCTCTCTTCCCGGATGCAGAACAGAGTGTCGAGCCGTGCAATTGACATTGCCAAGGTGTTTGATGCAAGGAACACTGTGATCTTTCTTGAGGCAACTCTGGCATTTTAATGATCTAAAAGGTTATGTTGAATTACAACAATATCTGTAGACAGACCAGTGAGGGGAGGAAGGGGCGAAAGCCTCTGTTTTGCTTTTTTTTCAAAGATAAAGATTGCAGGTGATTTTTATTTTAAAGACTAGTGCAGATGGGAAAATTCTAATACAAACACAGAGCTTTGTTACCTGAAATAAAACTTTATATGCATTTATGGACTTCCGACTTGTATCCAGTTGCCTTATAAGCATTTGTTGTATTACAGACGGATCAAGTTAGGGACATAGATTTTAAGGGTCGTATTTTTATCACTTAGAATCAGGGCCACATTTCCAGAGGAACTCAGATTGTGTTCTTAATCTGGAGTGATTAATTTTTTTGAGGAAAGTTCAGCATGTGAACTGGTTGATGTCTTGAAAATCCTCACTTTGAAAATCTTTGTTTTGGAGCAGTTAGAAGCTGAGGTCTAAGCTCTTTTGAAGGTCTGACCCTGTGTAGCTTGTCAAAGGAGAGAAATCCAATCATGTTTCCAAAACTTGCTTTATAACATGAGCAAAAGAAAATTGTCTGTTCCAAAGCGCTGATTTATCCTACTTGATTTTAGCCACCTGAATGATATGTCTAAATTAGAACTAATATTGTCATCAACTCTTTCTATAGACGGTACTGAGAGAGAGAAGCACTTCAGAGTTGTTAACTTCCCACAGGGAAAGCTTATTCTCTGTAGGTACTTCTTTATTTAAGTGTCAGTCCGATCTGGGTACAAGCTGTCTTCCTTCTCTCTGCTTGCTTCTTTGTTGGCTAAGTTCTTTTTTTCATTCCACAGATGGACCTCTGTTATTTTTGGACCATGAAGTATGTGATGCAAGAGAAATGATCCTCTGTCTGAAGTACTGTAGATTTATTGATAAGAGGATCAGGTGTAGTATCTTGGTGCGGGAACAGGGCCATTGCCAGAAAGTACTAACAAAGGAAGCACAAAGCCCTTAAAAACTTATTTGACTGGCATCTCCTAAATACGTGTGTATGACAAATACTCAAGATTAGAACAAGTATTCAGACGAGACCACCAATGTGTCAGCCAAACTTCAATTAAATGTTCAGCCGTGAAACTTTAAAAAATCATTTGATTTTTTGAACTGAGAGTTCTTTATAAATTTATTATCTGCAGTATAGCTAAGATTTGTATGCTACTTTTTCTGTGCCATAAAAGAATAATTGCCTTTGTTGGAACTAACGGTAGCTGGCAGGTATACAAAAATTTTGTTAATTAAGAGATGTTTGAAGGTTGCACATGGTTACCTGTTGTCTCAGTTATGTGAAAGAGTGGGGAGAAAGAAACTCAGCTGATACAAAAAAAAAAAAAATCTTCAATCAATTTGGTTAGATTGAGCAGTTAACAGGGAGGGATAAAAAAAGATTAGTATAAGAAACAACATAAGTATTGCATGTTTGTAATGGAGCAACAGATGTTTTCAGGATAAGTATAGGCATAAATCTTTTGCAATGGTTATCAAGCCATGTAACAACCACAAAGAAAAAGAATCTCCATGCTCTAATTAGGTAACTGAAGGCATTGTGAAATTTCCAGCTAATTCACTAGAAGAACCAGGAAAAGGGTGTTGCTCTAGCGATCGCCTGTCCCTTGTTTGATGTTCAGTTGTGGTTGAAAGATTTCAGAAAAAGACTATGTCTGGGTTTTTTTAAACTTGCTGAAGGAGGCCCTCTCATGATTTTGTGTTCTGAGAACAGAAGCTGGAAAAACCAATGTATACCAGATTCTGCAGAAGTATTAAGCAGGCAATGCTCCATCTGAAGGAAGTGTTAGTAAGATACTGAAACACAGTATTTACTTACAAATTACTTCTCTTATATTTGTTAATCAAGCAAGCACTTGCAAAATGTAGAAGGGAAAATTGTGTAATACACTGTTAAATCAGTAAAAAGAAGAAAGTAAAAAACTAGTATGTAATATGGTGTTTAAGTAGATAATATATAATATGTGGTTAAATCAGTTAAAAAAAAATCATAAAATTATCATTTTTGTTATTACAGTACTTCTATACTGTTGAGCTAATATGTTCCATATTGTTTTTTGAACAAACCTGAACTAATGAGATTCTTGGAATGGTTAGGCAGAAATTAAATTGAACAGACATTTCCCCATATCACTATGTACACTTATAACGATACTCTCTATGACAAAAGGGAATGGCAAAGAAAAGAGAGGATCTATGCTAATTCCTAAGGAAACGTGAACTCTTTATATTTGTTTGTGAAGTTACTAATGCCTCCTACCTGGTGTCTTATCTTTGAACTCCGTCCTTTCAATTGCCAGGTGACTGTTTTCATCACTGGGAATAGCAAAATGTTTTAGGTGATGCAGTGCAATACCAAACCACCTTATAGAAAGGCAGAGGTGCACTACTTAAGTGAAAATTCTGCCTTAAAATACTGGATTTTGTCAGAACAACTAAATCAGAATAATACAGTTTATATTTAGAAGAATCATTCACCCAGAATTCCACAAATTACTACAGAACATACAAATCACATTACAAAACATTCCACAAAACACTACAAAACAGATGCAGTGCATCTCTACTAAGAAAAAAAGGTACCTCTTTCTGAGGTGGTTATTCTGAAGTTATCAATTGACTGACTTCATATGGTCTTTAAAGCAGTCTTCAGGGTCAATTAAAAAAAAAAAACAACAAACCAGATAAAGGTTCCTTATACCTAGGTAATGCAAAGAGGTAGAAATATACATTGGGTATCTTGGCATAGGCAGGTGGAGATTACAGTGAACTGATGCTTCCCCAGATCACTGTCTAACCATTAAAGGGGGTATGTTCAATGATGGAAGGGAATGTCAAAGAAAAGAGAGGATCTGTGAGAGGATAGAAAATATATCAAAGCACTTGCTCATCTAGCCAATCTATCTCCACAAAATCTAATATAAGAAAGAAAATTTAAGTCAGCCCTAGGAGTATTCAGCCTGCCTCAGAGCAGGAGCTTTTGACATTTGCTTTGGGTCAGGATGTATAAAGATCAGACACAGAAAAAAAACCCACTCCAAAACCTAAAACTTGGCCTACTTGGTTTATGCTCCTGGGAATTCCTGGGAGCTCCTGAAGGAACAGCCTGCTTGGCTGCTATCCACACCAAAGAGTTTTCCCCAGGACCTCTCTACAGTGACTCTGTCTCAAGTATAGCACAAAATGGCTATAGCAGGCAATAACATCTTTCCTTTCATCTTTTCCCCATTGAATTTCCAGGTGATCAGTGAGGAGTAGAGCCCATTCTATGGCTCTGTAATTTCCCTGGCTCTTCTGAAGTATTTGCAAGCTGGAAATTGTCCTTGTGAACAATTGCACACGTACTCCTTCCCATCTGCCCTCACCCCTGACTCATGTTCATGGTTTGCCGTTGTTGTGGCCTCCGGAGAGCTGCACAGGGTAAGGTCCCATCTCCCTTGGTGTTGCTGATCAGTAATGTGAAGGATAATTTTTCAATGGCCCAAGATGCATTTGTGTGTTATTGCTTTCAGTTGTCTGTCCAAAATCTACAAAGTAATGTATCCAAGAGATAAAAATGAAAAACACTGCATAAAAAGTGATGCTATTCCAGACATTAATGTTTCAGTTTTATACTAATACCTCCCAGAAAAGGAGACAAATAAAGTGGGCCAAAATTCCAAGTAAATCCGCAGAATTCTGCCAGGGATAAAACTGACACTATAAATATAATTAATCAAAGGATTATACTTTAAAATATTCCATCCAAAATTTTCTTGTTCTTTAGCTGATCACAAATTAATATTTGTAAAATGCTTTGAAGAGGACAAGCACTGTTTAAATACCACACATTAGTCATTGTTATTATTACGGATAGTGTTGTTGACTTGATTTGAAGAGTTCCATGTGATGACTTTTTCAAATAAATTACTAGTGAAATGGCAACTGTACAGTGTATGAAAGCAAACTTGAAACACCAGGTCAACACTGTGCTCTATATTCTTCTTGAAAACACACTGAGTTTTAGTTTTTGCATGTCTTTTTATTTGGAATTAAAACATCTGTCTGGGATTTCTAAGAATCTGGAGAACAAATGGAAACGAGATGCAGCATTCCTATCTTTTGATTGTACTTTTTATTAATTGCAGGTCAGACTACAATCCTAGATCAAGGTGCAATGAGGTTTTTAAGGAGAGGGGCACAACCAGTCTACATGTGAAATGCGTGAGAGCATGTCTGTAGCACTCTGGGCAATGCGCTGCCGAGAGCCCTCAGCTAGCTCAACAGGGACTTGTCCTTCCAAACCACAGAGCTCAGCATGCTGAGCTGGAGTTCTGAAAACAATAAGGTGGGCTTAGCCCACTGCTATGCCCTCGCCAATAAGCCTTTTTGTGGCTGACATATCCACTCTATTCTCATTTTCAGCGTGAACCCTATTGCAGCCAAGTCAAAGATCTTTGCAAAAGGCTTCATTATTCAATGTAGATTTGCTGTAAGTGCTTAGGGATAGCACCCATCCAATTTGTTTAATAATTTTTTTGGGGGGGGTCAGTATAAAAGTGGGAAATGGTTTTAAAAACCAGGTCCAGATCTGGATCTGGTTGCCTTCATAGGAGAACAGGAAGATTGTCACTGAGGATTAATTGAAGCCCCTCTTGGTTTCTGCCAGTGACTTCATTCTCTACGCTAAGATGCAGGGAATCCAGACTTTTATGTTGAAGTTTATAGTTTTATAAATAAATTCTCTATTTTTGTAATTCTGTGACATGGACACTTGATCTTTTCAAGATACTCCCAAGACTTATCTTGGCCTTAATTTATATTATGTAAGTAGGGTCAAGCTTTGCTTTGATTAACAAAATTAAGTGGTGAAAAATGTCCGAGCAAGGTTTTGTTTGAGGGGATTTTTTAATTATATTAAAGAAGACAAAAGTTACAAAGAATATTGGGGTCACTGACATAATGTAAGCATTTACATTTCTCCTCCTGCCAGATATCGTAAGCATCTTTAATAAGTACACCTGCTTAGTTAAACCCTTTACAGTTCCTCAGAATAAAGCTTAAGTTCTTAGGAAGGAAAACTGTCCTGTTGCCACTATGGTAGTAGTATCAGTCTGTTACTGATCACACGAGTTTTAGAAGTTCATTAGAAGTTCAAATGACATATTTTTAAAGGAATTCCATGCCAAAAAGACTTTATTCAAAGAATGAAGTCTGTAAGTGGACGTGAAAAGAACATTCAGTGCTTCACTGTTTCATCCCAAATTAGGTAAGAGCTTTGCTGTGAGATAAAGGAGATTCTGCAATACTGGTTCAGCTAAAATATATGATCTTTGATCCAGAAATGGGTGACTGATAATTAGATGCAATACCTACTAGAATAATACTTTAGAATTGAGAAATCAAAATTGCAAAGCGATACTTAACAAAGCCTAATGGTCATTAACTATTTAATAGGCACAGCACTCTTGTGAGAAAAGGTGATTGTATTTTCCATTTACATTAAGTTCTTCATGCAAAATTCATGAAGGAAATAAGTATAGTCCAAGGCTCATATAAGAAGATGACCCTCATTCTTGGCAGGATGGCTCTGCATTGCCCTGTCTGCCAGTCTTGAGATCCACAAAAAAAAAAATGGACAAGTGAGAGGTAAGGAAAAAGGAAGAGCTGGAAGGCTGGAAGGACAGGTGCTGGGGGCAGGATCCCAAGTTTACAGCAATTCCACTTGATCTCAGGGTTCTTGTGTGAGGACAGATGCAGAAAGTGGAAACACGGTGAACCAGGCTAAACTGCACAAACTCAATTCACAGGCGTACCTACCCTTTTCATAGCTGGGTGGGAAAGTCTAGACTTTTTTTTCTTCGTACCATAAACAATTGGTTAAAACCTTGTTACTAGGCACTGCAAAGACTTCTAACTGAGGTCTTGCAGACAACTCTAAGGCACAGCACTTGGAATTAACTGTGTTTTTTTGTGGTACTTGAGAAATGTGGGGGCTGCATCTATAAGGTAGCAGTAAGATAGAAAGCTTTGGAGAACATTGCAGAACTTTTTAATCCCTTCCAAAAGTATTTCTTCAGGTTGCTGTAATCCAGCTCTAAGGGATTTACAGTGTATATACAGCTTTATTATCTCTGTTCTGCTGTTGAGTATACTGAAGTACAGAGATGTTGGCTGACTTGCCCAAGGCCAAACTTAGAGTCAACATCAAGATGAGAAATGTGTTCCTAGCTTCCAGAGTAATGTCCCATCCATTGCACTCATGACGTGCAAAATGGGAAAAAGAAAAATCCAGAAAATAATATTTTGTTATCTCTGAACTCTCCTACACTACATGTTTTAACTTACTTTTCAGCTTACCTGTGCTTCTTAATATTAAAAAAAAAACTCTACAACTTGGAATATGAATTTATATACAAAATGTAGATGTTTCTGATCTGATAAAAATCAGACTAGTAGTAACACTTTTATACAATTTTATGCTGATGATATAAACACCATAAATGTTGGTATTGAGCTAGATATACTTTTCTTGTTATTCTACCTATCACTTAGTGCATCTGCACTCTTCCTTTATTAATCTTTTATGTGATTGTAAATAACTTCCAAATTCCTAATTGGACATGTATATTTTTAAATGTGTTGGCAAAAAATGTCTTCCCCTTACTTCCTTAAATTGCAACAGCCCCAAACCACATATTAGTGAAATACTATCCTTAGCAATACAAGGAAAAAATATATCCTGTCTCTTTACTCTGACAGTACAGATTCGCTTTCTGGGAAAGAGGGAAAAGGAGGGATCTAGGTTCCCAGCAGGATTTTATACTCACCTCTAGCATTGGAATGTCCCAGCAATACCCGATTTTAAACCCACAAAATTTTACAATTTAAAATTTTTTAATAGGTTTTCATGGTACCCAATAACACTTTCAGAAATGGGTCTGATTGTATCTAGGGACATTGTTTTTATAGACAAAAGGCCACAGCAAGCAGTCACATTAAAAATATTAATGCTTTAAAGTATTCTAAAGTGTCTTTTTGTAACAAAGGTGGCATTTGCCACTCATGTAGTAGTGATCTAGTGTAATGTTTTATTGGCAGTAATTTGGGTCTCCAGTTGGAAGGTAATGAAGCCTGCCCAAAATGGTTTATATACAGGTATATATAAATATATCATGTCCATGTGTGAAAATAATCCTGTATGAAAATAATCCCAGCTATTCAACTGAGATTAGTCCTTTCATAAGTGTTTCTCAGAATCTGGCTTAAGGTACCATGGAAAAACCTGGTTTTCATATGGGAAATGTATGTGTAATAAATTAACTTTTGTCTTTTGATGTCATTATGTATATTGTGGATTTCTCCTTCCTATCATGTCACAGTTATTTAAAAAGTAATTCTCTGTTACTTCAAGATAAATTTTTCTCATACATTAAATGGTACAAATTCAGCAAAAGCTTTTCTAGAAGGATGTTTTATCTCATCTCTTCTTGACTGTAGTAAATACAGTGGGAAAAAAGAAAAGGATTGTGTTTTGTTGTGTCACCTAAACTAGAATTCGATGATAGTTGAACATGAAACCTTCAGCTGTATGTGATCAGAGATTTGTGTGTATGCATGCATCAAGTGTGATGAAAATGCTGTTTCAAGAATTAGCTACTACCCTGTCCCCAGTCTACTCCACTAAACAATGATGTTGTTGATGGCAAGTGAAAATAGCAAACAAATGAATAGACAGTTGGGGAGAATTCCTGGAAAGCTATGGGGTTTGCTTGCTTGCTTAAATGCTGCAAAATAAAGACGGTCTGTCAACCATAATTTGAAAAAATATTGTGGTTGGTTTGTGTGTGGATTAACAGCATGAATGGCACCTGAAGTCATTACAGAGATTACAAAAGTGAAATTGAATAGTACATTAGAGTTCAGATATGTTAGTTCTGGTCACAGTGTAATATTCTGTAATATTATCAACATTGACTTTTTTGTATTAAGCAATGGAAAGAAAATGGCACACTGTGATTTCATGATTTATTACAGTCTTCAGATATATACATTTATGTCAGATAATTTCTAATTATGTTCTTTCTCTAAGTTTCCCTGCTTTAGTTTAAAAACTAATGCTTTGGTTTTCATATCTCCTTCTTTATCCTTTCTGCTTGAAAAATGATCTCTTCTTCCATTTGTTTGGTGTTAGCTACAGTCACCTTCCAGGATAGTTTGAGAATGTGCTTGTGTTTGATGTATGTTGGAAAAGGCACTATATGGACCATATCTCACCTAGAGAGCAAACTGTAAAAAGAGTCATTGTAGTGTCTGTTTCTCACTGATAAATGTATGCAGTATTTTAAAAAATGTAAGCTAGCATTCTTTTAAGGTAGTAAAACTACCACTTTCCTGTAACAGAAAGCATCTGTCTTTTATTTGAAGAGAAACCAGATTTTTTTTTTGTTGTTGTTCATTTGTTTGTTTTCAAAGAATGGCAAAAATAACTTCCAGGCAGAAAATTTCCAGCTGACTTGGGCAACAGCAAAAATTGATGAGACTAGTGCTAGGGGGGCTTTGCCACAGCTGTCTGTAAATGCAATGTATTGTCAGCTCATCATTCCAGAAGCAGTGTAAGGACTTTCCTCACTGCCATCCCACTCCATCCAGAGGTGGGGAGAGAACTTTACTTTGCATTTTAGCAATGATAAATAACTTTGCCTTTAGAGATCCTGTTGATGTAGCGCACTGCTTACTGCAGGTCATGACTAAGTTTGGGGCTCAGCTTCCCGTGTAACAGCTAAAGTATGATCTGAATTCTTCATTTTGATAATACCTTTTTATCACTTCATGCAAAACAGGTGATTCACTGAGCTTGCATCCATCATAATAGATGGGACCTGATGAGATGCATCTGTGAGTCCTGAGGGAACTGGCAGATGAAGTGGCTAAGCCACTATCCATCATATTTGAGCAGTTGTGGCGGTCTGGTGAAGTTCCCACTACCTGGAAAAGGGGAAACATCACCCCCATTTTTAAAAAGGGAGAAAAAGGAAGACCTGGGGAACTACAGGCTGGTCAGTCTCACCTCTGTGCCTGGCAGAGATCATGGAGCAGATCCTCCTGGAAACTATACTAAGGCACACGGAAAATAAGGAGGTGATTGGTGACAGCCAACATGGCTTCACCAAAGGCAAATCATGCCTGACAAAGTTGGTGGCCTTCTATGACAGGGTTACAGTGCTAGTGGATAACAGAAGAACAACTGATGTCATCTACCTGGATTTGTGCAAAGCTTTTGACACTGTCCTGCACAACAGCCTTGCCTCTAAACTGGAGACACATGTATCTGATGGATGGACCACTCAGCAGATAAGGAATTAGCTGGATGGTTGCACTCAAAGAGTTACGATGTCCAAGTGGGACCTGTGGAGAGTGGTGTTCCTCAGGGGTTCAGTATTGAGACCAGCACTGTTTAACATCTTTGTCAGTGACGTGGAGCGTGGGATTGAGTGCTCCCTCAGTAAGTTTGTTGGTGACACCAGGCTGTGTGGCATGGTTGACACACTGGAGGGAAAGGATGCCATCCAAAGGGACCTTGACAAGCTTGAGAGGTGGGCCTGTGCGAACCTCATGAAATTCAACAAGGCCAAGCAAGGTCCCGCACCTGGGTCAGGGCAATCCCAAGCACAAATACAGGCCGGGTAGAGAATGGATTGAGAGTTGTCCTGAGGAGAAAAACTTGGGGGTGTTGGTGGGTGAGAAGTTTGACATAACCCAGCAATGTGTGCTTGTAGGCCAGAAAGCCAGCCATAACCTGGGCTGCGTCAAAAGAAGTGTGGCCAGAGGGAGGTGATTCTCCCCCTCTACTCTGCTCTCGTGAGACGCCACCTGGAGTACTGTGTTCATCTCTGGAGCCCCCAACATAAGAAGGACAGGGACCTCTTGGAATGAGTCCAGAGGAGGACCATGAAGATGATCAGAGGACTGGAGCACGTCTCCTATGTAGACAGGCTGAGAGAGCTGAAGGCATTCAGCCTGGAGAAGAGAAGGCTCCAGGGAGACTTTAGAGCAGCCTTCCAGTGCCTAAAGGGGGCCTACAGGAAAGCTGGAGAGGAACTTTTTACAAGGGCATGTAAGTGATAGGATGAGAGGTAATGGCTTTAAACTGCAAGAAGGCAGATGTGGATTAGATATAAGGATTAAATTTTTCCTTATGAGGGTGGTGAGATAATGGAACAGGTTGGCCAGAGAACTAGTGAATGTCCTATCCCTGGAAGTGTTCAAGGCCAGGCTGGACGGGGCTTTGATCAACCTGGTCTAGTGGAAAGTGTCCCTGCCCATGGCAGGGGCTTGGAACTAAATGATCTTTAAAGTACCTTCCAACTCCAACCATTCTATGACATGATTTTATGATAATTCCAGTTGTCTCTTTCCATCCTGCCCGGGCTTATGTGCAGACACACCCTCAAAGGTGTACTTCAGGTTGTTTACAGGGAAACTGGCAGATCAGAGAGTGGGCTGTTGTCACAATATTTTCCAGGAATGATATTTAAAGAAGTATAAACTGTTAGTAATTTTGTGTTTCCCTGACCCCTGAATCAGTTGAAATTCAGGAGGTAGATTTCAGGAAAACATTATTATATCCATACCCAGTCCCTATATTCTCTCTGTTATTGTCTGCTGCCCACGTTTAGACCTCATATGATCAATCAACTGTTTCTCATATTCTGACATTCTGAAATAGATATGAGCTCTAAACACACCTGAAACCAATGACACATTGCTGAAGAGCATTTGAGGCACCAAATGCTTATGTGGAGAATTAACAAAGACCAATGTCATGAAGAAAAGCATGGTTTCTTTTGGTTCCCTTTGTTGTCAATGGTGAGAGCAAGACTACCCCTGGAGGCAATTTCAAACAAGACAGGAGCCCAGCTTGGGTTCTCAGCATTGCCTGACTGGAAAGTCTGTCTCCCTGGCAATAAAAGGAGCCTACAGAGTTGGGGTCCTTCACCAAAGCTGGCCTTGGTAAACAGTCTCTGTCCTACACCAAAGCAGGGTGTGAGAGCGCAGGGACACTTCTGATGAGACACACTTTTTGTGCTGGTGTACTTCTGAGAAGTTACTTTTATAACAAAACCTTTATGGTTTGTAAGCACACTAAAAGGTCACCCTCAGTTCTGAAATTTTCTTAGCCTTGGGAGAAATTACAGAGTTAAGACCCTTGCATATTTTAAGGATAGTCACCAAGGATAGCTTTTTGTCACTCACTTGGCACTGTATACAGTTAACCCAACCGTTAAAGGCAATTTAGCAAAGCACTTAAACATATCCTATATGTAGCTGGAGGGTATAAAATGGTACAACAGCTTTTCTTTTGCTCCCCTGGGGAACGAACAAGGCAGTCTGATCCTGGTCCTCCCATTTTGTCCCTGAAGGTCTACAGAGCTGTATTACAGAGTGATCTGTTATGTCAGGTCAGGTGGAGATAATGCAATTGAAATGGCACATCCACATGCATATGTACATACACATACGATAAATATTTTGAAACGTGGGTGTCCCCTTACAGTGGGTAATCCTGTGAAAACCCAGCACTGCAGGCACGACGTGTCACATCCTCTGATTCAGGAACACTTTGCAAACTGGCTCATACAAACAAATATGCCAAATTTGCCCGTAACAATTCCTCATCTATGTACCATATTATTCTGAACATAGTGGAGTACTCCTGTTATTCTTGGGCTTTTCCACAGATGCAAGGACTGAGATGTAATTCCTGGAGCCTATAAATTTATGTTTTCATACCTTATCACTGCTTCTTTTTATTTACATGGAAAAAATAGAAGAAAAAAGGCTGTTTTCCTCAGGCAGCCAGAGTACTCGGAGAGGAGCACTGTTGTGGAATTGTATAAATCTAATTCTTTCTTTCTTCACATTTTTAAGTCCAGTGTAGGCTTTCTCCTATAGTGTAAGCTTTGTGATAACAGCTCTGGTTCAGAAGGGGAAAAATGTCGTATGGGGAAAATGTGTAGACAGATCCATCAGATAACAAATAACTGAGTAGAAAGTGAATTGAGAGTGACAGCAGCAGCCCACTGGAGATAACAAGCAAAAAAGACAGGAAGCCAGTGAGACATGACAAAGAGAGTAAATGAAATTAATCTTCTTCCTGCTGACAACAAATTTTAGGCCAGCCACAGCCACCCAGCTTTGCATTACCCACAATTATATTCTGGCTAAGTATATTTCCAAATTAACAGGAACTTGCTGTAGGCTTCAATCAACTAGATTTGTGATATACAGGAATAAAAAGTAATTTTTTTTAGATAGGCTTGTAGATGTATTTTCTATAAAGCATTAGGCTTTTGTCATACATGGTATTTTACTATCAGATGTCATTGGCATCAGAAATGAAAAGCATTTGTGGAAAAGTCATGGAGCAGTCACAGAGTGTCAAAGCAAGAATAACAGTGTGCAGCTTAGAATGGCAAAGATTTTCTTCCTCTTCCATTAAAGATTTTTGATTTAAGTCTCTTGGCTTAATGTGAGATAAGTGTCTGAGCTATAACTACATTGCATTACCCTTGAGGGATTTCTGTGAGTGGTCACTTTTGCCGAGTGGTAAGCAAACGCAAATCAGAACTAAATGTCTGTTTTAAGTAAGGCATGATCTTTCATTTCTTTACACTGTCATGATCACAACTGATAGAGAATCAGAGTCCAGAAGCATAGCACAGGATGGGAAGGTCTGACTCTAAATTAGACATGCACTGATTGAATCTAAACTATGAATATCTGGAAACAATCCCACTGACTCTGACAAGAATAATTTATTTTATTGATGCTCTTCCTCTCCTAAGTTTGCCTGATATTTCCCTATCAGTCATACATGACATGAAATTGTTTCTGAAGAGATAATATAAAGAATGCAGTACTTACCACTGTTATGTATACGGCTCATCTTTATAAATGAAAATGTTAAATTTCAAAGAAAAATATTTCAAAATGAGATCCGCCAGACATAATATATCAAGCTCATTTTTCTCTTCATATGTGGAGCTAAATGCTGAGCCAGTTATATGAATAGTCTTAACTGCATTGACCAACACAACTTGATCCAAATGAGAATTTGACCCACTGTATCAGGTCAGCACATCCATCACTAATTACTTTGTAATCTAATGAAAAAAGAGTCTTGTATGCCAATTTGGAACTCCTAGCTCTTTTCCACCTTTACTTGCTTTGGGAGAGTTGTTTTCTCTTTTAATTTTGTGTTATTCTTTCACTTATGTGTAGCTACTAACCACTGCTTTCTTCACACAGGAAAAATGGCCATCTGTTAGAACTGTGCCTTTTAAAGTGCTGTTGCTTTCATATAAAAGAGTTTGTAAAAATTAGCTATTTAATATATCTGAGGTGTACAGATGTCTGAAGTTTCACCAACCACCCCTTTGTGTGTGCTCATGCATGAAAATGGACATGCACTTGCACTGGAGAAATGACGAACCATTTATTGTGGATGTCAATAGAAGCCTTTACAAAAAGGTTAGGGCACACACCTGCCAGGATTGCCATAGATATAAGCAGATGAAACCTTAGAGCAGGCAGATGGGCAAGGTGACCTTTCTAAGTACCTTCTTATCCTTATTCTATGATCCTGTGAAACATAGGAGCACTGTAGAAGCACAGGTTTCATATTATAGGACAGCATCATCCTCTCTCACTTGGACCACTACACCTGAATCATTTCATTAATTTATTCAATGATGGAGCTGTTGCCAGAAATACATCAACTGCAAATTCCACAAAAAGCTATGAAAATTCTGAGACAAACTGACATCTGAAAAACACTACATTTCATTTCTCTTAGTAAGCATTAAAAGAAGTGGAACTGTTTAAGCTGTATAAACTGCATAGCACATGTGATTACAGAGCAAAGTTTTACAAATTAGGTGGAGCTATATGGAAAAAAGAAGGTTTGGGATATAAAAAGGATTGTCATGCTCAAACAAATACCAGGCAATAGAAAAATCTCCAGAAGAAGAAAGTGAACACCCTGTCACATGTATGAATTCTAAAACTAGACGAAAGTCTGAAAAAGGTGTGTTATAACAACAATCAGTTTCTAGATAATGACAGATAGAGGATAACCATATTCTAAGGCATCTCTTATCTTGTGATTGTCTGTTTCAGTCGGAAAGCAAAATATAAAGCATCCAACAACACAACCCCTGGTCTGACTAGGAAATATAAAACATGTGTTGGAGACCTCAGGTCAGGTTCAGAGCTGGCGTAGCTAGTCACGTCATGTGTGTCATTGGCCGACCCCTCAACCAAACTGTGACGTGTTGCAGCCAAAGCACCGTAGTGGGTAATGATTATCTGGATTATGCATAATAGATGGTTACACAGGTTATGCAATGATTTCAGGAATTCATCTTCCTAGACAAGATGCAGGAAAATAGGAAGAAAATGCCAGGTGTTTAAATTTTTCTCTTTTTGATAGAGGCATATATAAAAACTTCAAAAGAGCAGCACGTTTTAAAACAAAGCCACACTAAAATAAATTTTTTTGAAGATAGGGCAAGTATTCCTGTTCACACCAGATATCTGAAATGACTGTAAAGAAGTAAAGCCTTTTTACACCAGCTGAAAACCAAAGTTCTCTGTATCTGCTAATTATTCAACAGATTTTTCAGCAAAGATTTCCCATTTGAGGCTCAAGTCCTACTTAAACTGTAAAAATGGGGTAAAAATGGATGAAATGGTCTAGAAATGAGCTATGAAAAGAAGAATGGACTATTTAAAATAAATAGGAAAGTCTAAAAATGTGTGGAATGCCTTACATATTTATAGATCTTACCCAGCATACAGGTGCAATGAGAAACTGCCCAGCCCACCTGAGTTTGAGACATACATTTTATTCCAGGTTCAAGCAGTGCTGAACGTCGGATGAGAGTGTTGTAAGTCAATAATTGCACAATAATGTGTTACAGTAATGCAATATAAAAATACAGGTCTGGTTTGATTTATGGGTTCATTCTGCATATAAAAAATGTCTAACTCATTGCCTTCAGAATCCTTGTCTTATATGAGGGCTGATTTCGCTTGAAGGCCCTGTCTGAGACTAAAATGCCCCTTATAGGGGCAAAAGGGATATGAGGTGATACCTCTGCTTTCTTGCCTCACAGCCTTACTCCAGAGCCTGGAAAGCCATTTGCACTTTGTCATTTACACCGGCAATCTCTCGCAGGGTTTCTGTTTAGCTCTTTGGAATGGTTCAGTCTCCAGAACAAAATATTGTGAACTAAGTGTTCATAATTTGATAGTGTAAATAGGTATAGGTCCATCCAAGTTAATATTCAACGATTACAAAAAAATTCCACCAAGCTGTTTTTCTTTTAGCTAGGCATGGTTTGCACCACATTTATGTGGGTTTCACACAAATGCATACTTTTACTATCCACAGAGCAGGTATGGATGTACCCTAATACGGATGCAGGGGGGAAGGAGCTACGCTAGCATGAGATAATTTCCCAGATGAATGGTAGTGCAAACACACCACTGTAGGGATTTGAAGCTCCCTCAAGCTCTTCCACACTTGTTGTCCAGGATTATTAGTGTCAGTCAAACCTTGGTAAATTTGAGAGTTCATTTCAGCCTAGATACAGAAAGACTTTGTCAAATCTTATCTGAATTCAGGGTAGGAATTCTGTAAAAATTGAGCTAGAAATGTTGGCCTGTATCTCTATGTATCATTTGATTTTCTTTTCAGTCCAGACTATAGCCAAGCAGGTCAGTAAGTGAGTAAAAAAAGGAGGGGTGGAGGAAGGGAAAAGGTTCATGGTAGGAAGTTACCAAACTTACTTTTAATCTCTAAAAACTTCTATATGGCCACAGTTCAATATCTGGTAAGAGGTTAAAATAATTTGCTATTTTTTATCAGTATCCTCATTTCTTAGGTCTCTAAAATAATATGAGGAGAAGTTTAAACTTGTAGTAACAACTTTTATTAGATTACACTTGAATTATTTGATAAATGAAGACTATTGTCTTTATTTTACATATCATCTGAAGAAAAATGTCTGTTAGGAAGACTGTGATGATTTATGTGAACAAAGTCTTCAGGTAGTGTCTCAAACACATTTTATTTCACTGAATGTTTGATTTTTTTTCACTTCTAAGTTAGTTGAAAGCCAGGTAAATTTAAAGGTAGCCAGAGAGCTTTTTATTAACTTTGCAAGAAAGTTTGTGTATTGTGTATTCTAGCAAATTTCTATAAGATATTGAATCCTCACCGTATCCTCTTGATACATAATAATAATAAAGTACAGGGGAAGACATGCAGCATTGGTTTTCCTCATGTGTAAAATATGCCTCACCAACACAAATATCTCTGAAAATCTGTGAAACTCCATAGCTGTAAAAGGCCTTTCATATGGAGATTTCAAAACTGCTTGCTTCAGACAGGAGTCCACGGGAAGCTATTCCATGAGTCTGAAATATCCATCTTGGTTGTACTATGTGTTCCAGTCCTGGGTTTTCTTCCAGTACAAATGCAAATGCTGTCATATCAGCACCAATAAGGCCAAATTGCCCTGCAACGTTGGTGTGGAGGACTCTGCCACCACTGAAACTTTCCCAGCTGTGGTGTCAGCTGGGTCCTTCATCTGTGGACGCAGCCAAGATCAGCAATTTTGATGATGCGGGTGACTACAGCTCACCTTCTCCTAGTGCATTGATCTCAAAAATTGCTTCCGTTGAAAATCCAAATGCCATCCTCGCCTGCCAGATTGTAGCCCTGTGAGGTAAAAAAGAGACTTTGACTCAAGGACTTGGTTACTTACTTAGCATGCATGAGACCTGCTCCCTGCTGTTGTTCTTGCTGGGAGAAATGACTGCCTTCTTGGCAGCTGGGTTAGCTCTGGCAGACTGTGTGTGCAGGATAAGCCTTGCTTACAGAATCTCCTGCCCTGGACTGCCTGTCACAGCCAAGGAGGGTCCAGGGCAGCCTCAGCCCCTCTCTTGGTAGCCAGGACTAGCCATAGTGAGCCCATAGGAGGACTGCAGAAATAGATTTTACTGCTTGGGATAACAAAGGCAGCTACAGATGAGTTAAATAAGCTGTGAGCGGAGCCCAGATGTAAACTTTTTTCAATTCTAAACATCTTCTGTGCCAAATATCCTAGCTTGACCACCCTGTAGCTGTCTGAAGCAAATGGAGCTCATTTTTCTCTTCCTTCTTTCTGTTTTTTTAAATAACAGATGGCAAAGCTGTTCATAGACTCCGTTTAGACTAATGTATGCTGTATTGTAAATAATGATGAACTCAACTTTCAGTCTGATTGTTCCCCAACCTTCAAATATTTTTATGCAACATATGATAAAGTGGTTCTCAGAAAAAGTTCATATGTTTCAGTTGTTATTTTGTCTAATTGTTGGGATTAATTGTGTCAGGTGGATGAACAGCCTGCCAAACTCCAGGAAGCCAAAGAGCATGAGGCCTTGCGAGCTTTCGTTATTCCTGCTTTATTGCAGACTAAATATCTGTGCTGGAAAGTGCAGATTGTGATATTGCCTTAAGGGTCTAGTGTATCAACAGCAATGTATTATGGCTTTCAAGTTCTGACATAATATGCTTTGGTGATTTATTACTTTGAAGTGTGGTGACATAACATGACAGCTATGTATATAAAATGATAATAAGTAGATCTACTTTTTCTGTTTCTGTGTGCCTTTGGAACTTGAACAGGCCTAGCTCATCCTGTTCTTTCTCCACTTTTCCTCATTAAAGTACAAAATGGCAAGATACTAGCTCTTCAGGAAAATTGCAAATGTCTACATGATGAAAATTACCTTATATACTTACAGTTAAACAATTCTGAGTGTTACAATATCACAAACTGCAGATATATTTATTCTTCTGAAATAGCAAAGGTATTTTCCCAAAACAGTGAGATTTCACAGTAGAAAATGAACTCCGCAGCTTGAAGATATGTCTAAAGGATTTTCTATTTATACTCCCTTAGAAATATTGATATATTTAATTCTCTACAGGTTTCCCCTCTTTTATCACAAAAAAAGATTAACCCCCCCCCCCCCCGAGTTCTATCTAGAAAAAAACAGAAAAAGAAAGATCAAATAATTCGCTTTTGATAAGACTTGGATGACAATTAGTTCATGGCATCTGTCACACTGGGAGAGATGAGGAAGAGATCCTGCTTAGCCCTGAACTTTTGCTGTATCATGAGAAAACTGTATTTATGCTACACTGAGTGATGCTAATAGAAGGGTAATAGTTTTCTTAATCCTTTCTTCACTCTTCCCTATGTAGAGCAACCTGCAAAGCATAAAGATGCAAAAAAATTTCATATGCCACTCACTGACTTTATTTTCAAATCACAATATAAATGATTAGCAGTCCTTGCTTTTTCTTGGTAAATTCTAGTGTGGGCTTTTAGCTATAAGGCTTGCAGGTGCATTGTAACTTGTGGCAGACACTGTAATCAAGTCTAAATGTGGGGCATGTGTTTTTCTGTAGAAATCCAGTGTTCTGGACCTCCCATGATCCAGAATAACCACAATGCATGGCCAGGTTTCCCTCTAGCCTCTATACCCAGGTGTCTTCCCCTAGATACCAACATGTTGTTAAGAGTAAGAAAAAAGGTGGATTCCCAAAGCCTTGCCCAACAGTGACATCAGGAGAAAGCTGACTTTGACCTGGGATGGGGACAGTGCTCCTTGGTTCAACAATTAAAATCCAGCTAGGTAAACATATGGCTGTATGATAGTGCTCTGAACTCAGTAACTTGCATGACTCCTTCATGATCTGTGTTCAATTTCATGTCAGTCTTCGTTCAGGTCATTTTATGATATTATCAAATGTACATGACTTAACACAAAAAATATTCAAAAAATGTACAAAAAAACCCAGGTAAAAGTGTTAACTTTCGGCCCCACAGCAAAATAAATAGATTTTTTTAGTCTCAATATCCATATTCTTAATGATTGCTATAGCAGAGTGAACAAGATAAAAATAAGCTAATTAAATTAGCCATGTTTTATCAAAGCCCAGTTGGCTTCCATTTTTCCCCTTAATTAAAAATGTAAATCACTACCTAGTGTGGTGATCACCTTCCATATTGAACAAGCACTCAGGTGATGCCATAGTAAAGTGTAGAGAATACAATAACCATAAAAATATCTAGAAACAGAACTGAAGATCCATAGAAAAAAACCCCAAAACCAACAGTGTTTATTAGGTATTACAAAGGGTTAAGATGCTACAGTGCTGGCCAGCAAAAAAAATCTGAGCTCTCTTCCACCTCCTATACAGAGAAATAAAGAACTCTTTGAATAAATACGAGGTATTTATTTCTGTAACTTTCTAAAAACATGGAGGTATCCTGATATTTCAGAGAATCACTGTTAATTGTTTGCCTCCATCATATAAAGGACTTTCTCAGAAGCTATGATAAAAAATGTGACATTAGGGAACTTGTTTGTCAGCAATTTAAGTTCTGGGAGTGTTATTAAGGGAGTTGTACAAGTACCCGGTCAGCATGGAAATAGACGTGCTAGCAAAGCAAGCCACTCACCTCTTGGGACAGACAGAGGTGAAACCAAGACATCAAAATTTCCCCAATCAGAGAACAGAAATTCTGCAATGGTTTCGATTATTTCTGTTATCCCCACTGACCAACCCACATTTAATCATTCAGTCATGTGAATACTAGTGTGTCAGATGGGTGACTTTTAGCTCTGTAAGTACTGATCAGGGGTCTGTTATGCAGGACCTGAAGGAGCTATGACCAAACACAACTCCTTCTGCAGCTCCAGTTGTAGGGTCAAGGCAACAGACCTTCGTCTGGTTTTTGTTCTTTCTAGTTTTCGTCATAGAGATCTGTTATGCTTAAATCATCAGCAGGTTTCTCTCATTCTTTGTGCAACATCAATTTCATGCTAGCAGAAGTCCATTGACTGGACTGGGGTTAAACATTTACAGCTGTTGAGCAGCACCACAGCTTCTCCATCCACGTAGCTTTGAAATCAGTGGGAATGTTACTTCTGGGCTTTCTCCTGTGGAAAGAAACCCATCTCTCCTAGTACTCCTCAGTGAGCCAGCCTGATTAAAACAGAAGTAATTAACAATATTTTCTTTGGCTGTGTGAATGTAAAATGTGAAAGTATGCACTTCCTAAGTCAGTAAGAGCTGCACACACATGCACGATTTTATCAGGCATAAGTAGCAACACCTTTAACTGCTGCAGATCAGTGCAGTTCCAATTATTTCGGTGATGTGACACTCATTGTCAGGGATGGAGGACGTTTTCCTCGTGCACTATTTCTAGAGATGCTGCTATTTGCTAGAAGAGAAAGCTGTGAGTTCCCTTACAAGGTAGTGGAAATCCCCACTTGAGTGGGGACATCACGCATTCTGAGATAAATCCTGTAGGACACATGGAGCATTGCCTCAGCTTCGCTTCTCACCATGATTTTGAGGAACTGGATTTAGTGAGTGTATTTTGGGTTCCCCTTGCAGAAATTCTTTAAGAGAATTATGAAATTTTTTGTTCATTTTGGGGAAGATCTAAATCCCATCGCCCAGGTTATGATGTGTGCCTGGTTATGCTCAGAGTTCAGCTGACTGTTGGCTGCCTGAAGGGAATACTAATAAGCTGCAGCCTTTTGGATGTCTCCACACGTTCTCAAAAATACTATACCTATTTTGTCCTTAATTTTCTGTTTGCTAATAATGTACATTGCAGATTAGAAAGGAACCTTACTCGTCTCAAAAGCTGTGACTGCCACAAAGCTTTTGGATTCAATACTGTAAGGCACTGAGCACCCTAACACCACTCCGTCAAACAACATAAATACACAGGGCAGAAGAGCAAGGCTGCTTTTAACCCAATTTAAATATTTTTTTAAAGGTTAAAAAAAAAATATTTACATTATGAAATCCAATAAGGGCCAGTACACTAATAAATGTAAATTTTTATCAGTAAAAATGTCAGTTATTTTTGTCATTGCCGCTAACAGAATCAGATAAGCAAGGCCCTCAGTACAGTTACAATTGTATCTGAAGCTGTTGGCAGTTTTTTATATACTGAGTTTCAAAAAATGGAACGAAACAGCAAAATTTTCCTTGAACATTTCTGTATACAACTTTGACACAAGTCATACTTCAAGTCAACTTTGTACAAAGTTCTGTAATATATATAAAATTGTGTAATGTATATACAAAATTGTGTTGTGTATATAAAATGCCAAAATGACATCTATGTACAAATAAAGAACAAAAATATGGAGTGAAAACTGTAAGGTACTGAAATACAGCTTTCTATACAATTATTTATTTTCTTTTTCTTAAATGATAGATAGTTTTACAGGCAGTTATCATAAAGAACCCTGGAATAAGAAGATGAAATAATTAAATATTTTATTTATCTACTAGGGCACTAACATGTGATTTCTTTTTTCTGCTTAGTTTCTTAGAAGAGTGGAGAGTGGTGATCATAAAGAAAATTTTATTGACAAAATTACTAAGATTAATATTTTTAAACTGCATATAACTATGTAGCAGCAATACATGATGTAAATTATTATTATTTTCTTCCTGAATTAACTGATTGAGTAGATTTTCATTCTGAAGTACTTACACAAGTTGTCTTACTCCAACACAAAACACAGAAAGGTTTGTAAATGGAAATAACATCTATAGGACTGCTTAGCATAACAAAAGGAGAAAAAAAAGCAAAACTTTGGTTACACAAGTCCTTCTTCAGGCCCTTTACCTGGGTTAGAAGTATGAATTGTGTCTGAAACCATGTCAAAATTTTTCATCTGTACTTGTTGATCTAACGAAGTACAACACTTGTTGGTCTACTTACGAACTTTGCCCTGCATATGTCCTAGATTCAGTGAAATATTAATCACACATAGATTTTTACAAATACATGAAAAATTATTTTGTAAACATTAAGACCAATCACTCTTTCTTATGAGGAAACATGTGGAACTAGGTGGAATTATATGTGAGAATTTCCTCTCAGATGCTATGGGGATACTTTCCACGTGGTGAAGATTTCTCCTACGCATCCAGTGAGAGATGGATGTAGTGCATCATTTCTTCCAAAACCACTGAGATATTTAGGTACCTATAGATGACAAGGAAGAAAGACATCTGCATTCTCATCCTATTACAATACACATTTATCAAATCTGGTATTACTATAATTTCATAGTCCCAGATAAATGCGATCTTTAAACTACACTGACAGAAGTCTTGTATTACCCTGCATTCTTTCTGTATTTTAAGAACAAATAGTGCAAGATGCTTCTTTTCTACTGGGAACTGATCAAGGGAAGAGAAAGAATGTATTCTGATCCTGTCAGTCCTCACTCTTGATGCCCAGCACCTAACTTAACAGATGGATACCTGGAGCAAGTTTCTCAGTTTCTTGGAAACTCAGAGATTCTGGTAGTGTTCCTGCCAAATGTGTAGTTTAATAATTTTTTTTTGACAATTTTTAAAAAAATTGTTCAGGAAGTGAAAAAAAAAAGGCAATTCAACGTTCTTGATTTCAGTAATTTAAAAAAATAATTTGCTTTCAAATGCACTTTAAAATGTTCTTAAAACCAAAGCAATTGGAAAAAATATTTATTCACTCATTTATCCAACTTAATTCACGGAAACATATAAAAAAGAGACTCCAAATATTTTCTTATTCCAGCTTTTTCAGAACTTTTAATTTTGATAGACTGAAAAAAGTTGTTTCAAATGGCTGTATACAGGAGCTCATAGAGACAAAATATTCAGTCCCAGAATGAATAATTATGCATATGATAGGAAAATACAGTTTCTTTGCTACAAGAGATGATTCCTTTGGACTGAATTTGGCTGGGCTGACTCTTCAGAGAGTGTAATGTCCCTATCTCCATGGACCTGTTCTGTTCACTGCCAGTCTATGCCTTTTCAGAATTACAAGACACTAAGAAGTAAACTGAAGTAAGTAGACTACAAATAAGATTGTCTGGAGCTTTTCAGCTGCTAATTTTATTTTTCCACATCTCTCTAAGAATATGCAGACTTTGTGTTTCATATATGAAATGGAGACTAGCTTCCTCTTCCCAGTACTATCAACACAGATGTTCTTGTGGTATTCCCAGTCAAATGTTTCAGGAACATGTGGCAAGAAAGTAGGAGCAAAAATAAACATTGGAATAAATGCAGGATGATCAATGTGCAGAACAGGGTGCATTTTACAACTACCAGCCGACACTAAAATAGTTTGAAGAACTAGAGCAACAAACAGACTTTAAATTCTTCATTTGTGGTAAGAGAAATACACAAGTTAAAGTTGATTTAACAGTTTGCCTAAAGATACCAAGAACTTCACAGTAGACCATCCCTGTTTCTACTTCGTTTATACTTCCTTTTGCATTTGAATTCAATCAGAAGTTCTCTGTTCATCCATACTGGCTGGTGGCAAGGTGGACAAGAAGCTGTACTTGATTAAGCACTGTGCCCTTCTTGCAAAGAAGGTGACTGGCTGCATATTGGCCTGCATTAACAGGAATGTAGCCAGCAGGTCCAGGGAAGTTGTCACTCTGCACCACACGGCACCAGTGAGGCCACATCCAGAGTACTAGGCTGTGTTTGGAAACCCCCAGTACAAGACATGAAGATAGACACACTGGAGTGAGTATAGTGAAAGGCCACCAAGATGATCTGGGACACATGACATACAGGTTCAGAGAACTGGGTTTGTAAGGGAGAAGTTATAGCACAAGAAACAACCAACACAGATTGGAATGTGGCAAATGCTGGTTAGATATAAAGCTAAAATTTTTCACCATTAGGATGGTCGAACACTGGAGAAGGTTGCTCCACTCTCAGAGATATTTAAAATTTGGTTGAACAAGGTTTTGAGCAACCCATTCCAACTAAACCTGCTTTTAGCAATAGGTTGGACTAAGTGACCTTCAGAGGACTCCTGCAACTGAAATTATTCTATGATTGTGTGACTTTGTAGCAGACATAGAGGGAGGCTAAAAGCAATGTACCCTCTCATTATTTCTTGTAGCACAAAACCTTCAGGACCTACATGCATTTCAGTGCACTTTCTCAACCAGCTGACATGCTCGAAGTATTTCTCCTGCCTCTCTCCCCCTCTTCTGTCTGTGGGCAGGAGGCAGTGCTTGTACTGAATTTACTTCTCCTCTCACATTACAGTAAATATAAATATGCTTAACGTACTTTCTCTATCCAAAGTGGCTACTGAAGGCCCAACCTTGAGTTATAACTTTGACTGAAGATACCACATTAACAGCTGATACAGGGACACTGACCTATACTGATCTCTGTGGAGTTGTGCCAATTTACAGGACTGTCTACTTCCCGTTTACTTTTTCATCCACTTTGTTTCATTTTCCTGGAGTAATATTGTCTAAAATTACTTGCTGCATTTAAATTAGTGCCTTCTAATACAGAGAATGAATTGCTTTATAAAAAAAGAGAGATTTCATTTTTTTTTCTCACTGAGTTGTCAGCATATTATGAGGTGAGTTTGTAAGATATATTTAAAGATAACACCAATAGTAAGTGAGATTCAAACGTAAGAACTGACTACAAAATTCTGACTTAGTGAAACCTTTACTGATATCCTAATGTGACAGAAAAGATGACAGCATTCACCTCATGTAGCTTTAACCATTTAAAGCTGGCTGATTTAAAATAATCTCTGGGTGGTCCTTACAGTCAATGGAAAACTAAGCACCCCTAGAGAAAAGCCATTCCTGTAACAGATAGACAGTTTAGGATGAGATGAAACATCCTCTAAAATCTCAGATCTTTTTACATTAACTTTAAGTAGAGTCTAAATAATCTGAGTTAATCTAGATACCTACATTCTGCTAAACTGAAGAAAAATGAGATCAATTCCATGCACTGGCTGGAAGAGCCGTTTCAGAGTCATTGAATACAGTTCCCTGATGCCTCAGACAGCTAAGTGTTATAAATTCTGTAAGACAAAAATCATGCTTTAGAAGATCTGCAACCAAAAACCCTATTGGGAAGCTGTTCAAGAATCTCTGATGGAAAGGTAGGAACGTTGTTTCAGGTCCCTCAGGACCTTGAATTTCTTTTCTCATTTATCCCTTTTCTTTTTGTAGTAACATTAACTTTCAGTTCAGAAAGATGTTTTCACTCATAAAATTTACCCCGCTGTATTTCTGTAAAGCAGTAGCACCTGCAGTTTCCCCAAACTGAACAACCCAGGCTGGTTTGGTCTATTGAAAACCTCCAAATCTTTCCCTTTCCCATGATCAAGTAGTATGACAACCTGCCTGCAGCTATTCTAGTTTGAATATGCCTTTCATGATGGCTGGCTGTCAGAAGCTGCACACAGATGCCTCATCCTCTCTAGTAAAAGACAAACAAACAAAAAAAAATTGTGCAACAGCAAGCATTGTTTTGTACATTTATTTAAGCCATAGATAGTAACATTTTAGTAAGGGTATAATCTCTGTTTGCTCGCAGTTGCTACCCCGTGACCTTGATGAGCAGAAAGGTTTAGTTTCGCAATGCACAGAGCTGTCATGCAAGGGAAGGAAAGAAGCCCTAGATCTTCTGAGAGAGTACTGATGGTAGGGCTGGCATCACTTACCAGGACATTGTAGGAAGGAAGGAACAGTGTTATAAATTGTTAGAAGAGATGTTGAAAATTGCCTGCAGAAGTCAAGTGAAAAGAAAAAACATACCAGCCTAACAAATACCTTTTATATCTAAGCCATATTTCCTGGTAAATTTTGTACTTTTTTCAAAATGGATATGTGGTTAGATCCAGAGTGAGAAATATGAATGAGAAGCTAGTTTAGGAGGCAGATGCAAATGTGAATGTAGATTATATAGACAAGCAGGAAACATCTGCTATGTAAGCAGATCTGACTGAACACCTGAAAAAATCCTGCAATGGAGCCCAACAAAGGAAATTGTATTAACCCAGTGTCGTGGTTTCAGCTGGGATGGAGTTAATTTTCTTCTTAGTAGTTGGTGCTGTGCTGTGTTTTGGCTGTGAT
>JAVJGI010000060.1:86541143-86575531 GCA_035590275.1 Ibycter americanus | reverse complement strand
CAGCTTTTTGCTTTACCTATTAAATTGTTCTTATCTTAACCCTTGACTTTTACATTCTTTTCCGATCCTCCTCCCCACCTTTCTGGGTAAGGGGGAGTTAGCGAGTGGCTGCGTGGTGCTTGGTTGCCGGCCGGGGTTAAACCAGCACACCCAGCATTGTCATTTGTTTTTTGTTTGGAGAGGTTTATGGATTTGTTGTACGGGTGTTTTTTTCCCCGGGGGGATCCAAAACATTCTCTTTTCTTGCTTCTCCAACTTTGTTTCAAGATTCTGTCTGAACATTAATTTCTAATTAAGGTGATATATTTTTAAAATCTCTTTTGGTGGCAAAATAAGAGAATATTAGAATAATTTAGTTTCCATCTTTTCTTGGCAGCAAGACTGATTTTTTCTACTAACTTAAAACAGCAACATAGTAAAAAAAAATAATCAATTAATGGTAAACATTAATAGGGAAATATTAAATCCCATGTTTAAGCATGAAAATAGGACATTGAAAATATTACCTTACAGTGAACCAGTAAGACTGCTGAAGCTACTGGATTTTCAAGAGTACCTTAAGGTCAAGTTATAGCAGAAGGATTGTAGACATGCTGTTTTGAAGTTACCACCAAGCATATCTTTTATGAAAAGATAATGTCTTTTATTAGCCCAATGGATATTGCTTCAAAAACGTACAAGCTTTTGGCTCAGAAGACCTTCAGAAATCAGAAAAGGACCCTGAAGTCCAAAAGCTTCTCCAATTTCTTCAACTGTATTGACTGGAATGGTATTAGTAAAAATACTTCCTCTGTAAATATTTATTTCTATTTGCTCTAAAAATTATGAAAAATGTTAACCCTAGTTATCATAGTTGATCAACAGAGTTTAAAATAAAGCATGTCCTACTAAGCTTAGAATGAAAAATAGGCATTTGCTCAAGTTAATGCACTTTTCTTCAACTTTCAGAATCGGGATTTGGTAACAAATCTTTCTTGCTTTTTCTTTATTATTATTTTATTTCTTTTTCCTCCTCTAGTAGAGCAAGCATCTTGTGTGTCCTTGGCAACATTATTGATAAAACTTTATAGAAGGTGTTCCTCATACTTTTTGATACTTTTTTAGGAAGGGTTGACTATTTTTATTCCCCTTGGGAAGTATATTTTCTCATAGCAACCTATGGTGAAGAGTAGCATAAAAGCTGAAGGGTAGCTAAACACTCCTGTTTGCTGCCCTTCTGAGTTGAGTCACTGAGCTGAGCAGATGTATCATCTATAACTACCACTACTTTCAATCAGCTTAACAATGTTTATTACTCTTATCCCATAGGATGCCCAACAGGCTAGTTCTCCCTATTTATATCTGAAGGGTTTCACAGTAGTCTGGTGCTATTCTCTAGACTAGACACTCCAAAGCTAGCTTTTGGTTAACTTAAGTTAACTTAAGATTGGAAGCAACCTTAACAGTCTGCATGCTCTAGTAGAAAGGGTTTAGACAGTTCAGAATGGTCTTTTATCTTCTTACAATCACTGGAGCTATATAAATAAATAAATGGCTTTAAATGTTCTTCATAGATACATCATTGCTGAAGGTGGTCATTAGAAACAGGCAAAGGAGAACAAGTTTTCTTAGATTTTCCAGTCTGTAGAGGCTGCTGGAAACAAGAAAGGGGGTAAGAGGGTTTGCTTAACTGAAGACAAAGGAAATTAAAGCCTATGTTCAGAAAGGCATGCAAGGTTATGCAAATGGGTGGTTCAGAATAGCACTTAGTAAAACTTTGAGATGCTCTTCATCCTGTGATCACATCAGTATCCATAAGTACACGAACTGTATAGCGCCTTGCTTCCCCTGATGAGGATCCAGAATCACCTGCATTCTTATCCCTACCATGTTAGGCACGGCTGCAGAGAAGCACAAGCGCTATGACTATAAATATAATGGCATATAGGCAGTGCTAGAAGTTGTTGTTATACCTTTTTAATGAACATAATTGAGGCTCAACAGCAATGGTTTTGTAAGTGCTGATACATGTCAAAATACATTAATTTTAATACAGTTGCTCACTGTTTTGCTATCCATTAAAAGAGTGTTATGAATTTGTGATACATTTATTAGATCTAGCAAAATAAAATATATTATAATGGAGCAAATTACTGCACACACACTACAAAACTAGTAATAAATATTTGCAGCTGAGGAAGGCAATACAAGTCTTAAACAGAATGTTAGTCAGTGAAAGTATATTATGAAGCCAGTATATGGTGAAATAGTCACTAGGAGGTCCACAGTATATATATTAAAAAAAAGAGAGTGCAAGGGTTACAGGAATCTTAATGAGGTGATAGTCTGTACAGGACTAGGAGGCAGTAGCATAGTCAAAGAAGAAACTATCCCTCAGTCTATTTAGAACTGAAGTGGAAAAGCAGTTGCAATTGCCTTTCAAAACTGTAGGCAAATAATTATTTACATTTGAGACAGAAATTATATAAGGCACCAGTGAGTTGTACACTTCTTTTGTTACACATATTAAAGGATGAAATATTCATATTACAGATAGCTACCAGAATTATTAAAGGGATTTTGCATCTACTCTAAAGTAGGAAATGCAGATAATCAGTGGCTTAACTTGACCAAACTAACCTTGATATAGGAAGACTACTGGTCTCTTGAAATACAAGTGAAATAAACTTTAGGAAGTGAAAAAACAAACAAACAAATCAAAGCAAAACCAAAGTCCCCTTATACTTAAGAACAATGTGATAAATATTTCATCATAATAGTTCTATAAAAAAAGAAATTAAAAGAAAAAGGTGTACAATGGGTATAATGTAACTGAGGTTAGAAATCAGAGAAATGATGCAATTTGATTAATTTATGACAGGAAACATATGAGATGGTTTGCGATAGCAGAGGATTGGATTCTGTGAGTGGAGAGATTTCTTTGAATTCTACAACCCTAAACTAAAATAAAAAAATAAAATAAAAAATTGAAAGCTGTATATAAACCAAGTTAATGGGGAAAGTGTTTTTCAAGAACAAACAAAAATCAATTTGCAGTAGTGGGTATTTCATTCAGATGTGCACCATAGTATAAACCCATTTCCTCGACTCCTGGACTGGGGATAACAGGACTGCTGTGTGTAACCGGTTTGTGAATGCCTGTAGCATATGCTGATTTCAGCTGCTTTTTCCTTTGGTTTATTTGTCTTTATTGTAGTACTGCAGGTCAATAGGATCAGCATTGATATTCTGCAAATATTGAAGAACCGTGCACTCCAGCTCTAAAAGGGACAAAAGAACTGTATTAATCACACAGTTCCCTGTTTCTGACACCAAAAGCACAGCAGAGATCATGCGAACTGGCAAAATGAGCTATGGTTACTGAAAAAGTACTTCAAAACTTCAGAGGGAGAAGAAAGGAAACTGCAAGAAGTGAAATCCCCTTCCCTACAGTTCCTGTAAGGTCGGGGAACCTGCAGTGTACTTAAAAATAGGTGTTTAACATTCAAGTACTGACCTATGACACACTGTGTGCCTCAATACCTCTTGAATCGAGGACAGGGGACAGGGGAGGACAGGGAGCCGCAAAGTACATGTACCCTACAAACGCTACAGTGTTGGCAGCTGTGCGCTGATAGAAGTCCTATTTGTAAGATTTCACAGACATGGCTTGTGCTCTGTATATGCCAAAAGCACTTTTATACTGATATAATCATATATTAGTATAACTGGCATAATTGCATCCTTATCAAGTGTGTACACAGTCATTATGTTTGTATTTTTCAGGTCACTGGAGTACAACAGAAGTTGGGTGGTTTTGTACTCAACACTGAATGTATGCTGTTATATCAGCACTTTTGAAGGTCATAAATAAATTATGGTACAGGTAATTTGCATGTTGTATATATGCTTAATATTGTGGGCACACAGCACAGATTTCATATGTTTGGAAATACAAATTGGCTTTTTGTTTAATGTTTTCATTAAGTTGTGAAAGCCAAGAGTTGCCGAATATACATGGTGACTGAGGTATGACAAGTAATCTCCAGTTTCTGTAGAATGACATAAATTAGAAGAATTCAAAGCTCATAATAATTTCCCAATATATCTATTTTAGTGCAGCACAAAAGGCCTAAACTGGTGAGTTGCTAATGACTAACACAAGCTAATAGCTATTTGTATACTTCAAGGTAGTTGAAGGGCAAGTAATTCAGTTGCTGTAATAGCATAAGTAAGTCATTAACTCATAAAGACCTCAGCTAACTTGGAGAGTAAAGAAATAACCATAAAGTACTTCATTTTGCAAGGCAAAAGTGGACATATTTGGTTTTCATGCTTGTTTTTTTAAAGAGGTAGGCAATTTTACTGTAGAAATATAATCCCTAGAAACTTCCCAAATCTCTAATGTTCCTGAAAAGCCCTGTGTTTTCACTGAACAGATGTGAAAGGAGCAGTCTGTGATAGAGGTCTGAACAACCATTCTTGAAGAACAAGAAACAAGAACAAGCTGCTTATTATTAGAAAGCTCTACAATACTGCAAAGCTTTTTTTTCCTATGGTGTAATAATGTGTACTATGGAAAATAACCCTTAAGATACATAAATATAATTTCTCTCTAAATCTGTCAATACTTATAGTCAGTCAGTTCTTTACACGCTCCTCTGGTCTACAATCATAGTCAGAGCCCTCTCAGTGAAATACTGTTTTCTCCCCAGTTGCCTTTCACAAGAGGTCACAAGGCTGTTATCCTCCAAGAAGATGTTTCAGTGATCTTACTAAAGCTATAAACTGAGGCTCAAAAATCTCATTAAAAAATAAAATAAAATTTATCAAACATGGCAAGGAAAAGTTCCATAAATATTTAATTACATCCTTTGCTTGCATTAAATTAATGACCCCAAGAAGTATCAAAGCCCCATTTTGGCTAAATGCTATGCAAACTTACAGCAATAGCCTGTGACACAGACAGTTGTTACAGTAATTACAACAGCAGCAAGTCCAGCATTGAAGAAGGAAACGGTGGGAGTGGAGGTGAGTCTTTAAAATAGGTAATTGTATGTGTGCTAAGGGCCAACGGGGTATATCTTTGTAAACTCAGCAAAAAGTAGTTCAAAAAGCTACTGTCGATATACATACAAGAGAAATATTCTGTTTGTCAAGTATCAGCCCTTGCCCCTGGCATGTCCTGTTCCCTGATCCTTTCTGTGAGCAGCACACTGGCTATATGGCCTGCAGTCCTGACATCGAATGTCAGCATCTCTGCAGACCTGACTCACTGCACTGCTACAAATTTTAGATTTCTTTCATGTGCTTAGGTTATAATGAGAACAAACAGCCTTCTATAAAATTGAGTCTCCATGTTTCTTCAAAGCTCAATGTTACCGTGGTTCTTCTACATCATGTTCATGGCACATTTTACAAAGTTAGCCCTATTGTAATTATTTTTTTGGATGTTCTGCTGCGTACTTTACAAAGACATATTCTTGTTTAATTTAGTGTTTGTTTTTGAAACAGGTTAATTAAACCAGTGGAAATAATTTTTTTTTCAGAGTACATAAGACTATTTTAGTTTGGTTTAGGTAAATTAAGAGGAAATTTGAGCTAAATGAAGCAAAACAAAAGAAGAAAGAAATGAAAGCAAAGCCTAGTCTATATGCTAAATATCTGCCAGCATAGCTAAATAAATTAGGCACATTAAAAATCACAGCACTAAGCAACATTGTTATCCTGGTTGAATAATGGTAGCATAGATATAGCGAGAAAAATGTCCTTTACTGTACAGTTTATTCCATTCAGGTACAAACTCTGACAAATTGTGAAGTTGGTATAAATGGAAAGTAATTTCCAAAGTGAAAATTGGAGTATATGGAAATTAGTATAAACAGAAATCTCCAAAAGTTTGCTGGTGCAGGTTTTTAGTATGGGTAGGCTATCAGATTCTTTCTGCTGTAATTGCCTAAAGATGGATTCAAACTAATGTGAGAGCATCAACAGACCTTCTGAAATCTTGCTGTGCCTGTGTTGGCAACCACCTTCAGTCCTCCCTTTCTCAGAGAGGTTACTGGCCTCCCATTCACCAACAGTTTCAATAGCTGGATTACAGTCCCTTAAAACCAAGATTTAGCGAGCAAGAAGTCTCAAAAATGAAACAAAAAAGGAAACAACTTTTTTCCCACACAGTGCCTGATTCGATGATGATACCCACTCTTGCAGAATATTGTATAAACCAGAGGGTATAAACAGTTTTGGAAAGTGGTTATTATGGTGGATGTGTTAATATTAAGTAACATGGCTTGGTTACAATAACCAGTGCAGAAAGTCTGAGAAGCACAGGCAGCTAGAAACTGCGAGGTTGTCCCAGCAACAATCCCTCCAGGCATGCTCAGTTTCTTATATATCAGTAGCCCATGCTAAAGAGAGGTGGGTACAGTGGTCTTCGGTCAAGGCAACTATTGTTGCTTTTATGCTAAATGAGATGTGTGCAAGCCCAGTCTGTCTGGACTGCGGTAGCAAAGAAGCGCTCATGAAACATCTCCACCAGCAGATTGGAGGTGAGCAGGGGACTGGTGACAATTCAGCCAGGGGTGAAGGGGCAGGCGCTTAACACAGCCATAGGTAAAGCACATCTCTGTCTGTCCCCTCACTACCCTGCAAAAAGTCTGCATTTAGATAAAGCCAAAACACTGCAGCTCTTCAGAAAATGTATTCGTCTTAAGAGTGCTTCAAGTCCATTTCCACATCATGATTTCTAAATAAGTATTCCCTCTGCTCCATATAGCTTCTGTCCTTTGTCCTGTCCTAGAAGACTTGTCTTGTCATGATAATTTTCCTGACATGAGGTATCAGCCTGTAACCAGCTCAACTCCAGTTTTAAAGACTCAGGCCAATATATGCATCTACATATACACCTAAAGGTACATGCATAAAGGCCTGTATAAATATTATAATATTCTTAAACAATATAAGTATGTTCTATATATGACAGTTTGTTGAACATTTTATTTATCTACAAGTTTTCTTCTGCTATAGATGAAAAAAAATACGTATCAAACATGATTTGTAAAAAACAGATGTTAGACAATTAAATTCTGATGAAAAAGAGTGTCTGTAATAGTTTTTAATAAGATGAAATATGCCAGATTTTATAAGTTAGGTGCTCATATGTTGATGTTTGGGCCATGATTGTTTTTAAAGTATTGAGGAAAACCACTGCTACCCATTAAGCTTAAATGAAAGTTCCTCCCTATGGCGTGATTGTATGCAACCTGACTTATTTTGGAGTTTTCTTTTTCTTCTATGATAATTAAAAAGTAAAGACATGTTAAAAAGTTAAAAGGAGAAGAACCGCTGTCAGATTTCTGAAATAGCAGTATGGAGAACTAGATTCTTCCCATAATCAAGGGAAATGTTCTCATTGACATTTTAACTCCGGCTTGAGGCTTTCAAGAGACTTTGGATGAAAAGAACAGTTCCATCATTTAATAAAAAAATATAAATATGGGCAGAGTTGAGATGAGCTAGTACAACAAAAGCTTTCAAATTTATCATGTTTAATTTTCATACCAGCAAATGAAAGTTGTAAAACTTTACTTGTGGTTTCCTGGAATAATTAGTAGTGGAGGGAGATACCAGCTGTTTGGCTTTGAAAGTTAGTGATATTTGATACAGGTAAAAATATCCAAGGAACAGCTGTAATTTACATGCATGAAAGTGATTATGGAGCTCTTACAAACTTGTCATTTTCAAAATTCTAGAAGCCAAAGAAGTTAATAAGATCACACTGTTTCTGTTACACTGGAGAATGCTTAGTGATGTCAGCCAGCATAGCATGTGTAGACACACTCTTTGGTCCTGTTTTTTATTTTCTAATTTTTTTTTCTATCTATTGTACAATACACATGATACAGTAGGGCAGCAATAGAATAAATAGAGTGTCTGGGTTAGAATAAGGGGAAAAAACTCATAAACTATTGCATTTCATACCCGTCGCAAACAGTATCAAGCATATTTCCATGGGCCATGTATGAATATAATTCCACGAGCCCGACCTTGGTTGATGTTATTTGGTTTGCAGATTCTAAAGATAAACTGATAGATGAAATCAGGAAGTTCAGTTCCATGAGTGCAGAGAATTTTCTGCTGTATTCCGTTTTTCCTATTTCCATCAGAAGGTTATGTGTTCAGAGGGAAGATCCATGAAGTCAGTCACAATCCTGATAGCATTTCCATCTGCTGCTTTCAAAGCTCCTGCACAAGATTTATTTTCCCAGACTTCTCCTTTCTTCTCGCTAGAAAAAGAGCATCAAAGTATTATTACAACATGGACTTAGTAAAGCATATGGGAAGTACAAAACATTGTGTATGTAAGGTGGCATACCAATAATCAGGGAAACACCACTGACCAGTTATAGTCCCTCTTACGCTGAGATTGGGTGTTGAGAGTAGTAATCTTTAAGTCCATGTCTCTGCTTGGTCCATTTCAATGTTTACAATGTTTCTACAGAAAAGAAAAAAAAGACATGAAAAAAGGGAGCAACATTTTTTGTGGAAGGAGTAGTATGGCCCAATTTTCAGCTGTGATTTAGTTTAGTGAGTTCTATTAGTTTGAGATCCATCATTGGTGCCAGCAACAATACTTGTGGTTAGTGCTTGTCTCCCCTCTGAGCTACCCAGGGAATACTGTCACATCAGTTTTCTATCTTTGGTATTTTGCTACTACTTACTAGCATAGAAATTGTCAAACAAAATCTGGGTAAACACACCATAAGTTCAGACTTTCCATTTGGACATTTTGTTGTTGCTCAAGTGTCACTTTTATACTAATTTTCAGTTTACTTCTCACAGACAAAGCCATTTTTCTTGAGTGCCTTGAGTGCTGAGGAAGCCTTGAACTCTGAAAGATAAATGTTCCAACGAAACAGGGCTAATAAGTAATCTTCTTAGCGTGATTTACAGGGCAAGATTGTCTTTTTGCTCATATCATTTGTATGCTTGTATAGCCATATTAACACACAGCGATTTCTTTCTGTGCAGTGAATGATTTCCCCTCTTCCCAATGAAAAGAAAGAACAGGAAGAGGAAGAACTATGAGTAATCTCTTATGTTCTTTCCCCTTGTTCTTTTTTTTTTTTTAAATAAATTTGATTACAAGGTCGGACTTACGACATGTAGTGATGAAGAAATTAAGAACAGATAAGGAAGGTAGTTCCTCATTTGTGATATGTGGCGATTCTGTGAAGTAATATAATAGTTGTAAATGATACAGTTCAATAAAATTTGGAAAAGGTGCATTCAGTTCAAATGAAACATACAAATATCCATAAGCATATGTTTTGTAGGTAGGAGTTTAATGATTTTCAGCATGTTTTTTCTGAATCTGATGACTGGGGCCATATTTCAGTAATTATCAGCAGCCTGATTAGTAACAGCTCAAAGACCTCATGCTCCTTTCTGTGTTTTCCCTGTATTTTCCACAAACATGAAAATTGAAGTGAATGTGGATTACATACCTGGGAAACTGTCTCCTCTTTCTGGAATTCCTTTCCAAATGAGAGGTACAACTGGTCTTATAGCAGCCTTGCTCCAACAACCCGGTGAGCCTTTTCACCAACTTTTCAGTTACAAAATCTGTTGGCAAATATAAGCCTTATCTTCCCTCATTCCTTGCAAGTGTTGAGGTGCAAAAGGATGCCCTGCTATTCAAGCTTCTTCACTGTTTCTGCACCTTGTCAGATTAGCCCTCATAGCTTTGCATGCTTTATTATACAGATAAGCCTCAGCTGTCACTTAGTTACCTTTTGTACAATTTTTCAGACCTTGATATGAAAGTTTTCTGAATTGGAGCTCTTCTGATGGCATGGAGCAGGAATTGTGTTATATCTCAAACACAATAGTCATTTGAGTAATTGTGATCACATTAGGGTTAATGTTTGTGTCTATCAAACAGCAGAGAAAAGTGTTGCAGAAAAAAAAAAGTAAATAAAGCAGAAGTTCAGGCTGCTCTCTCTGTCAAATAATTGTGTTTGTTCTTCACAGAGAGGCCTATTTTTTGTTCACAATGAATCCAGACTTAAAGTTTCATGTTCACTGAGGTAAGCACTTACAGTAATGGTCAAGATGTTCTTTACATACCAAATACTTTTGCTTCCCTTTTCTTATAATTTTTTCTTCTAATAGAGATTTCTTTCTCAAGGATTAGTTTTTTAATGAAACCAGTGCTAGTCCACTATTATTGATACCATTACATTGATAACTGAAATTACCTCTAAATTATTTTCTTAGATCTTGTCTTAACTTTACATTCAAGAAAGAGAATAAAAAAGAAAACAAGAATGAAATAAGGTGAAATGCTGAGGATCCTATTCTAGTTTGTCAAGAAAAGCAGGGATTTACAGATTAGTATTGTGAGATTTATCTCCATTCACTTGATTTATCTAAAATTTTTGTACATGGGGCCATGTGGGCTTCCTTTTTTATCTAGGTAGGTACCTCAAAAATTGTTTTTTCATCCATTTTAGAAATTTCCCTTTCATTAAGATGAACCACTTTACAGGCCTCCCTGTCTCGCTCCCTTGACTAGAGGCTGCATATCCAGCCTTTGGGTAGCTAGCGAAGGATTCCATCGCCTTAACACAGGCCACTGCAGGTAACCGGTGTAAGGCCTAGCGTAAGAGCAGTGTAAGTTACTGCTCTAGAGGGCCCCAGATCTCCTAAATGCATCATTTTAGCCAACCTCACACGGATATGCTACAGTGCCTAAGCTGAGGCATGGCAAGAGACCCTGAAGTGCCTAAAATGGCACCAGATGCCCGTTTTAATGGAGTTTAGTTTGGGGATTGCTTTAGGCTTCAGCAACCTTATATGCAATGGCGCTGGTGGTGGCACAGACACAAACATATCTTCACCCTTTCCAAAGTTTCCTGAAGTTTTTGGGAATATCATGCAAAGACTTCTGAGCTGGCTGCATGAAGGCAGGCTTGGGTCTGGAAGTGGCATAGCCATAAGGCGGATCTGGCCTTCTCAGCTGTTCAGCACTGGCTCTTCTCTTTCCAATTTGCAAGTCTGTGTGCAGTCGAATCAGGCATCCTTGCTCCTGTTCCCCATCCCCCTGCTTCCTGTTCTAGAGTTAGCATGGATGTTTCTTTGTGATAGCAGAAATGAGGTGTTAGTCAATTCTTTGGAGAAGGTCTTCTGGCAATACTTAATGCTTTGGATACAGCATAAACTATTGTACCTGTAGTGTCTCCAGGCCCACAAAACCTGGTGTGGCCTGGTGTACGTTTGGTTGAGGTCTCTCAGCTTGAGGTTTCCATCATGGCACTCTATATTGTGTGGCGTAGACATGGCCTTAGGCGTACTCCCACAGGGATATGCGGAGGGAGGGGGCCTTTTCTGCAAACCAGTACAGTAAACCACATCTTTAATTTCACTTAGGCACTGTGGGCCACCTCTTCACTCCTCAAGTCTCCCAGTACGCGTGGCACCATCCTCCCCAGACCTGTACAGGTGCATGAGGAAAAGGAAGAGGCTGCCTGTGTTCTTTTCCCTACTTGGCACACCTTGCATTGCAAGCCAGCATTTTGCCTTGAGCATCCGTTCTAAGAGTGAATATACAAATAAAAGCAAAGCCTTTCATTCCATCATGTCATTAAATAATAATCCCAAAGCAGAAATTATGTACAGCGTCTGCAAGATTTATTCTTTATATTAAATGTTGTCTGTTTTTAATGTTCACTTGTAAACCCTCTGGCTTTCATTGCAATAAAACTAATCTTCAAAGTTCTGAAGCAATATGAAGTTTCCCAATGCTCCTTAAAAAACCTCACCCAGTTTCGAAGGTGTCCGATTTCAGATGCTGATTACTTGACTGAATAAAATATCTTTACTCACCTGTTCAAGTTGTAAACTTATGTCATCCTAAAAGCTGCATTTTTTGCACGAAGAGAAATTATGCCTGACCACAAGTGCTAGGAAAGTATTTGTCTACTGAATGAGTGACTGAGAAGATTCAAATTAGTTGTCTTGAATAATGTACAAAAAATAGCATGTTACCTATGTACTTTGTTTGTATTTGTCTTTTTCCACTGATGTTTTTATTTGCGTTACAGTTCTGCCCTATCTAGACCAAGACAGGTAATGTGTCAACACAGGCAAAGATACATTTCCTTACCTAAAACAACTGTTTATTTTCAGACAAGGAATAAGAAGTGGGTGTAACCAATACAGCAGGGGGGAGAGGGTAAAGGTAAAACCAAAAAGATAACGCAGCTGCATGGGTAATGAATGCCTAATGGTTTTGATTCAATTAATTTGTGTTTAATTAGTTATATAACTCCTGCTTGACTCTCCCACATTGTGTTTGCAGAGTTGGCAGTTAGGAAAACCATCTCCCTGTTTGCACATTTCATCTGGAAATTGTTTAGAAACAATAAACCACTATATGATGCCACTTTAATGCAGAGTATTTTTTTCTCAGAAGTCTATTGCTGTAAGACACTGTTCCTCTTATTTCTAGCCATCAGATCTGGTACCGTGGTGCTCGCAACACTTTATTTTACAGGGATACCAAACTCTGTGAGACATAACTGAATTATATAAACAAAGAAATAGTCTATTTCCATATGTAACAAATGTAAGCATAGAAATGAACCAAATACATCTTGACTGACTTCTTCCCTCAAATTCCCCCCCATATAGGGGGAAATGGAAAATCTGCCATGTGGAATACAAGAGCAGAAGAGAAGAAAAAAATCAAGGGACTGATGGGATGACATCTCCAGCAAACTGAGTGTAAAGCCCTACACAAAAGAAGTTGCTAACTAAGGCTCCAAGTCCTTATTTAGTAAGATGCTGTAAGCACCCATATGGTTGTTCTAAAGTATAAATCCTGTTTCCATGCTTGTATTCCTAATTAGTCATGTGTAGTGCTTTGCTGAATTGGGGCCAATAAGAAGACATTGCTGAGTAACCCCAATACATTTAATTAGTATCAGTGATCTGAACTACATGCCTTTATTTGGTTTAAACTCTTTTCCTAATAAAGACATTGCACTATTTCTGATGAGTCTCCTACTTGCTCCTTTTAGATTTCTATTCCTTTGGACACTTTTAATACTTAACATGGGAATAATGTATATTACACACTATTTTAAACTGGAGGGTTTTTTTGTGTTTTTTGAGGGGTTTTGCTTCAGGTTTTTAGGTGGTGGTTTGTTTTTTTTTTTTTTTACAGTACTGACTAATCTCTTTTACACAAACTTGAAAAAAAAGAGAAGAGGAAAAAAAGACATTCACGTTTGATTTGGGAGGAAGCCAGTGTCAACGTGACCAATGATGGGAACACTGATGATATGTTGGGTGCGTCTTTCAAGTTCTGGAACATGTAGAAGCCTGTTAAATGGGGCTGAGAGATCCTGACAGAAAAGCTCACCTGGCAATAAAACTCACTGCAGGGAATAGGGAAAAAATACCCTGATAATAAAACTTGTCAGGTTTTAAAATTCTCTTCCTGCTGCACAGGTCTCAAATCAGAGTAGCAGAAGTATCTGTTGCAAGTGAATATTCTGTGCATCTTTGATATGAAAATGCATGAGGTGGTCTTTCTTTCTAGTATCCCTGAAATATTCTTTGCTCCCTTAAAATGACTCGTGGGTGTGTTTTCCTTCATAATTAAGTAGTTTGTGACTTCTTTTGCTTCATTACGTGTAACAAAAAAGCCTAACAAAGGCGTGACCTCCCTTACTTTCCTTTCAATTCAGTATTCACAAAAACTGTTGGCTTGTCTCCCACATGATCTAGTCGTAACTGAGTTGTAGCTTATACCATATACCGTACACTTACACTACTACGAAAATTTAAAGCCAAAAATGTCCTGTGAGGTTCCCACCTCCTCTGCTTTTAGTATTGTGCAAGTGCTTCCCCCTCCAGTTCTGCTTGCCAGTGTTCCTCTATTCCAGTCTCAGCAGGTGAGAATAGTTTCCACTATGCAAACTCAGTACTCTGTTTCTCTGTTGAAACTGAAACAGGGTATGGCTATTATATCCAAGCCAAAGTCTGACTGTGCTTTTTTGAAAATAGCTGGAATAAGATAACAATAGCAGGTGAGAGGTGTTGCCACAGGTTTCTGATCAGGTTGAAGGAGCAGAATTTTAGCATACTGTGAAACCGTACTTTGGAGTTTCATGGTTTTATGCTCAAATTTGTATCCTATGCAGATATTTATGCCGTGGCACTGTCAGGTCTATTTTTATTTTATTTGGCCATTGCATCTAAAGTGGCAATGCTTATTGCACCTCTGTTTTGATGTGTACATATACCCTAGTTGCCAGTTAGTACTATGTCAGTTGCTTCATGATCTGGCCAGAGCATTTGGACTGTAATTAAAATAGTTTTTGTATTTGGTACCAAATAACCATTATGGCTTCATCTGACTAGGATAAAAAACCCCAACAAACAGATGTGAAATAACTTGTTCTAAAAGCACAGTACAAGCACGTTATGTTCACCCCACATTTGCATGGATCTCACCTATGTGTTAATCTGATGGATTTTACCGCCTCTTCCAGACAAGGTGGACTTTTCAGTCATTTCTAAGCTAACCTAGATTCAGTGTCACTGAAGCCCTCAAGTCATCCTACCCATTATATTCATAGTCACTGACTATTATTTCTGGAACAAAATAACAAATCCTCATAATTTTTTTTTTCCTTTGGGGGTGAGGTGGAGAAATTTCACAGCTTGAAGACCAGAGGATATAATGCTTAAAACAATGGTCTTCTATAAACAGTTAATTGAGAACTATGAAGTAGGAGGTCTAATTAAACCAGGAAGAAATGAGCTAGTGAGAAATACACCAGGGAAAAATAAACCACAGAAAAAATGCATCTTATAGTCATGCAGAAGGACAGAGAGTGTAACAGTAGATGTTAATTTAGAACTTGGACTGTGTTGAGTATCTCCAAAAATTTTGCTTGGAAGGTAAAATAGCAGATGACTACAGCTCTTCCATCCTTACTTGAGTCTGCTAGTTTTAATCTTGTCTTTGTTAATCTATTTAAAACAAAAACAAGGGAATTCATTCTGTATTACCTTACGGGTCCAGTGGATTTCTTGAACAGCTTTAAATCCAAGTTATCCTGGCAAATTAATGTTTCTCAATAATATTAAGCTCGTACTACAAAGAACACCCTTCCTTCAACTCCCAGAACCTCTCTCTTGAAGAAAAGAATAACTGACCTTTAATTCTTGGCATGAGCACTGAAGTGTTTTCTATGGTCATTCATTAAGAATAAAAAAAAATTGACAACAAAAAAAAGGACTATAAAAGTACAATGCATAGCAATAATGTGTTTTAAATCTGCCTCTGTCCATCCATCTCTCATTTGTTGCAGGCACTGTCATTCTTACTTAACCCACTGTATTCTCTGTCTCATTTGGACTGCCGAATGACAGTCTTTCAGGCTGGAAGGGACCTCGGAAGGCTCTCACTTCAGACAGGGTCAACACTGAATGTAGATCAGGCTGCTCAGGATTTTATCAGCTCCACCAAAGGTGGAAGTTCCTTGGTCTTTCTGCACAACCTGTTTCAACACTTAGTAATCCTCACAGTGGAAATCCTTTGCTTTTATCCAGCTGGAACCTCTTGGTTTGCTCTGTGACCATTGTCTCTCATCCCTGTCCCAGTGTATGGACTTTGTGCAGGGTCTGGCTTCATCTCCTCGATGTCTGTGGGTACTGGAAGTTGCTAGTCAGTCTCGCCAAAGCCAACCCTGCCCCAGGCTGGACAAACCCAGCTCCCCCAGCCTCCCCTCACAAGCCAAGTCATCGTGGTGGCCCTGTGCTGAACTTGCTCCAGTTTATCAGCATCCTTGTTGTCCTGAGGGCCTAAAACTGAATGCAAGAATCCAGATGTGGCCTAAGAAGTGCCAAGTAAAGTGGGATAATCACTTTCTTCCATCTGTTGGCTACACTCCTGTTGATACAAACCAGTATGCTGTTAGTCTCCACTGCTGCCAGGGCATTCTGGTAGACCTGACATCTGGAACAGCTTTAAGTGATAGCTTAAAGTGATTCGACAATTAATGGTTTAATTGTTCTCCTTCTCTCCTGCTCAGTTCACAGAATTTCCTGGGTCAGAACAGATCAAACTGGGTACAGGATGTGCAAACCTTTAGCAGGAAGATGTAAACATAATTCACCTGAAAATCATAGGCCCTTTGGTGTGAACAGCACAGATACTTATAGTATATGTGTTTATTTGTCATCTTATTTTAGATAATCCGGTCAGTGTGGGCCTGAAAGACAACTTCTGGGAATCTCTGCAAGCCCCTTCGTCATTTAGTCATTTATATTTCTTGCAGCTCTACACCTAATGCTCTTTTTGTATCGATCACCTCAATGTGCAATATCACTCATCCTTCTCTGTAGTGGATGCCTTCTTTTGGTGCTTTTCATCAAGTTAATATTTCAGCAGTTTAAAGCTTTGTATATTTGGGCAATCTTTTGTCTAACATTTATACTATGTTTTATTATGCAACACTGATTACAGTGATGCAATGAAATAACTGCCTTGTGAACTGATATGCCTGTCCAAGGCTTTCAGATGGGCAAATGTGTATGATTTCAGTCAGCAATGTAAGACACTATAAAGAACTGTGACCACTCAGCCTGGAATATGAAGTAGGACATGAGGCTTTTCTATGCAGGTCTGTGAAAATATTAAAAGCCAGGCACATGACTATTTCAGTAAAGCACTGCAGCACCTGAATAAAGACCTGCTGATTTTGTTCTGAGTAGGAATGGATTGCAGTTATTGCAGAAATATTCCGCAATTATTTATTTTTTAAATGCCCTATTACTCATTAAAGGTAAAGTCTACCTCAGAAACTACTGTTTTTGTATTATCTCACTGCATCTCATTTTTGTTGAAATCAATGCTATCTTCTTGCATTTCACCACAGATTTGTGTGCATGTGTGTATGTATGTATGTGTGTGCATGTGAGACAGGTAAGGAAGAAGGAAATTCTACTAGGGAAATGTCAAAAAAATCAATGTTTACAAAATGTGCCACATGAGAGAAAATCGTTGAAATACATGTGACAGTATATCACAGTATATCACAGATATTTTTAAACAAATAGCTCATTTTTAGGTTTGTTTTTGTGTTTGGGGTTTTTTTCTGGTAGTCTGTAATATATTTTTCTCTCTTTTTTCTGTAGCATTGAGCCTTCTGTACATGAGGAAGACTGACTGCTTCCTTTCCAGCCTGAACTCTGCCTTTGCAAAAACCCTAGAAGTGCCTCACTTCTTTTTCTCTCTCCCTCTTTCTGAGTCTTAGTAGGAGAGTTCATAAATTCAGATTTTTTTCCTATAAGAATTTGCAACTATATGAAAAAAATACCAAACTCGGAACCCTTCTACTGAGAACAGAGGATTTTGTTTTCTGTGGTGACTTGTGCAAGCTGCAGTTAAAGGCTTGATTGCCTTTGTGGCCTGGCCTTGCACGATAACCTCTTACTGAATCACTGCAGAGGACCATAGATAGCCCTCACTGTGGCAAATAATGGGAAATATCTCTCTAAGAAATCTGGAACATGGAACAGAATGAAAGCAGAGGTATGGAAACACTGCAATGGCTAATTAAATAGACTGTCTACAGTGGGCAGGTCTAATAATAGACATCATGGCACCTTTTCTTCAGCAACTGCTTAAGATGCCAAAGATTGGCAGCCCTGTAAAGTAAGCAGTCTGAATTGCTCGTTGTTCTTTCTTTTTTCTTTTAATTTTCATGTTCCTTTCATGATAGTCACTTCTATATCAGATTGCCTGAATAAAGTTCATAGTACCTCTTCTTCGCAGCAATACATTTACAGAGCATTACAGCCAAGAGAATCATGTGGAAAGTAACCAAAATTACTTTCTGTAAGACAGATCCAGGCTTCAGATCTCTGTAAGGAAGAAAGATCTTCCTAAGGATCCTGAGAGATTAGAGTCACTGATGTTAGAAAATGCTGCAGCCACAGGACCCAGGCATGCAGCCCAACAAAAACTGTAGGATTTTCTGAAAGAGAAAGTTATTTTCCATACTTTCATATGGAAAAAAATTATTTTACTACAAAGTGAAACTTTAAGATTTTTGCACAAAATTGTCATTCATCAAAGTAAAGAAAATGCACTGTCAACAATAGAAACATAATCCTTTAAAACAACTATAGCGTGAACAAATGGAAATGTTTTTGAAAAAAATATTTAAATGGAATATTTTCAATAAAATAATATAAAACCCAGGCCATTTTAACTATTCTGAAAATTTCTTACATTAGTAACTAAAAAACACTTGTTTATGTATTTAAATGCAGCTTGGTGGGGTAGGGGACTGTGGTTTTAGTCTTTTAAATGAAATCCAACTATTTTCTCTACTTCAGCTGAAATACAGTTGGACATCTGCTATTGTAAGTTAATCAAATCATTATTGGTTTTCTTCCAGAGTGAGTTTAATTGTTCTATAACCAGGCTGGGTGCACAAAGCAATCCTCCCCATGGCTACATACATGTATTTAAATTGCTTCTGAAGGCCACCGTGATATATGATAACGAAGTTTGTGTTGATCAACAGCAAACTCCCCACTAAACAGTAAGTACAAGCAGTGCAATAATATGAAAAATTCATTCAGATAAACAAGCTGTCAGGTGGAAGATCTGGTTTTAAATACTGACAGAGAATGCAATCAGATGAAGTGCTGAAGTATAGGCACTCTTGATTAGGATATGATTCTAAACGAAAATAGAAAGAGGCCGCCTAGAGTGGAACATTTTCTCTGTTAGACAAAACCGACATTTATTTATCTTAATTACAGTACCTTTTGACTAGGAAGCCCTTTTGACAAGAATTCCTTTAAAATGAAGTGTTATTTTGTTTGCAAAAAGAGTCAAGATGGAAAGTGGCTGTAACTGGCAAGCAATAGTAAGAATATGAAATACTTTTTAATAACATACTTGAAATAAAGATTGTGTAATTCACAATGCTGAGGACGTCCACACTCATGTCTCCTAGTATTAAAGTTACACAGTAATTTAAGTCCTTGGCTGCACTGGTGCCATAAATAATAGCACTGAAGTTGAAGTAACTAACGATCAACTATTCACAGGTGTGTATTGGGACAGCACACTCTGTCCCAGTGTAATGTCTTTTTTTTTTTTTTTTCCTTAAATAGCTACTAGATCAAATGACCATTTCAATGTTTCCATTATTCTCAATGATATGCATATGTGTCCCATAGTTTTCTTTGTATTGCAGTGGTTTGGCTTCTCAAAAATGATGATCAATATATCAACAAGTAACAACCTCAACTTTTTTTATGGTTGTTCTATAAACCTTTCCTGTGCTTTTCTCTGGACTTTTTTCTAAAGGTGTGTATTTCTTCCTGGGCTTTACCATTTTCTGCTGGCTTTTTACTGTAGGCCACCAGTTCACATGTCAGATTTTAATTTGTTTTGACAGTATCCCACAATCCAGAGTAAGTTACTGGGGTGGTATGTAGCTGCCCCAGCCTGTGAGTAGTGGGAAATCATGTGATTTTTCACTGAGTGAAATAGAAAGTGAAAATACTTACAAAAACATACTTATGGAACTATTTTTCCTAAGTGTTTCTAGATATCTGTTAAGGCATACTCCACAGCACAGTATCCACTGTGTGCAGTAGCAGTACTTTGTGGCTATACCTGATTAGTTTAGACTTCAAAGTAAGAGACAGATCTTTAGGAAATCAGTTCATTAACTTATACCATTTCAAACAGCCTGGAAATAAGGAGGAATTACTATTTCCTGTTCTCAAGGAAAAGGGGTTACAGGCAGGACCATGCTTCTTGAGCTGTCTTCCATGTCACTTTTGGGTAAGACCCTGAACTTCAATGGGCAGCAGCCAGTAAATAGAGTAGCCAGTGAACAGAAAAATGAATAAGCAGAGGGGAGGAGATTTCTATGTAAATTGGGATAGTTTCCAAAGTGACTCACCCTAAATCATAATGAAGATTCTGATCCCTTGAAACTGCTCATTGTGCCAGAATTACAGAGCTGAGCTCTCTCACCCTCTATTTCACAATCCCACTCTACAACAGTTTACAGAAAATAATCATGATAGCATTCCACCCTGAAAATAAAATACTGAAAATCAACCTGAGGTTACATGAGGGAATTCTGCTAGGCTGAACTGTGAAAAACGAATGGGAATGAAAGAGGGAATTACCTTGCATGTAGGTGGATTCCCCCAGGTCCCCTTGGAAAGCGATGTAACTTTTGACACTATCTTTTTATGAGGAGGGCTACTAAATGGTCACAGGCTTGGCACCGTGTGGGCAAACTGAATGCATTCCAGACCATGTTATACACTTGCAAGAGGGCCAAGTATTGATAGCAGAAATGTCTTCAGCAAAAACTATAGGTTCTCTATGGCAGAATTCTTGAAATTAGTTGGGGTGCTAGCAATACTTCCACAAAGCAACAAGTCTGAAAAATCTCTTAAACTGAATGAAAATGGAGTACATCATTAATTCAGAGAAACCAGAGAAGCTCCAGGCTGCATGCTGCACTTTGCAGGCTGTCTTCTTGCTGGAGGGTTAGGGCTTTTGCTTTGTTTTGTTTACCTTGACCGTTGTTTGGGAGAATAAAACTTGTGATCTTATGAGGAGCAACAAGTATGGGAAGCGTCAGGTGTATAAGCCAGCTGTTTTACAAGTGCTGATGAAGAGGCTAAGATTTGCGTCATACTGAGAGAAACCTTATTTCACAAGGAGGTCAAGATTGTTGTTGAAATGCCTCATCTTGTCAAGGACCCAGCCCGCAGTGGTTAAAAGAAGATACATATTTGTTACATTAAATCAACCACAATATTAACAAAAAAAAAAAAAAAAAAAAAAGGCACAGAGACTGATGAACTTGAGGCTGGTAAGTTAGCATTAAAAGCAAAAAAAAGTGTGTTTATTAGAAAACAGTGTAATTTTACTATGAAAAACCGATTTTTGACATTGCCTTATACTACAGAAAATAAGATTAATCTCCATTCTTATCCTATGTGGCAAAAGCAGTGTCCTAGAATAGCAATTTGAAGTTGGTGAAATACCCACCCGAGGCTTTTTAAAATATATATATATCACAAAGAAATGGGGCCCCGCTGAGGATCACCAAATAAGGGTCAAATTTCTGCTTACAAGCAGCAGTAAAAAGGCAAGTCTTGAAAGTATGGTTGCAAAATAGCAGTAGGAATGTGTGATAAGCTAAGACAGTCTTTAAAATGTAGCGAAGGGCCACAAAGTCCCTGTTTCTGGGCACTAGCTGATCCTGCTGGAAAAAGCTGGTGGTCACAGCAGAGGTCCATGGAGAAACACATTCATGTGACAAAACTGTTAACACAAGGAATTGTACTGACTGGCACACTTTTTGGCAATATATGCTTATGACTGAGCAAGCACAGACACTGCCATTGTTGTCAAAGCTGGATTTCCAAGTATTTGTGAATAATTTTGCATTACCCCTGTACACACCTATGTCTACAGACCAATGCTAGCTTTTAGAATTGCCCATCTGGAAGTGTTTCTGAAAATACATGTAGAAATAAGAGGGGAAAAAATGAAGAAAGCTATATGTTTTGCTAATGTTGTTGCTTAGCGTTATTTTAAGGAGCCATCAGCAGTGACAGCAGCTGCTAAATGTTTCATTTTTAGGAAAAGAGAGCATCTGAAATGATTTATGGGGATATAGCCTTAGCCACTCCAGATAAAGTTGTAGGGAGAAGGCTGAATCCCAGATTCCAGCCCAAACTTTCTTCACATCTTCGCAATTTTGGTGCACATCTGTCCTAAATCAACAGCACACCAAGGAAAAAAATATAGGCTTCTGCATCCCTTTGCACAGACTAAAACACACACAAGCCTGTAGGTTACCAGTGCCAGGCTTTGCCACATTACTGTGACCTCGTACTGATTTTTGTCCTGACCTGAGAAGGTCTGTTTCAGAAGGCTCCAGGCTGGAAGCCTTTACCTCCTTTTCATACTGTTATATAGGAGCTGAGTGAATGATATCTTGCAAAGTGAATGGATAAAACTAGACTAGGGATTCTTCAGGGTTTCAGCATAATTTCTAAGGGAAGTGTACATGTAGTCTGTTAGAGGACTGCTCTGTGCTTATCTCCACTGGACAGTGCAGAAGACAGACGTGGAAGACAGGTTGCCTTTCAGTGCTAAACTTCTTTGGGCCTTGTGTGTGTGAAATTCAAGCCAGTGAAATGGGAAGTTTTGGTTAAAATCCTTCTTTCCTGTTACTCTATTCAGGATTAAAGGCAGTCACATTCTTTGGGTTTATTGGTATTAACGTGTAAAATAAACAGTATCTTTCTATAGATAAGGCAACAAGAAAACCTCCAGAAAATTGGGAGTATTATTTTGATATTTTAATTATTTAATATTAACAAACTTATTGAATTTAATCTGATATTCCCTATCTGATCCCTCCTGTGCTGTGGAGGAAGTAAGACTTGGTGATCGTAACAGGTCATTCTAACCTTAAAAATCTGTATGCTATTAAAGTCTAACACCAACACATCTGCCATAATTCATGCTTCTAAGTAAGTTGGGTAACGCAACATTAGCCCTTCTAATCATATTGACACTTCAGAGTCAATGAAGAATCATTACATATATCACAGTTACTTATTTTAAGATTAAATGAATAACACTTTGGAGGCACCTATTTGTATCCTGTTGTTGCAAAAGGAACTTCTGTGAAAAGTTCAAATGTTCATTTTTAGTATTTAAGTGTTTAATGCTGGCTGAGTTTAGTTTGTTTTGGTTGAATGGAGCCAGGAACAGTATGCAATATTTTTATTATATCAATTTGTTGATGCATGACAACAGTAATTTCCTTTCTAATTAAGCAGAAGAATAACATGAATAGTTTACTTCCCCTTTCTCAATAAAATCCTTGAGTTCAGCGAGTCTCTGAAGTATGTGTCAAACTTCAGCTTAACCTTTACTGTTAACTAACCTGTCATAGAGAGGTGAGCGAAGAGAGTTTCCTGATTAAGGGGAATTCCCTTTGTAGGCATATCTCTTGAATCTTTGCTTCTGCATTCCTGCCTAGAGTATCAGTGAACTAGGAATGGGTGGGGAAAAGGCACAGCGGGTCAGGAAGGATAAGGAAAGCCATAGTGGTCTGTTGCACTTGCCATTGGTGTAGAGCATTGGCAGAATGCGTAGAGGTGCCCCATAGTACCTTTCAGGATGTATCTGTGTATGTTTGCACTTGGTCTCCAAGGCAGCCAGACTCAGGCTGGCCCTGATTCAAAAGCTGTGTGACTGCATTCATACAGCACCAGTTCTGAGCTCTGTTTCTCGCAGGGTTCATTAGCAAGCATAGCATTGCACTGTCAGCAGTTACGTAGATTGTAGTTTGTATGAAACTCACAAGATGTGAGTTCGTGTCTGCTCAGAGCATGGTGCGTATGCTTCATTGTGCCTGTAATATGCCAAGTAAATAATTTCCAAGTAGTCCCAGGAGCACTAGGCACTGCTATGCAGAGTAAAGTTCTGCTTCAGTATTGTACGTGACTGGAGTAAACATCTTTCTGAGTTGCCTTGTTACTATTTTTATAATATAGGGGAATGTTAGAATCTCTGTTTCTGTGTGTGGAAGGTATACCAAGGGATGCTTGCTCTTAGAAGCAGTAGCTCACATTAGCTCTTTTCTACAAGCACTTATGCACGTGATTATCTTCATTCATCCAAGCGGTCCCTTTCCAGTTCCATGGGACCACTCATGCATGAAGACTATTCTGATGTGGGAGTACCTGTAGGATTGAAGTTCATAACAAAAGTTCAAAGTTCACCTCTGAAAGCAGAATAAATTTTGAATCTCATTAAAAATATAGATCTGTGGCCTGTCAATCAGATGTACAAATTGATAAGCACAATAGTGAAACATGGCTTTGACCGAGAAGGTAGGAAGAGAGGGAAGTGATTGTTAGTGACTGTAACTCACCCAAGGGCTTACCTCAAGGCAAACCCTGAGGGCATATGAAATTTTCAAGAAGCCAGCATCAACAACTTTCTGCTTTCCAGAGATCATTATTGTTAGATCACAGTTTGTGAGTCTGGAGCTGAAGAAGGTCACATCATTTGCACAAAATCCACATTTTCTTGAAGTACAATGTGGTTAGTATAACTTAGCTTTGTGACTGACCTATAAATATAAATGAAAGTCTGGACACAATGGATGTCATTTTAAAAAACCCAGCCATGCTCCTTTTTATCTTCTTGCACCATAGAACTTTGGAAATAGAAATATTTTTAAAGCAATCTGTAAATTAATACACCATACTGTGTCATTAGCCTCTTCACTACAATTCTTAATTAAACAATTAAGAAATTCTCTTGTGGTTTTCCTAAGGAAGAATGGGAACTGTAGAAATGAAATCTGGTTTCGAGATATTATCCACTCATTGGAGTTTATGAGGTTTTGAGGTTTAGAATCACAGAATCATAGAATCATTTAGGTTGGAAAAGACCTTTGAGATCACCAAGTCCAATTGTTACCCCAGGGCTGCCAACTCCACCACTAAACCACGTTGCTAAGCACCGCATCTATGTGTTTTTTAAACACCTCCAGGGATGGTGATTCCACCACCTCCCTGGGCAGCTTGTTCCAATGCTTGATCACTCTTTCTGTGAAAACGTTTTTCCAAATACCCAATCTAAGCCTCCCTTGGTGTAACTTGAGGCCATTTCCTCTTGTCCTGTTGCTTGTTACCTGGGAGAACAGACCTACCCCAACCTGCCTACAACCTCCTGTCAGGTAGCTGTAGAGAGCGATAAGGTCCATCCTGAGTCTCCTCTTCTCCAGACTAAACAACCCCAGTTCCCTCAGTTGCTCCTCATAAGACTTGTGCACTAGACCCTCCACCAGCTTCATTGCCCATCTCTGGACGTGCTCCAGCACCTCTATGTCCTTCTTGAAGTGAGGCGCCCAAAACTGAACACAGTTATTTGAGGTGCAGCCTCACCAGTGCTGAGTACAAGCGGACAACAACTTCCCTGGGCACCTGGGCACACTGCTGGCTCATGTTCAGCTGGACATCAACCAGCACCTCCAGGTCCTTTTCTGCCAGGCAGCTTTCCAACCACTCCTCCCCAAGACTGTAGTGTTGTGTGGGGTTGTTGTGACCTAAGCACAGGACCCAGCACTTCTCCTTGTTGAACCTCCTACCATTGGCCTTGGCCCATCAGTCCAGCCTGTCTAGATCCATCTGCAGAGCCTTCCTATCCTCAAGCAGATAACACTCCAACCTCAGTTTGGTGTTGTCTGCAAACTTACTGAGGGTGCACTTGATCCCCTCATCCAGATCACTGATGAAGATATTAACAGAACTGGCCCCAGTACTGATCCTTGGGGAACACCACTTGTGATCGGCTGCCAGCTGGATGTGACTCCATTCACCACCACTCTCTGGGCTCAATCAGCCAGCCAGCTCTTAATGCAGTGTAGAGGACAGCCATTCAAGCCATGAGCAGCCAGTTTCTCCAGGAGAATGCAGTGGGAGATGATGTGAAAGGCTTTACTAAGGTCCAGGTAGACAGCGTCCACAGCCTTTCCCTCATCCACTAGCTGGGTCATCTTGTCCTAGAAGGAGGTCAGGTTTGTCAAGCAGGACCTGCCTTTCCTAAACCCATGCTGGCTGGGCCTGATCCCCCCATTGTCCTGTACATGTTGCATGAAGTGTTCACAAGTACCATTCAGACTAATACAGTCTTCAGAAATGTCAGGCAAAGCATCTGCTCTCTGTGCTAAGTAGTTTTCTTGGTCATTTTCTCGCCCTCAAGTATTTAACATCCATCCCTCTAGCAACCAATAATGTGGCATAACTTTTCCCATTTTCCTGGCCTGGGCTATTGCTCTTCTCACACTAGCGTGAGGGACACTTGCATTGCTTGAACATTCAACAGCAATGTCATTGTTACACTTTTATGTATCTCCCCTTTGTGCATCTCAGCCAGAAAACACACATATCTCTTTAATACATTGTGTCTTGGAAATAAAAAGGGATATGTCCATTACATGTCCTTTCCGCAACTGTTTTATCACACAAAGCAAGCTCAGGAAAATCTAAGGTGTTGACAAAGAAGGTTGTTTTAATCCAAACAGTTCTACTAAGAATTGCTTGGCTGTTATTACTGGAGGAAAAATTCCCCTGGAGAATGTTTTCTTGAGAGACTACATCTGTAAGCATCATCACTAATGGGGCATCCATTTGCCTTAGTATTATTTTAATTGATGCTTCATTCACTTCCTCCCTCTGTTCTTTGTTTATTGTCAAATATTTGTTTCACTGTGCTGTTTCTAACTTCATATCTTAATTGGATGCTGTCTTCTACTTTCTCATCCAGTCTTAACACATGCAGTTTAAAAGGAATCATGCATCACATATGTATGATATAATTTCTTTTCCCCTGTTCCTGCTTCTCTCCCTTATCCTCCAAACAGGTAACATTCTATAAGGGAATTGTTGGTAAATCTTTTCTGTAGATACAGCTACCTGTATTATGGGAGGTGATAATGAGAAGAATAAGGTGTTTTTCATTTTGAAGTCACAGTCTTTTTCTACCTATCCATTCTGCTGCAACATCTCTTCTCAGTGGAAGGAGGGGTGAAATTAGAGAACTGAAATCTAATTCTACAGATGTCTTCACAAAGGCTGGAACTTCAAACCAAATATATATGTTAGGTGGTGTGTGTGTGGAATATATTGCAATAAGAATAAAGTAAGAATATAATGATATAATGTATAGTCATATATATTTATATAAAAAAGTGTATAATACATAAATTATGCATTAGTTATATATGAATATGTATACTGTGTATAATAAGCATAATTAGAATAGAATGGAGTAGAATAGACTAGACAAAACTAGAACAGAAGAGAACAGGAGTGTGATGAAAAAAGAGGTGCAGGTTTTATGACAGTAGCTAACATTGTATCAGATTTCTATTCTGTCTCTATATGTTCAAACTAGAATTTATGGATCATGTAAGGGGGTGAATTGGTGTGGGGAAATATTTATGTTGTATAACTTCATGCCTTTAGCTTAGAGGCTTAAGTTAGCTAGCAGGTCATTTACCGTCCTGTGGGAAGATAGATGACTCCAAGGATAAACTGGACCAGAAGGCTAACCAGAATGCTCTGAAGTAAACTTTGGAGTAGCTATTCATCCTACTCAAATCCTGTGAAAAATTGTGCCCTGCATGCTCCTGGCTGACATCAAGGACTTGAGGATTCTTCATCTGACTTCATCCCTTTCGCTAGATGTACATAAGTTGGACCAGAGTGAAAAGTCCACTCTCAGCATAGAAAGGACAAACCAGTTTTACTTTGATTTTGCTAATCAAAGTGAACATTATACTTTTTGTCATCTTAACTCCAGTCTTCAGGCCAAGCAGCCAAGTTGAGATAAGTTTACTGATTGTACTGTCTGTGATAGGAAGAATTGGTTGGATTATGGAATTGTAACTTTTCATGTTACAGATATGCTACATGAGGCTCTGTGCAGTGATCTGCCCAGATAAAGTGAAAGCTCTTATCAATCAGCATTTTGTAATGTTTATCTTACAACTTACTATTTGGTTTGGAACCTGGATACACTAACACCTAGAAAAAAAAAGAGGTCTTGTGTTATTTTGAAATCCTTAGTAGAGAAATAAATGATCATCAAATAAATGAATGTATCAGTGAGAGGTAAAAGGTTCTCACTGATATATTCAGCTTCTGTCACCTTCACTCCTGTTCAGTAATACCTTATTCAATTGCAGTTCTACAGATATGAAGGGGACAGCTCACAGTGCAGCATATAATTTTTCCTGAGCAAAGCTGACAATGTGTCCTTGAGATACTAAATTCAGTGGGGCACCTGTTAAGGGAGACACACATTCACAGGCTGGAGAACATTTTCACATACTACTATGTCCAGAAGATTAGCACCCCATGTACAGTCACTTCCAGCCATCTAGTCTAAAATAAATATAAGGTTGTATCCGGTTTGCAGAGGTGAGTGCTGACCTATTTTTTCGGTGAGAAAATATTGTATGATTGCTTACACTTAGCAAGGTTGAGAAAATAGAAAAATAATGGATTGACCTGACAGATACCTCAAAGTTTATTTAGGAAGTACCATTTAAGTTTTAAAATATATATTCTGTTTGCTCTATTTGCATATTATTTTAAGATCACTCAAACCCCAAAGAATATAGTTGAAAATGTTCAAGTCTCAAAGTAATTAGAAATGAATGGGCTGTGTACAATGAAATCATTACCACAACATCCTGCAGGATAGAAAAAGCAGACTGGCAGTAATTACAGTCCTGCAGGAAAAATCAATAAGTGTTTCTCATGCTTTTCTGATCAAGACTGTAGCATGATATTAGCAACCTGTGAAACAATGGGGTACCCATTTAATCTTACTTGGAAATGCGTAATGTTTATCAACTCAGTCGTATTCTCTGTGCTTGCAAAACTCCTCAGTTTCCTGCTATGATAGTCTGTGTGATGGAATTCTGGGAGAAGAACGTTTCTGTCATGCTCACATGAACTTATAGGCTGAAGAGGAAAGAGAATGAAGTGGTAATACCCTTAAGCATTCAAATGTAAAAAGAAAATATTAAATTTAAGGTTCCACGGGCCTGTGTTACACTGCAGAGTTTAATTCTTCTCTCTTTGTGTTGGGTAAATGAAGAATAAATCCTCTGACTTCATTAGAGCAATGCCAAATGAAACTGTTATAGTATGAGAATGGAGTCTAAAGGATATGACTACCCTTGTTTTGCATTATGGCTATTAATTAAAAAACAAATAAGATTTTAATCACTGTTACTGAATTGTGGCCTTTCAGAACTGTCTTTCAGCTCCCAAAATGTTAATGTCCCAGGGACTTCATGGTTATACATCAGAATGTAATTCTGTGTTTAAAATAAATTCCTTTAGGAATGATACTTGTCCTCCCTATACCTGGAGAATTAAATACTTTGTTCGGGGAAACCGAGCTGCTTTCCAAAAAGGAGAGTTCAAGAAGCACATTATAAAACGCAAGTCTCTTTCAGGAACATAATATTGTTCTATAACTTATTTATGGTTCTATCTTTTCATAACTGGCATGGCAATATAGAATACCATTTACTTACAGTTCAGCTGATCGCATTTACTAAGTGTATGTTACAAAAATACATTAAGCTATGTGTATATAGTATATTGGCAAACTCAGTTCCAGTTCTTCAAAACACTGATTCAGCTCAGCACGCATGAAAAAGCTTATCTTGAGTCATATACTTAAGCTGATAACTTCTGGATAAGCCACTTAAAATGGGAATTAACTTTAAGAAACTACTTAAGTGTTCTGCTCATTCAGAACCTTTTCCTTCTCTGAGTCTTTCCCTCCACCCCCATGCCTGCATCAACTGCCTGGAAAGCATCAAACAAGTATTACCCAGCGCTACAACTGGGAAAACTTCAGTCCACAGGTCATTTTGAAGAACATGCTGATATGAAGAAGAAAGTACAATTACAAATTGCAATAAATAATAGAAATTACGGTCAGGCAGTAAAACCCATTAGGGATTATTTAGGTTTCAATGCAATGAAAACAGTGTAAACTGCCATGAATAAATGAGTTCATTGCTTGTTGAGCCATGTTTACTTCAGATCAGTTCTGAGGCAAACAACAGTTTTTTGCTTTGTGAGCAGTTTTTGAACAGTTTTTGACAGTGTTTTGTCAAACTGGAAAAAAATGAGAAATCATGTTTCAAAAGTGCCTATTTCAAAAATTAAAATGAAATAACAATGATTATTCTAATTTATGCACTGAAAACAGCTCCTTAAAGAAAGAATGCTCCAATTTAGATAAAGTAAAACATGTCCTTAATTTAATTAATCTGCTTAAATTTTTTGCTAGATATCAGATGTTTTCTAAAACCAGGCCTAGAGAAGGAACATTAGGTTTGCCTATACTGCTCTCATCTGATTAGCTCTTGGTATAATTTACTTCACTAATTAAGATCTAACAGACAGGGTATTCCTATCTGAGCATAAGAAAAAGTATATCTGATCACCTTACCTGTGGACAACCTGCAATGAAATATAAGCTTGTCTTTTTAACCCACTGCATGAAGCCATTACAAGAACAAACTAGAACAAACTAGTGGCTAAAGTCTGCATATTGTCCATAAAGTGTTAGTAATTTGCTTAGCCATAAATGCCTCCAAAATCACAAATTCTTCATATAAGATACTCACCAGCACCAAATAAAATAGGTCTATTGCTTAATGTTCCATTAAATTTTATATGTACCATAAAACAGATCTACTCTGGATGGGATTCTTAATTTAATTATGGGATTGTCATTCAACTTTATCTCTGGAAATAGATACCTGCCAACTTTTATGAGCATGATTTTCATATCTGCTAAGTCTCTGCACCTCCTATTGACTTCATCAGAAATTGTGGGTACCCACCACATCTGAAGGTTCAAATGATAAGAACCTGAGTGGATTAGAAACACTTGCCTCAGAGCTCAGAAATTGTCGTTTGTTATTATACCACAACACAGTAATTTCCAAACCCAGCAATTTGTGAAGGTAACACACCATTATGGTCATCAGCTATCTGCAACCTCACACGTAGCCTAGCTTTGTACTATGATAATACACATCAAACATGTCATTATTGTAATTACAATGCATTTGTAAAGTTGCAGATTTTCAGGCCAGAAGGGACCATTCTAACCAAATAATCTGACCACTTGTGTAATATAGATGACACATTTACCCAGCAATTTCTGCATCAGACTAAAAATTTTTTTTAAGCTCAGGAGTAGCTTCTGGAAAGAAGTCTAATAAAACTTGTAAATGACTGCTAATAATACCATCATATATTTAGAGGCATGCAACCTCTAAATGCATTCTGACTTACCTTCATGTCTACACCAATATTGTTAGGTCAGTCATTACATTGTCTCTGCTAACCTATTATGTATTGCTTCATTCACTTACAATCATCATTTAACTATCCTATGTATGATGCACAACCCAATGCTGATGGCATTCGAGTATACACCCTTCTGAATACCTCCTCTGTACAAGTAAGTTTTTCTTTGTAACTCAGTGCTGCTGCATTTGCAAAAAACCAATAGTCTTCTCTTTCAGCTTTCTAGAAATTTGCTTTGTGTGTCAGGTAGATACAGAGTCATCATTAATAGCAACTTAAGATCTTCGGTTATTGTAAATCTGTGCTGCCAATTCTGTAAGCCAATCGATTCACTTTGCAGAAGTGAGACACTATATTCCCCATGTAATCAAACTTACATAATAAATGCGCTTGTTTGATGCTTGTGTACCTAGGCTGCACACAAATTACATAGCATAGGTTACTGGATTAGCTTTACCTGTAAAAAATATAAACTGTTATATTAAGAAAAATGCTTATACTGTAATACATTTTGTTGACAAATCAGTCTCTTGCCTGATTTACACCAGTCACCTCTCTCTGCCCCACAAGGAGAAAAATAGGGAAGGAATACAATTTCTTCTTCAAAGCCAAAATCATACTACCGATAAATAATTACTCAAAATTCAATGACAGTATACCTGAGGATCAAGTAATATACATTCAGTGAATACACCGGAAGTTCAGTCATAGCTCAAAATTTGAAAATGCGTTTATGCTGTGCATAGGTGTGCAGTTTGCAATGGCAACAGGACTGATGTCCCTAAATCCTGTATGTGCTTCTTGCACATCTCTTTTACTAATCATTAAAATTATTTGAATTGCAGCTACTGTGCTGCACTGCAGTAATGTTATCAACCAAGTTTACAAACTCGTTTGCCACACGTTTCTACTTCCTATATCAGTGTGTAAACTTCTGGACCTGGGAGCATTTTCCAGCTCCTGGACCTGGGGGCTTGCCATGGATACCTCTCATCTCCATGATGGGGCAAGAACTCTGGGACATAGTATTTCTCTTTATCTCGGCAAACTTCTGCTTTCCACAGAAATGAAAACCAAATGTATGATTTTGTAAAAAAAGACAACAACAACTTTCCACCAACAAAAAGTGATATGCTCCTGTTTTCTCCATTAAGTCTTTCCTTGGTGAGAACCTTCATCAGCCATGTAAGCCCCATTGCTTCAAACTGTTCATGGGACAGTACAGGCTGGAAGGGACCTCGCGAGGTGTCTAGTTCAGTCTCCTGCTCAGAGTGAGCTACAAGGCCAGACAGATTACTCAGGGCTTTAGTCAATTTGATCTTGAAAATCAATGAGCAGGGAGATTGTATCTTGTTCTTCTGCATGTCCTCACCATGAAACAGTTTCTTATATCTGATCATACCTCTGTTGTTTCAGCTAATGCCTGTTGTCTCTTGTCCTCCTGTGCTCCACTCTGTGGGGCCTGGCTCCATCTTCTTGATGCCCTCCTTGCAGGTGCTGGAGGGCTGCTGCTTTCTCCCCCTGAAGCCCCCCCTGCACCAGGATGAACAAGCCCAGCTCCTTCAGCCTGTCCTGCCAAGGCAAACGTTGCAGCCACCCATCAACATGGTCCCCCTGTGCTGGACTCAGTCCAGTTTATTGCAGCCTTCCCTGTTGGAAGGCCCAGACTGGGCAGATAGTCAGTACTCAGGACACAGCCCAGTGAGTGATGAGTACAGAGAGAAACATTTCCCTAACTGACAGACCATGCCGCAAGTCTGGGATGACATCGGCCTTTGCTGCCAGGGCACTCTGCTGTCTCACGTTCAGCTTGATGTCTGCCAGGACCTCCAGGGGCTTTTCTGCAGAGCTGTCCCTAGCCCCAGTCTGTATTGTCACAAGGGGCTCCTCCCTGCAGAAAAGGTGGAGGGATTTGCATTTGTCCTTCAATTTCAAAAGGCTTCTTGAGTCCATTCCTCCAGCAGGCCCAGGCCCCTCTGGATGGCATCCATGCTCTCGAATATATTGGCATTTCCCCTCAAATTGATGCCATCTGAAAACCTGACAGGAGTACATTCGATCCCATTCATCACTCTTTTCAGGTGATTTGATAGGTGATGTGTGAAAGAATGGTGCAGAGAGAGAACATGTCCAGCTTTCCTGTTCCTTCTGTTCAGTTGTCACAAGCATCTATACAGACTGATGATAGAAAACAGTTGTATTCACAGCTGGCAGTACAATGTTGGCACATGCAAATGGAGGCTACTCTTTGCCCATTTTCTCTGACTTTTAGAGACTTTTAGGAAACAGTTTGCAATTACACCGAAAAAAAAAGAATGATCAGGTGTTAAAGATGGCTTCTTTGCATCTAGTAGCCTATTGCTATCGAGATTATTTGTTGTTTCACACATCATTACCTTTGCATATAAATTTGACTGATTGAACCATATATTTTCGTTGTTTTCCTGAAGCGAAGCATCATGCCTTCCTAGACTTTCTTCTGAGTTAAATAAGCAGTCCTGTGCCTACTTTCCAAAGATAGGCATCTGCTGTCAAGGGTGGTACCATTGTTTTACCTTGATTTGGGTATTCTGTTAATGGCTTTAAAGAAGAAATTGATGCTTCTGTGGGTATGACCAGATAGAGAAATGCAAATATTACTGTTGTTTTAATTCCAAAGTAATTTATGAATACATTCCAAATTCTTAAGTGTTCATGGTAATTATTAAAGCTTCCATTAGGATAGGCTGTGGCAAATCAGTATTCTAGACAAATGTGATCATAAACACCTACCAGTCAATCAGCATACAGTTAGTAACATCACTTGTGTACATTAAATTAATTCTTGACTGAATCCACAGGGCTGAAAATGTTACTGTTGTCTTTAAAATTATAAACAGAATATGGCACATCTTTTGTAAATTTATTGTAAAAGTGTGGCAAATGCCCAAAGTTTTAGTTCTTTTGGGTCTAGTGATACTTCAGGTGAAACACATATCTGGAAATGTTTCATACAAGAAAACTTAGGACCTTTTGAGATCTGACAGCTGAAAGAATATGTGTCTTATACTAGATCAACTTCTGCAGTCCAAAAAGAAGAAAAAGCAAAAAAATGTACGTTTACAATCAGTCTCTCCATTCTGCAAAATGTATCAGTACTTCAGGCATATGAGTTATCTTGCTGAAGTGTGGAACATGCTTCATTGATAAAGGTTTGATACAGTGACGAGAACTGAGAAAAAAGACAATTTCAAAATATCCCAATGGAAGAAAAAGAACTGTCTTGTTAGTGTGCAGGTGTCGTGGTTTAACCCAGTCCGGCAACCAAGCACCACACAGCCACTTGCTCACTCCCCCTCACCCAGAGGGATGGGGAGGAGAATCGGAAAGGAATGTAAAAGTCAAGGGTTGAG
>JAVJGI010000060.1:86443050-86541043 GCA_035590275.1 Ibycter americanus | reverse complement strand
CTGGCAGGGCCCAAGGAACTGAAAAGTCCTTGATTTAGTATAAACATCACCCAGCAACAGCTAAAAACATCAGTGTCTATCAACATTACTCTCACATCATAGCCAAAACACAGCACTGTACTAACTACTAAGAAGAAAATTAATTCTGTCCCAGCTGAAACCAGGACAGCAGGGCTACAAAGTGTGGGCAAATCTAAATTTGTTTTGCATATTAGGAAAGGAGAAGATTTTTAGAAGTTAAGAAGTGTGTAGTGCAAGGAAGACCAAGCTCAGATCGCTTTATGGATCCAGTGCTCAGCTGGTGCTTACAAGGGCAAATATTGGAGCTGGGGCTGCTGAAGTGCTGACAGCATTACAGCACGTTCTTGTCAACTTATACCTGGAACAGCTTCATGAAATGCACTTGGTCAGTAGTCAGACTATCTGGCACACATATTTGCCTTGATCCGTTCAAAAATCCCAAACAATTTATGTATTAATGTCTTTCTCAAAATGAGAAATCAGTGCCACCTAAATACTGTGCTGAGTTGTCACAAACTGGATAATGACATGCCTTTCCCAAAGCTGTGCGTAAAATAAAAATTACCTTAGTCAACTATTTCTTACACTTGAACATTACTATAAGCAACTTACATTACAGAGGCAAGTGAAGGTTAAATCAAGTAGGTGTTGTGTTGTGCTAGGCCCCAGAAAGCAGAGTACAACACAGCTCCTGCTCCAGAGAGTTTACTGCCTAAACCAAAAGATGTAACTGGTACATGCAACCAGCAGGCAGTAGGAAGGAGAAAGTAAACACAGGTTTTCAGTATAGATGACCTGTTTGAATGCTCTATAAATTTTTTTATTCTATTTAGTGTAATCATGGTAAGATTTATAAGTGGCTTAAACTGAGGAAAAAAACCCCCACCCAAACCCCAAAACCCAGCAACAACAGAAAACAGGGTTTTTTTGGTTTGGGGTTTTTTTTTCATAATTCATCCTTAGTAAGAAAAGTAGATTTAGAGATTTAATCTTTATCATATCAAGTTAGAATCAAAGGGGAAATGTATTTGCAGTATGTTATCACATAAGTCTCCATCCCTAAAATTGCCGTATCTGGTATTTTAATTTAAATTTAACAGTAACGTTGCTATATCTATATGCTGGCATGACTCACATTGTGCTTAACAAAGTGTAGTTAGAATTTCTTTGCAGTATTTTTCAAAACCTGCATGTCAATTAAGCAATGAGAAATGGATTACTCTATAATGCAGACAGAATGTCCATTGATTACAATTACTTCAGTAACAGGTGAACTATAATTTGTGGTCCATGTAGAGCAAACATAATGTCAGATATTCTGCAGGTTGGAATACTACATATCTCATGTTCTAGAATACTGCTGTGGTATTCGGAGTATGTTCTTCTCTCCCTCCATACAAACCTTCCCAATACAGCAAACAATCTGAATGCTGATTTGAACATAACTGAATTATCAGTACTGGTTTAAACAAAAATCTTGTTAGAAAACTTTTTCATTTCATTTTAAAACTAGCATTGCTAATCCTTTTTGGACTGGATCACAGACAGCAATCACTCTTACCAGTTCTGTACTTCCAGTGCTGTCCTGGCTTGATGTAAAGCATGCAGACAAATTGAATGATGGAAGGTAGAAACAATGATATGTGCATATTTTTTCTACTGTTAAACTTTATTAAAGTTCTTGGATAGAATATGGATTCGTTCTCTTTAAGTAAATTCTCCCCTTCTTATACCTAAATAAAATATAGGGGGTTAGTGCCAATAGGCCAAAATGCTGGTTATACATTAATATTGGTATATACAACTTTTTTTTGAGAAGTTCCCAAGTTCACTTTGTAAGAAGAGACATTATATTGAAATCTGCCTATCCATACTGCTGTTTCATGTGCTTTAGATGTTATTTCTGTAGTGCAGAAGGTCATCACTAAAATTAGAAAGTGAACCCAGTATTCCACTGTTTTATCTTTACTCAGTGAAGCAGGTTTTACTGGGTAGGAATTTCAGAGAGATAGAGGACCTTAACAGCTACAGCTGTATCTATGTCTATGTAAAACATGAGTACAGTATACCAACATTAAGAATATTAGTTTAGAAAGTGTTTTGAATATATTGATTATAAAAAGGAGCTATTAAAATATATCCTATCTCCATTTTGACTAGTTTGTCATTTCACAACTTGCTCTGAACAACGACAGCATGTCAGCCACCCTGCTTTCAGAGAAAAACATTTGTATTATATCTTAATATGTTGTAGTTCTCTTCTTTAGCAATGGAAAGACTCATTGGTTATTTGAGCTAGTAGAAGGACTGAATTATATCAAGTCAAATACACCAGCAAGAGCACTGAGGACTGCTCTATCCCCTTCACTGTTACCTGTAATTAAGAAAATAATCACTGCAGAAAGGTTAGGGGATGTTCTGAATAGAACTTATCCTGTATAGCTTTACATGCCTCTGATAAAGATGATTAAATGTGAGCAAGTCATTATCTCTCCTGTTCTAAGAAGTGGAAAGGAACTGGTATTTTGCAGACATTCTTAGATATCTGCTTTATGATTAATCTTTTTTTTTGGTGCTAACTGAAGGTACATTGAGACACTTCTCACCTACTTGGACTCTTTCTCACCCTGCTCGGATGCAAAAGACAATGGGAAATTTTGTGAGTAAATAAAATCTAGTCTTACTCACTAAACATAAAGGAGACTAGGAGTTCCCAGTAGCATGCTTAGGAATAATAAATGCTATTGCAACAATGGGAATAGCCTCACACTATGTCAATGAACCTCACAGCTTCAGGATGCAGAAAAATCTTTAAGTTTTTCTAATATAATTTTTGGTTTATGTTGCCTGTACACATTTTGCTCTTCAGCCATCATCTGCCTCACTAAAACACATATCTGAACAAACCTAAAATCTAGTAGGAGATAATTTAATAAGAATCTTTAAAAAGAAAAAAAATAAACATTTCTTTAAATATTGTCTTGTGAAAGCAAAATTTCTCTTAGTGTAGGAACTATACATTAATATAAAGATTAACACTAACTTCATTGAAGCGTTATTGTGCTGCATGAGATATGACCTTCATCTATCACAACTCTTAAATATATGTTTGATTTTAAGCAATCAAATAATATCCTTGACTTCAGCGACACTATTTACACTCTTAAGTTCACACATGCTTTGTAGATTTGGGCCCAAGTATTCGGAGCACAGAATCTAAAGGATAAAACCAGGCAAAACTTTGTTACTTTTCCATAAACTTAACCTCTGCTCTATCAGCTGCTTAGGTAATGGAATGATCAATAACTATTTAAAGTTTTACCCAGGTTAATCATTACATAGAAACAAGTTGAAGATTAAGTGGAATGCCTGCCTGAGGTATGTGCGTGCAGTTTTCACACAGCTAGAGATAAACCTTCAACTGTGACATTTAAATTAGTGAACTTAAGTTGAGAATAAACAGTTCTGTAAGTGGAAACCTTTTTCTAACACTTCCCACCCCTCCTCAAATACAACAACAATAAAGCTTATCTTACAGGCTTATCATATAGGCACTTTATTTTTTTCCACTTAGGAGATCCTTACGCCACTAGTAACAGGTCCTCCTTATGTAAATGGCCACATTAAAATTTCTTCCATAACTCTGTTAAAGCAAATTCCATTCAATAGCTTTCTATTTTCACTGTGGTATCAGAAGTTCTTCTATTTTCTTTCCTTCTCATGTTATCTCTAAGAATCAAATTTCCTGACTATTACCATCTTATATATTTTGAATTTCTGAGTTCTGTCCCACTTAGACCTTTTTATTATTCAGTAATGTGATTTCCTAGCTATTGCTGTCTTACCTTGTTTATGATTCTCTTAAATTCTTTGGAACAGAGAAAATAACATGTCAACTAAAATCTATGGCATCATTGAGAATGTCTATATAATATGATATTACAGGCCTCTATAGAATTCACAGCAAGTCAGACACAGAAATCTGAGAAAAATTTCTCATGAACAAAATTATGTTAGTTAATGGCACAACATGAATCTGTTCTGATGAGAATGTTTTATTTGGAGCAATCTTTAGTTTATGACTTAGTGCCAGTCTTTTTCAGGATGTTGTAGCTGGGCTTGCATTGCATTTATTTTCAGTTTGCCTGTTTCAAGAGGGAAGGTATCAGGTAAAACAGGGAAGAACAGAAATAAAATCCACAGCTGTCTCAGGACCTTCAAGGATAGTTTGCACATTTATTATTTGGTCTGCCCTGCATTCTTCAGGTACACGGGTCTTAATCCTGAAATGGATAAGGCAGTAACTAATGGACTCAAGGTTTGGCTACTATTAAATTGTAAATATAAAATAGTATCTTGACCGCAAATCTGTGCAGGGTTGATCTCCCTTCATCTGCATGGCCCTGAAATTAACAACTCCTTGAAGGGCCATAACATCTCTTCTTGGGTCTCCTACAGGACAGAAATCACTTGGACAAAAATGTGGACAAACCAGGTTTAAAAGAGTTGGGATGAGCCCTAGCAGATTCAGGAAGAGAAATGACAAATAAAAATTGACACTCTCAGGGACACTACGATTATTTTATTCATGGAACATCTGGGACTGTATGTCTAGTACAGCAGCGAGAACAAGAAATGTTAATCGAGTAATCAGTCACGGCTCCCACTGAGTCACGCTAAGACATTGTGAAATAGCAGCAAAGGCTTCTGCAGGTCAGTTGAGAAGTTTGAGACAGCCTTATTTTCTCCCTTCACACGTTTATCTAAGCTTGGTGGTGAGTTTAATGGCTTAATCTAAATAGGTGAGAATGAAGTAAATCGTTTTAAAACAAAGAAGCAGTGAAACTCCATGAAGAATACTCACAGAATTTCTTTTCATCTGTTTCCTTCTGTGGCTTTTACCACAGCTGAGGATAATAAGTGTCCCTCTTTTTTTACTTGCAAATGTAGATAAATCTAGAAAACCTATAGGCATTGGGTAGGCAGTCAGCACTGCTGAAAAATCTTTTGTTCTGTCAGTAGAGGTTTTCATCATGATTTCAATGGGAACAGAACTTTAATGACTTCTTAAATTTCTCCTATATGGTTTGCAGAATGCAGATACTTTCCCTTTATTCCGAAATAATTTTTGAACTTCGTGACATTTGACATTTTATGATTTTAGCAGGAAAACCCAACAGCCTTTCCTGTTTAAAACAAGAATGTTGAAGTCATTCTTCTCTGATCTTATTAAGTTTCTATACAGTGTAAGGACACTACCCTTTCCAAAAAGCAAAGTGATTAAAGTTTGTATGCACCTAGCAGATAAGAGATTCAGATTCAAATACAGTCTGTTTGATCCGAAGCAGACATTGAACCAGAAGTACCTGTCTGAAATGTATTGTAACTAACTGCGTCAAAAAAGTTTTGACATGAACTTTCTCTAAACTCTTCCTATTGGCCAAGAAATTTCAGTAAATAAAAAGTCATTAGAAGATTTTCCTGAGAAACTCACTTATTTATTGACAGCGGAAATCCCACAAACCAGAATAACCTGTAATTTTGTCATTTGGCCACTTCCTTTGCAAAGTGAGATTTTATTTTCTCTCAAGCAAATAGTCAAGCAAAGACGGGATTTTAACTTTGCTCTCCAAAATAAGATTTCTACACATTCATTGACAAATATTGATAAGAATTCAGACAAAATCATGGATTAAGAATCTTAAGTTCAGATCATAGATCTGATGTTAAAATGACAGCTAGCAGCATAATATGGTTAAGTGGACTCACATATTTGAGTCTCAGTTTTTCAGTTTGTAAAACTAAGATAATAATACCAACCTCCTTTGTAGAGTGTGTTGAAATCACTGGATGAATACTCCAGTTTTTTGGGTTTTTTTAAACACACTGTATTTCTGCCAAAGTTTTCAACCCCAATATATTATTTGTAGGTGTCCTACACTTAAACTGTTTTCATGTAAACTCTGTTAGCCTGCCACACCTTTGCCAAATGATTTCCATACAAAGTATCAGGTCTTTGAAACTAAGGAAAACAAAAGAAAAAACTAAGGTGAATAAACTTCTCCTTCTGCCCAGCCTTCCAGTTTAAGCTTTACTGTTTTCCAGGAGGGACCCTGAGGCACAAAAGCATGAGTAAAACCCATTCAAGAAGCACAGATTCCTCATGTTTTGTTCCACTTTCATTTGCCATCATGTCACATACTCATCCATGTGGTATAGGCATTCTACCATGCTTTCCTTCTCCCTTGGAGGTCTTGATAACTGACACAGTAAGGAATGCTCTAAATCTCACAAGATTAGGATGCCCATACCACACTCAAAGAAGTAAAGACAGTGCTTTGACATCTCTACTTGTCTCCATCAGCATGATTTCAAATGACAACTTAAAATCCTGTACATTAATGGTGTCTCAGAAATATAATAAAAATACATCTTGAAGCATGTTCTGTCTTCAGTAGACCCACACATGACATTCACTGTCTTTAATATAAACATTGTATAGACCATCTGCGCAATATTGCAGTTCTTCCCTATCCAAATCGTTCTTGGCCATGGTACATGAGGTGGCACAATCCAGGACTATGGTAGTTTGCATGTGGCTTCCCTGTCATAGAGCATAAGTGTGTTTGGTAGTATGTAAATTGATCATTTCATGCCTAACTGCCTTGGTGCAAGGATCAGTTGTACTCTTATTATATGTACAGTAATATAGCTGTAATCTCAGAGTCTCATTGATTTCGGTAGGAATCCACATAAATATAAGTGCCATCAATAGAGAGCAGTTTTTGCAGGACCAGAGCCAAAACTGCTTAAATATTTGCAAAAATGATTCTTAACAAATTGTCCAATTTATGCTTGTTACTACTCTTCAAATACATTATTCAATGAACAGAATTTAATTAGGTACATTTGCATATGAAGCATGTTATTTTAAATAATTTATTCAATGAAGAGAAGACTTCACTAAATAATACATGTAGTGCAAAAAATGTCCATCCAGCCCTCATGATAACCATTTCTCATGCTTCAGTACTTCATCCACGTGCCAACACTGCTATGAACTGGAAGAGATCCCATCACAGGTAATGGCCACCGGTTCAGCTGGGTTCCTTTATCATACTTCATTTGTTTTTGCAGAAATTTGTCTATCTCACAGCTGTAAGAAGGCAATGGTTTATTTTCAGCAGGTACAGAACAAGTTATCACTAAATTAGTTGAACTTAGAGTGAGGGTTGACAGCTTACTGTTACTTTTCCAACAGTTTATCTTTGCTCACCTCCTGGCATAGTTCTACCAAGTGTGCTACAGCTTCAATGGCCACAGGTGTGCAATGCAGTGCCAAAGTAATATTTGCCATAAAGTTTCTATAATGGTTTGTGTGTCTGGCCTAACTTATTCAGAAAAAAAAAAAAGAATAAAACTGATTAAAAAATTAATTGTACAGTAAGCACCAGCTCTGTATCAGCAAAAATTAATACATAAGATCAGTTATGATCCCATTACTAAAACCAATTAGTTTGATATTGTTATATAATGTCATTGTTTTTATTCTTCTTTACTACTTATAATACAATAGTACCAAGATGCTTATCAGAATCAGCATCACACTTTAAAAAGCATAATATAAACACTTCTTCAAGGGCTTGCTGTTTGATTTAACCTCAGACTGCTTCAGCTTTTCATAGAACTTGGTATTCTGAATGATACTTCAAAGTTGCTTCAGTGGCTGGGTATGAATATTTGCCTGAAATCTGGAGATTATTGGATGGAAGAGCAAAATCTGATTCATAGGTCTTCTCAATGAACTGGCATCTCAGGGTATTTCTATGGTTATTTACCTTTCATGTCAGCACATCTGACATTTTTTATAGCAGGCTTTGTCTTCATCTACTGTAAATCAACACATTCTTATCAGTCTTATATGCACATGCTCTGTTTTTGCTTCTAGGGTGAAATAGCCCATTAGTGTCTGGATTCAGATTCAAGTTCTACAAACTACAAATCAAGACTGAGGTTTCTAGCAAAGTATTGGGAACATCCCTGACCAATTCATACTACTTTACCAACTGGTATACCAGAAACTTCATGCATTTCCAAGACAAGTCTATGATTCTTACCTTTACAGAGTCTAGTCAACTTGTATGTTTTCTGTTCTCAAGCCGCTCTTTATTACTTACTGGTATCTATTTATAAGGCATTTTTAGTATTTCTCTTCATGCCAAAGCCCACAGTCTGCTCAGTGACCTCTGTGTCCCAATAGCACAAGTGCAAGGGGAATGTTCCCAGGATGACAGCTGCACAGTTTCTCTCATAACAAGTCACTGCTCTTGTGCCTATGAAGCCTTCTAAATCAGATGCCCTTCCTCCTCTCCTCAGCACTGGCAGAACACCTTCTCAATGTTTTGTTTATTAAAATATGACCTCATGAAACTGCTGAAGTGTCTGTGATCATGCTAGGAAATGGCTGCTTCACAGAACTGTTGATTTTGTCTACACTGATCAATGGATTTGCAAGGTTGATGTGGCGACAGGGCTCTTTTGATGACTCCTGCCACTATGAGTGAAGTTTTAACCACTCCTAAATTCTTGCTGCCATAGCAGAGTCAATAAAACATGTCCACACCACAGCAACACCAGAGCGCAGCCTGAAGCTACAGCTGAAGTGTTACTGAAAGTGAATTTGAGCTAATATGCTGGGTTATAAACTATGGCTAAGGTGCCGACATGCATTTCTTTTTTCCAAGGACGTTACTGATGCAGAAGCCTCTGGGACACCAGTAGAAAAGACTGAGAGCAGAAACATCACAACTCTGTACCTAAATCCAGCAAAGTTTGTATGTCAGGTTCCTTAGATTTACAGCCGAGTCTTTAGAAATAAAGTGGACTAGTTTTGCGTAGAACTGGTCTTTTTCAGAATGCATACATAAAATCAAACAAATTAAATGAAATAGTTTTCATTTAGAGCAATCCAAGATATTGTAATTCCACTGGATACAATAAGAAACTAATTTAACTAATAATCGTGTCCTGTCAAGAATAAGATGCTTTCAAGAGCTAAATTCTTTAGTTTACTGCATACTTTTGTGGGCACAGTTGTTACTTCATTGATGTTATTCAAAAAGATTACCTTGGCTACGCATTTTGTGCTTTTGGCATTTATCTTCTATTTGTTATGCTGAAAGTAATGTTGTATCTTCTGTCATGTATGCATTGTACTCTACAGTTTGTGACGCTTTCAACATTACTATTGTTGCTTATTATAAAGAATAAAGAATATAAAACACTTCCCATAGCTGTATATAATAATTAAAGCTTATTCAGGAAGGTACAGACTTTCTGAGCATATACACTGTCTCGCAAATCATGAAGTAGCTCCTTCTATCAGAAAGCTATTTTTCCTGAATTGTTACTTTTTTTTCATAACATCAGACAACTACAAAAAGGCAATGCTGCAGTTCTTAGGATAGAGTGCAGAGTATTCCACTTCTCACTAGAATTAACATCACAACAAACAATATCCTGTTGCATTTTTCGCCATGTTGCAAAATCAGTATGTCTTGAGGATCCTCTGCAAAACAATGTAAACCATAGTGTTTTGATCTGTTTACAGTGTTCTGCACTGGCTAGATGGATGCTCCCAAGATCTCTATTTTCTTTACATAGCCAAGGAAAAAAGAAGAGAAGTGGAAGTGTTGAAAATGTAAGCTTGGCTGTCCAAAACCAGGAATAATTTTTCCATTTAATTTCATGAGTTTTGGATCTCACCTTGGAGCAGCTACCTGTCCAGTAACTTGGAGAAAAATATACTTAGTTCCGTTAATTTTAACAGTAGCATTGGATTTATTAAATTAATTTGTTCCCACTTGTAATCATTAAGGGCTTTGGTCTATAAATATCAGAAATACTTGGAGATATCAATTCTATTAGCTAACTGTAGCATTAAATAGATCAGTTTCTTATTCATTGGTCATAATTCAACAGTAATTATCAGAACCTTCAACAGCTCACTGGATTCATGCCCCTACCTGCCCTCTGCTTGGTCTTCCTTCCCTGTTCCCTGCCTACCTTCACCTCTTTCTGCCTTCCTTCCTTCTCTCCTCCCTTCCTTCACTCCTTCCCTCCTTCTTTCCCTTTTTCTGTTCTTCCTTGCCTCCTCCCTTCTCTCCCTCCCTCCTTACTTTCCTTTCCTTTGCTTCATTTTTGTCTCTTTTTTAACCTCAGTCAAATCACAATGAGTAAAGAAGAAATCTCCAGTTGTGATTTTTTTGTGTCTGTAGATAATTTTGTTCAATGAATAGTATATCACAGCTCTAATCTATGGTCTACATTCTGGAAGGTAAATCTGCTCATGAGTGTGTGTCTCATAGTAGTCAGTTGAGAATAGTGGTGTCTCAGTTATGGTAAAGCTTGCGATAAAACCAGATTACCCTTAAACTGGAAGCTATTCTGTTAGGAAAATGTTTGAGAGACTAGGTAGAGGCATAATTTTAGAGCATTTTCATGACAGTGTAATAAGAAAGAAAAAGTATTTCCACGGTCTAATTGGTTTAGAGTTTTATTCCTGTAATCCAATCATAATTTCATTTGTTGGCTCAAAATGCAATGGGCCAGACTTTTCAGTGGTGCAAACTGATGCAGCAACTGTAAAGATATTTTGTTCAATTAAGGTGTAAGAAATGACTGAAGAAAAGCAAGCAATTAAGCAAAAGAAGTAAAAATAAACCAATATTTCCGGGATATTTTTTCATCCGCTCATATTTAATCTCTGCCAGTGTAGATTACAAGTCTCGCAACAACAAAGAAAGTTAACATATTGCATTTATAACCATATACTGAGTATATTTCACAATCTGTTGAGTACATTTAAAAATATTTGGAAACCATCCAAGCTCTTATAAAAATTGATACATCTCTCATTAGCATTTTGAAGATGTCAGCCATTTTTATATAGGGTAATAGAAAGTAATCTGCCAAGGGAAATAGTTGGTGTACTGCTGTGTATCAGAACAAATATGATTAACATTGTGCCAGATGCATGTCCTCGTGAACTCCCATGAGGGACTGGAGAAGCAGACCTTGTAGTCAATTACTGAAATTGGAAGTGCTCTGTACCTCAAATTTGTGTGCACCAACAGTAGCTTTCACATAGGGCTACCAGAAATGCTGCTTGTACATGCTTATGTGCAGAGCATTAATAAGCAGATATATATACGTCATTATCCACGTCTTTTTGTTGTTTGCTGAATGTCATTTTTTCCAAGAGAAATTAATATGCTCTAGTGCTTCTACATAATAAACGTACATTTAGCTAAAAGTCATAGAAAGCAGAAAAAGATAGTGCTGATGAAGATGTTTATCCCTTTTTTGTTTATTAATGGTATAGGAGAGAGATAATTAACGTGAAAAGTAGTGTAGAAAAAAACTGGAAGAGGAGTATGGAGTTATAAAAAGAAGTATCTTATAGTGATATATTTTAATTTCTCCCCTCCATCTTCAGTTATTCCACACAGTTCTTTTAACTATGACAAGTGCAGAATTATAGGATCAACATGTTTCTTATATTTTACTTTATTCTTCTCTATAAATACCAGCTGCATCAATTTCGTCTGATGACTAATGACACTGAACATGAATTGGCGAGATTCAGAATCTGTGCAGGTGAAAGTGTTTCAGTAGTCAACTGAATTTTTCAGAAATGTCTAGTTTCAGACTCCTTTCCCTGAGGATTTTTTTCTTTGAGATACATATGAAAACTGTTCACTGATCCATAGACATGAGGGTGATGTGGGCTATGTCACAGGCTAATGGCTCACTCAGGATACTTCTAAACACTACAATATAAGCAGACAGGAGCCTGTCTGCTTATGACGGTCCCAAGATAGCGGGATACAAGCCATGTGATGGCATTACAACAGTGTCAAGTCTGTATGAGTAAGTGCTGCTGGGAAGAAAGATTAGTAGTTCAAATGCCTTGACATGATAACTGAAGGTTCTCTGGTTTTACTCACTTCAGAATGGCCAGAGGAATGAGCTCACTTTTTCTTAGATAGTGTGTTTCTCCAAAATCACTTTGTATGAGATAAGGATATGTCTACACGGGCTATTTTCAGTTCAGAATTAAGAGGATTTGCTAACATTGCAAAAAGCCTTAACCACTATGAAATTAATACTGAACTGTATTAGAGGAGCAAGACACATTGTCTGCTGACTAGCATGCTGTCCATCTATCACCTCAACCCTCAAGATGTGACAGGAGATGTGGTTAGCACCTACCATGGCTTCCAAACCAAGAGCTGGCTTGTCTGATATCTGGGCATCACTCTCATGAGTGATGCATTTAAAATGAACTGCTGCCTTAACACATGTAGGAAAGGGTTGTCTCTCATGTAGCTACAACCCAAGTATGTGCAGGTTTGAATCGGTGTGTTGAGCTGCATGCAGACACACTTCTGAAACTAACCTGGTTTTGGTTTTTTGGTTTATCTTTTTTCTTTTTTTTTCCCCTAGCTTGCAAGAAACTGTGCTTTATAAAGGAGTGGTTTTGACCCAAGGTGATGCTGGAAGAACAAAGCACAATTAGTTACATGACACATCTCTATACTCTGAACTTCTTTAATAAGGATGAACTATAGTTACAGTTACAGGAGCAAAAACAATACCTGCCATTCCTTTGTGCTGCCCACCTCCCCCTCCTGTCTCCCTCTATAATCTCTCTTTTGTCTGAACTGAGTGCCAAGTTTCAATCGCACCCAGACACTGTGAAGGCAAAGACGTTGTGCCATCTGGGTTTGCTGGTTTGCTGAGAAAGAAACATTGATCTGTGTGCTATGTCAGTGCAGCACAGATTTTCATTCTAATTACCCAGGCAACCTCATGTACACACTGAACAAGACAGGTGACAGCAGAGATATCTGCATAACTTCACATAAGATGGATAACCTCACTTTGGGCCTTTGCATTGTTGGGCAGTTAGCTGAGACTAACCAGTCTGATCTATGTAGGATGAAAGAATAGGACTTTTCGAGCTGACTCATTCAGAATGCAATTAATGGAAAGTATCCAATAAACTCTGTGTAAAGATCTTACACTGGGAGAGGAGTGCTAAAAAATATGCAAAGAACATAGCAATGTATTTTTGTAGCAGGTTAAAAGTGCAGGTAAATTGGATTGTGACAGAAAAACAAGTCAAAGAAAAACAAAACAAATGTGCAGTGGCATTTTTCCCTTCTTTTCATTTTTGTTATGTTTTATTTTCACAACTGTTTTAATATGTTTGAGAGCAGTGTAAAGTGACATGTTCTATGTACCTTAGAAATAATTCAACAGAGGCAGCAGCTTTTTAAACTTCTCCATCTTCCTTTATCCATATGTTTCAACTATCACATGAAAGACCTTCTGTTAGCAAAAGACTGTTTAATTTTCAGGCTGGTCCCTCTCTGGGGGCATTTAGGTCCCAGTCTCTAAGAATGCTGTGTTTCTCTTTGGCCCTCTGTACTTGAGTTCCCCTCTGGTAAAAAAGCAAGGTGAAAAGCCTGAAGTCTGGGTAAAGAGCTTTCAGGCAGCCACTGAAACAATATTGGAGATGCTCTAAGGTATAGGAATTTAGACCATAGTCCCTTATGACAGAATAGAAGGATACCCATAGGCGCCTGCTAGTAATACAAAACACACGTGTCTCTCCAGAACTAAGCTGAGATACAAGCCTCTGGAGCTTTTGAAAAGGTAACAGTGGGCAACACCTATAACCTCTGATATAAGGTGTTTGAAACCTTCAATCATTATAGGAAAGAATATACAAATCAGGCATACACCTAGGAACTGATTTTTAAACTCCCTATCCTAATTTCCTTTTTATTCCTGCTTTTGCTGCGGCTGTTGCCCTTTTCGGCAATACCCAGGTTTAATTTTTTTATCTGATCTTCTCAGTGTCAGTGAAATACAATTTGAACAGTGTAATTGGTATGGATTTTCAAAGAGACAGTGAGACCAGGTTTTAAAATAATTGCACATAAGTGATCAGGAGCAGAATTTGGAAGGAGCTTGAGAATCCAGGGATACCACTGGGAAAAAATCTATCCAAATTCTGTCTTCAGAAGAACAAAAAGATTCTTTAAAAGATTTATGTACTTTTCAGAGGCTTTTGCAAACATGCCTACTTATTTATTATGTTTTAAATCTTTAAAAAAATGAAGGCTTAGGAATCACCTTGAGTCACAGGATTTTTAATTTTTATAATATCCATTTTGATATTAAATCTACTCATATTTAGGTTAAAAGATACATTTCATTGTGCCTTTATTTTAATATCAAAAGACAGGAAGTGTTTGAAGCCCTTGCTGATCCTATTTCAGTTCTTACTCCACCTGAGACATTACTTTTGTAAATCACTTAGACTATGGCGCTCTGTGCTTTAGTTCTCCAGCCACAAGAGCAGTCTCACCATTTAAGGAGTGTTTTGAGGATAACTGGATTAAATATTGTTAGGATTTAGATCACATGCAAATAGTTACAATTGAGAGAAAGAATTCAAACACTTTTCACTGGAAGTAATTGACTATGCTATCAGTGTGCAAATCAGAGTTTACATAAACAAAATAGTACATGCATACACATATATGTATATATGGTCATGTGCATACACACATACATATTTTGAGAGGGAAAACAGATATTTAAATTGGGCAGACAAAAAGTCTAGCATTTAAATGTGTCCTAATCTTCCAAATGACATTGGTTTATTTTCCATCTCATTTTGATTTCATTTTTCCAAAACAAAGTATTTAATCCCTGAGCAAAACTGATAAAAGAGTTTTTAGACAGATAGAGCTTAAGGATCCTTCCAAGGTTATTGGCTTGTGAGAGCTCTGCCACCTGTAGCTTCCCAGCATTCCTCAGATCTTTCCTACTGTTTGATTTTCCACTCTCCACTGAGCTGTTTTACATCCAGCTGTTAGAGTTTGACCAGGTCCCATAACCCAGGCCATGTCAAGGTTTGAACAGAAGCATGATAATGGAAACAGCGTGCTGGCAAGACAGTGTTTTGAAAAGTTTTACAGGAGATTTACAGCTGTGGTTTTGCTGGGGTGAGGCGCAATAAGGAAACTTGTACGTGAGTCTATGAAAGGGATAGAGTTATGCCATTCAGTAAATCCCATTGTAGACAAGATCTTAGAAAGCAGATTATTGAGATTCCAGAAGCATTTAGAATTATCTTAAAATATTTTAGAAAAGAAACCAAAGAAACTGATTCATTGTCTAGCCCCTCTATCCCCAAACATTTTCTATATAGGCTGGGAGCTGGAAATGTTTACACATTTTAAGCTCAAAATTGAAAGGTCTGATTGAAAATACATTTAAAAAAAAAGATTGAATTTGGATGATGCTGGAGATTCTTGCTACTGTTGAATTTTTTTAAGTGGGTAGAATCACTAGAAGAGAGTCCCAAGACTAATCTGTTCTGTAAAGAGCGAACCCTTCTGTAGCCATGCAGACAGGCAGCTGTTGCTGTTGAGTATTTCTTCAGATCAGCTTTCACTAATTGTGATCCAGTTTGCAACACTTTTCCTCCCTTGTAACCTGAATTTAAGCGGTGAGTTGTTTTCTGTTTGTTTATTTTCTTCAGTGGTGAAAAAAACTAGAAAACCAAACAAAGGTAGAAACAATTCCAAAACATGTAAAACACCTTCTAGGAAAAGAGCACTAAATTAGTTTCAGTGTTAGGGATGGAAGTGGTAACAGTGTCTTTTATTAAGTTTCCTATTATAAGATGCTGTATTCTGCCACCTATAATTTTGTTGTATTTTAAATAATTGAGCTGACATTTCAAAAGCTAGTTGCCTTTCTTAGGCAGTATTACATTATTTTTATATATATTTTAATTTAAGTCAGAATGATTTGGATATTTCTGAAAATGAGGCTTGAGAAAAATATATTGCTTTGTTCATATTAAACAAGAGAAATCTTTCCTTTGAAAGAAAGTAAAAGTTATCTGAAGGGAAATGAAAAAGCCTTTCTATCAGGGATATGCCTTTTGCCACCCTCAGGAAAGGCTGCACAGATTTGTCTGGGTTTTAAGTCTGACTGGAGTTAACAGGTCAAACATGAAAACTCAAAAAAGCCATTAAATGCAGTAGTTGCTTTTATCTGAGCTTGGAACTGTTTAGCATTTGCTAATTTTGTCTTTTTGCTACTGCTGAAATCTCAGAGACCTTGGGGCTGGCAAATCCGCGTTCCAGGGACTCCAGCACTATTTTCTTTCAGAGAATAACTATGGACTACAAGTCCAGCGTTTAGGGTAGAACTCTAACACACTTGCACCTTAATAGACACATGCTAACTCATGTATGCTCTTGCCATGTATTGGCACAATACCATGAAGGATTTCTGAAACCAATAAAACCTTGCAAGCTTTTTTACCGTCATTTTTTTACAGATGTGAAGAGACTTGTATATTACATCGTACTTGCATCCTGATCCAGATTTTTACATACCTTATCTATCATACATCACAGAAAGAGCCCATGATCCATAAATGTGTCTCCTTTTGCTCCCTTTCTTTTACCTCTGCTGTTTAGCAAGACTGTTCATCTCGTACCAGACTCTTTACCTTGTAAACACATTCTTGTGTGGACAGTACATCTGCCTGCTGCATCTGTCTTCTGTAGGGCCTGCTCTGACTCATTCTTTAGAAAACCTGTATATGATCATACCTACACGAATGTCCTAGCAGGAATACCGAGCCTACCATCACAACCACAGGCAGCGAACCTGCCCATCCTGTTGTCTGAATAATCTGCCCCTGGCCCTCTCTCAGGCTCTTCCCCAAACAGCATAAAAAGAAATGCAAGGTAGGAGAGTGAGGGAGGAATAATATTGTATTAACAAATACATACAAGTGACAATGGAATTGGGGAGGAGAAGCAATAGGATCGACAGTTGGAAAATAGAAAAATGGGCTAATGAAGCATGAGACTGGATGCCTGAGGGACACAAAGTTGCACGAGGTTTTGCTGTGGAGAGTGAGGCTGGGGTCTGGTGTGTGGGCAGCTGCACCCACGAGCTAGTGAAGAGACAAAGTATAGACTGCTCTGACAAAAGAAAATAGCATGAATCAAGGAAGCAGTGGAGGAAATTGCATCTGGTTTTCTGGAAAAAAATGACCTCTGTGATTAGATAGCTTTCTGAGGAAAAGAGTAAAACTGGAACATAACACAGCAGGCTGGAAGTAGGATCTTTTGGAAAACTTAGGTAGAATGGAACAGACCAAGTATTGTGGGAACTGTCTGTAAAACCAGTCTGTGAAAAGGAGGTGGTAGGAACAGTAAAACAGAAGAGGGGTTTTTTTTGTTGTTTTAGTAGTTTCAAGAGACTCAGAGAGGTAGCAAACCAGCCATGTTGGGACTAAGGCTGAATAAAGAGGAAAACAGGCGGGAGCAAGAGCCCAGAATGATAAAATGGCAGTAGGATGATTGGAGAGGACCATGCAAAATGACTCAGGGTTGGGGTGAACAGAATCTCCTGATAGAATCCAGAATGGATCCTTAATTTTTTTAATTCCAAATTCATTCTATCAGCAGATTTCTTCTTCTATCTGCTGATAGAAATACTTTATGTGGGAAACATACATTTATTCCTTGTGCACAGAGCATAAAAACCTGTAATTGCTATCTCTTAGTTATTCCTTTAGCTTAAGACCCTGATTCCTGCTCAGGACACGTGGAGAGGCACTGTGATGCCCTAAGATGATGGAGTATGTCTACTTTCAGGTTGCAGCTGAAAGGAAATCACACATACACACACAAAACATGTACATAGATACACACCTACGTGTAAGAAAAAAACCAAACCAAAAACTTAAAGTACTCAGAAGTTACAAAATTCCAGGATAAAATTATTAGGGTAGTATTACTTCAGCCTCCTTATAATACATACAGTATGAAATAGTCTTTAGTGATGTGATCATTTCCACAAGAATCCTCACGCATTCAGTGCATAAGAGGCATATTCAAAGTGTGAATCAGGTCTTATTAAGAGGTTGTTTGAAACTAAAATGAGACATCAAAACGAAAAGGGAGGATTTCCTTGCTGAGATCTTTGAATATGGTTCTAAGGAATTCAATTTTTTCCCTGCCTCTTCCCATCTGTGTGATGCTAAGCAAGTCATGCAAACCAGACTTTTCTGAGGTCATGGATAATTGCATGTCTTCATGTCCTACATGTCCTACATGTCCAGCATGAGACATAAGGACCTATGAGAAATTCACTACTCTCAGAACTGCAACTGAACTTACTGGAACCTGAACCTGAAAAACATGAGGAGTTGTATGACGTCAGCTTCTCAGGAAAATTAAATAAATGTCCCAAGTGGGCATCTTGAAGTACCATGGACACTCTGACCTTTGAACGTCTAACCCTTCTTCTCTGCCTTGCTGTCCCATTTGCAAATAGGAGGTTACAATGGCCTTGATTAATAGGGATGTTGCAGAAACAAATTGAGGAACGTTTATGAAGTGATCAAGCATTAATCTCTAGTATTGAACACCATAAGAAGTATTCACCTTAAAGTTAATATTCTGCCTACGTGTAGGGTAGGGATTCTGGAAGTAGATGAAGCCTGGGACATTGGGCTCTTTAAATGGTAACTACACTTGATTAACCTAAATCACAATTTTAAACAGTTTCTCAAATGAGTAACCACCTTCCATCATTTGCATTAAGCAATAAAGGACCCTTAAAAACAAGAGTACATAGTCATATAATTAAAGTTAATGTCCTAATGTAAATATACAAGAAAGCTGAATTAGAGTTGCATAGGTAATCTTAAAGTTGCTTTTTCTAAACTCTGAGCAATGGATGTTTCAGTCTCAATAAAGTTCTAACAGCATTGCATGTGCATTTAGGCATAGAAGAGGTATTTATAAGCTACAAGAGTGTGTGTCTTGTATATCCATAATACCTGGTTTTTTTCACTGGTCTTTTCATCACGCTTCCTCGCTGTTTCTCTTTCCATCATTTTGCCAATGAATTAGGGGAATTCAGTAATGATTTAGCTGAGCTTTGAAAAATGAGCCAGATTCTCTCTTAGTCTAAAATAGAGTATCTGAACCAGCAGGTCTGAGTACGTGTGAAATGAGGTAAAACAAGCTTATGAATCCACAACTGAAATACAGTTTTCCAACATGTATTGGGTGTGTGGGACTCAGTACTGTGCACTTCTGAATTGTTTGTTTTTCCAGCCTCTCGTCTTTAAAGAGGGTACATTATATGTGGCAGTAACCACAGAGGCATGTCTGCTGCCAAGAAAACATATTACTACACTTCAGTAATGTAGCCTAATTGTTTTCCCTCTGGTCAAGTTACCCAGAAATACTTGCTTTTCTACAGCTCTGCAGTAACAGTTAGATGAAATGACCTGCCTTCAAGAGAATTAGAGCCATTTTCTGAGGTTGTATTACTGAAAAAGGCTTCCTTCTTTGGGAAATTGTGTATCCTCCCTGAGCTTGGTATTTTTACAAATGGAGATTTCTATCAGGAACAATAATTTTATGGTGAAAAATGTTCTTGCCTCATGGATGTGTACATTCCACACTGTGTGGGATAGCTGTAGGACATGAAATGATTTGCGAGTTACCAAGACAATAAAACTACAATGGGGAAAAAGCAAAAATAACTGCAGTCTGTTGGTCTAGCATCTTGCTCCTTACCCAGATGTACAGGATGAGGAATGAATGGACAAAGACTACCCAGTGTTCCCTGGACAAAGTAATTAGCTTCCTTCCTTATCAGGAGGCAATGAATCTAAAAACAAGAAGAAGGGTCAACGCTTAGAGGAACTGCTCCATAATCCCCCTTTGCATTTGCAGGCAGTGCATCTTCTGTGCTCCCTCAGAGCCGTGCTGGAGTTTCACTCGACATAGGGCTGTGTTTACACGGCACAATCCAAGTCCTTAGAAAGTGTGAAGACATCCTCAGCACACTCAAAGCTAAGTGAAACAAATTAGCCTATCAGCCTCTGGTGGAAACCCGGAGATTGTTTCCTTACTTATCTCCAAATAACCTACTATTAAGCTAAATTTGATAGAGAGGAAAATTCTGTCATTTGAGAAAAATTTTATAAAGCCCATGAATCAAATACAATTCTCTATAATGAGTCTAATGAGCTGAAAAGGGCTGTTCTTCAGTTAGTAGTGTAATTTAGAAGGCCCTGCTTTGCTGATTTGATATATAGAAAGTGATCTATTGATTAGCTCTGCTAAACTAATTGAAAAAGCTAACAAAATAGACTGAAAGTTAAAGAATTTTGTGAGGTAGAGATAATAGAAATAATTTAAATATTTCATATTGATTTAAAAGAAGAGCAATTAAATCTTTCCTGTAATTAGTAATTCCTTTTCTCTACCAGGATAAGTATGTCATGCCTCAACGTAATTACTCACACACCATAGTACAAAGCAAAATTTGCCAACGGTCTGCTGTTGGCCTTTCCTAAAAGGTGAAATGAAGCATAACTTAAAAATTATTTGGGTTTACAAGGAGATTCTTTTGAGGAGGAATGTGCAACTTTACTTGCCCTGTGAGCTGCACAGGAAAATCTTCACGTGGCTGAGACACACGAGGAATATCCACACACAACCAAGAGGAGGGGGACCTCCAGAAACAGTTCATAGGTAAGAGATGACACCAGCTCTGCCAGGCCCTTGTTGCGCCATTTCCAGGTGGTATAGCGCTGTCCATCCTGTTTCTTTCAGACACCCAGCCTCTCCCCCAGCCACCTGCACCCGTCTCTGTCACATAGTGTGGCGTAAGCATGAGGGAAGCACTTTGACCATCTTTGAGTTATATACTGACTTGGGAGTTAGTGCCTGTTATTTAAAGGAGCGGAATGAGGTACCAGAAGAGAACTACAATATGATGAAGTCATACTGAACTTGAACTTATAAAATGTGCATTTCATGGCTCTTTTTCAAGCTATCATAGCTCCTCTTTATCCAGTAATTCTCCTTGCAAGGAACCTTGCACAGACTCCTGAACCAGCTAAAATAGACATGTATTTTCCAGGAAGAAAATAATTATTTACAACAGGTTCCTCCGTAAATGCTGAGGCTCTTACAACTTTTTCAGCAGTTTTTGTAATTTTTTAGGACCACTTTCAATATAATGTATAAAAATAATACTGACTCACCTTGATTTTCTTAATTATATTTTTGTCTAGATCAGTTAAAATAATGTTTCTAGAAGCAATCCAGAGGTTTTGGCATTATATTTAATGCAATAAATAAACAAAAGCCAGAGTAATATAAAGGTCAATATTTTCTGGATTTACTAGGGATCTGGGACAACTTGCTGTTGATTTTGGGGTTGGAGTTGGTTTGGGGTTTTTTTTGTGGTGTTTTTTTTTTTTTTTTGTTATTGACAAACAGCAGCCATCATCAGTCTTGAACAGGATTTTGTTACAACCTTGTCACCACTCTGGAAGTTGTATTTTATTTGAGATGTAGCCGGAAATATTTTCACCAGAAGGTTTATTTCAGCCTTTTAGTTTTCTCTGTTTAGAACAGAAGGACTTTGGGGTGGTGGCAGTTTCTGTTAATAATCAATTTGTTCCTGCTGGTAAGTTGATTTGCTGTAATAACATTTTCTAAAAATTTAAAAATCTCCATGGTGTAGTTCTTGAAGTACTAGGTCAGCTGAGGCCCTTTAATTAGGAAAAAATTGCTAATAGAGTACTGTTGAGAAGAACCTAGCACGGAATTTGTCTTTTTAGTTGGCCCGACAGTCATAGTCCTAATTTGTTTCTCAGTGCTTCAAGACCTAAGAAAAATGCTAGGCAAATATTTTGAAGGTTGAAGTTATTATACATTAGTGTTTTGCCATGAAGCACAGAAGAAAAAGTAGAAACACTGTGGAAGCATGTTGCAACTTCAGAATTACATTAATTCTCTGAAATGTAAGTGCAATCCTGAAGCACAAGGGCTTTGTGTAAAATTAGCTCCGAATTTTAACCTTGACTAAAAGGCTGCCAGTTTTCCTGGCAATATCTTTGTTTAATCATTTGACGTTTTTAAACAAAAATAATGCAATATGAGCCCAAAACCACATGAAGTCACCAGCAAGTGGTACAGCAATATTCTGGGACTATAAAGTAAAAACCATAAAGTAATGCTGAAAAAAGGAGAATTCCATTATAATTAGTACTTCTGATAGTTGCCATTTATTCATTAGTAGATTACGTTGGTCAGGATTCTCCATCAACATCCTTTTCATTACTGCTGTCGAACAAAGACTTCACATTTACCTTTATATTAAATTCGAAATCATTATTCTCCATTGTACACGCAGGGCCTAGATTCTCTGTTGTCTTGCATGGTGTTATTGTTTATATAGTTTTATATCATTTCAAAATGTATGTCAAAAGCAGAATGCTTCTACATCTTACACTTGTACACAAACGAGTAATGCATACATGTGCATGAAAATTGCTTATCCTTGTTCATAATCCAAGGATCATAGTTACCCTTGTGTAAAACCAGATTTTTTTTTTGCACCATTATAAAGAATTCTTTTCATTGACTTTCTTTTATTTAGGAGATGTATTAAATCCAATGTCACTGCAATTAGAAATGAAATTGCTTCATATACCATGAAATAGTTTTATTTTGCAGTGGCTATTCCAGTTCTTCTAATAACTTATTTACTTACTATTTTTGCATGAAAAAGGACATAATTGTACCAATTTCCAGAGTGCAATTCTGCACGCTTTACAAGCCAAACCAACCAGATGCTGAGCTACGACTGGCTTTACTGCTTTTAAGGATATGTATATATATATACGTTTGTGCTGGTGATGTACTTGCAAGCAAATAAAGCATATAAAGATTTAGAAAAAAGTCTGAATGCCCACTCCTCCCTACAAATCTGGCAATTATTAAAACAAAACAAACAAAACAGCCCCAAAAAACAGCCACAAACTTTCTGCAAAAAAACATTTGAGAAACTGGTTAAACATGTTGATAGGGACTGCTCTTGGTGTAACTTTCCTTCCAGGGTTCAGGTGTTAATAGAATATTGAAATAATTTGTGCTTCACAGCCCTTCACCAGTGACTGAGGACTAAAATCTCACACGTGTATTTTAATTACAGCAGTGTAATACATTACTTTGCACCAAGTACTGCAAGTCCATGTTAACATTCCTTCAAGGTGTGTTCTGCAAGTTGTAATTCCCCTGCATTGTATAGTATAGTTATTTTAATTATTTAAACATTTTACTAGAGTTCTTCAGCTTTATTTTCCCTTTGTATGGAATAGAACCCACTATAGGACACTATAAACTGACATTTGGGTAATAATGCTTTTTGTATTTGCTAGAGCCAAATATAATATTCTGTTCTTTATTTAATAGTTGTAAACATCACAGGAGATCAATTTCACTATTAATTTCTCTTAGAAATTTCCTCTTGAGTGTGATCCAATTGTTCCATGTAGTTTGGTTTTTGTTCTTCTGCATAAAACATCCCATTTCTGTCTTCCCTTTTAATCCATGCTGCAGACAGGTGCTTTCCCATCATTACGTAGCAGACAATGCATCCACAACAACAGCAGAGAGACAGGCATTCTGTCCCACAAGGCATGGCATGCTAATGCAAAGATGATGAAAATGCAAATCAATGAGAAGGACCAGGAAACCAGTCCTGCCCTGTAACTGTGGTGACAACCACCAGAGAAGGAGAGGACTGCTGATGGAAGGGTCTGTCATCTGGGGAGGGCTCACACCAAAGATTGTGAGCTGGGCATACGAGAGCGCTTTAGGCAGTAGATGGAGTGGATGGAGCAGATAGACAGGAATACCACTGGTAGCAATGCCTGGTATTTCCATGCCATAGATTTGTACTTGGTACTTCACCTTTCACTAAATGAGAGGGTGTGGCTGCTTTCTGCCTGTGCAAACCTTTACCTGTGGCATTTGCTCTTCCTCTTCCTATTGAGTCTACGCCAGTCTGGAAACCTCTATGAAGGACATACACTATTTCTCTGGGATGAACTTTGCCCAATGACTTGAATAGTTCAGGAAAGAAAGGGAGAGGAAGATCAGTTTCTTTCAAACTCCCTCACCTTTGGCTGGAACTCAGCTTCCCATATTCCTCTAGTCTACTAAGCTATGTAACTTCACAACAGAGACTGCTTAGGACTCCTTCTACGGGCTACCACAGAATCAGACCGGAGGGGTGCCACTACTGCAAGGGTGGTTTTTTTTAAAAAAACTCACATGTGTATCAGCTGCAAAGTCTGATTTTCAGAAACCGCTTCCATTAATAAAAAATTGACGTAGCAAGTTCTTGAAGTTGCACATGCTACAACTGTAAAAGAACTCCCTATATTTATTCTTAGATTATCAATTCTGTTTAACCTTAAGATAGAATCAATCAGTTCCCCTTAATCCCTATAAATGCTTTTTCTTTTAAATTGTTACTTCAATTTTTCAAGTCTTCAGTTCACAAAGGGATAGGAATTAGCTCTGCAGACATAACAAATTAGTCATATTGATCCTGCCAAAAGTACTAAATTATTAATAATCAGCCCCTCCCTACACAGCCAGCTTTAAACTCACAAAAAGCCTTTATGAAATCTCTGATGCAACCATCTGGGCAATGTACAAAACTTTTTTTTTGTTCCTCAAATCCATTGTGTGGTTTAATCTTCTCCACTGTTTTCTGTTACTTGGGATATACAAGGAGGAAAATATAAAAATAGATTTTGCCAGTTTTGCTTTCATGTTTTGGGAGGTGGCTAACATTCTTAAATGCACTAAAGTTGCACCAAAGGGAAAAAGATAAAAAAGAAGAGAGAAAGTCAATATTCTTTAATGGCGTTCCAGCTGTCTTAGTTCTCAGAGCCTTGTTTGCAGACAGCCATGTCAGCACTCCAAGTGAAATAAACTTTATTGGCCTGAAGTGCCAATAGTGAATGACTGTATTACAATTGCTGATATGCATACTCTGGTGCCAGAGACTGCTTAGACAGAATGAATATTGTTGTTATAAATTACTCCTCAGAGTAGAGAAAAAAAAAAAAGTAAACACTTCTGCTCCATTCTCAGACAAGTGGCTGTACTGAGGTTTATGCCTGTTAGATTTGCATTTCGAATGAGCTGTGCTTTCTCTATGAGGATACTGGAGCACTATTTAGAGATGGTCTTTCGATAGTGTGCTGTGTTTCTCCCACATCAGTGCAATCCTTATGCATTCCCTCCCCTATCATCAACATTGTACCCTTGGGGAGATCACAAGAAGGATTAAAGAGGTTATTCCTATAATGAGAGTCATATTCTACTATCTTAATTCAAAGTGAGTTGTCTTTTTCCTCTGTAAATGTCTCATCAGTTTAAAAAGGGTACTCCGAAAGAGCAAAACTTTGATATCTTTGTACTGGGCGACTATATATAGTCAATGAACACATGATGAAAGTACTACTGTGAAGCAGGCTGGTAGCTTCATTATCATATAGTATAAAACCATGAAAGACTAGAATAGCCCTAGTGACTCCAGCACCTATTCATGTAATAAGGTGGTGTTAGAAGATAAAAACTAGTCTGAATAAGCTGCTGAAGTCATTAGCAGAATCTGGACCTTAACCTATAATTTACGTGTGCTGTATATTCATAAGCATCACATGAGACCCTCTAACTTATCCATATGAAGTAAAACTTTGCAACTTTACATTTCATGCTTTTGTGAACCATGTTTGCTATTAGATGTCTGGAAATCTGTTCACAGTTGCACTTTACTCATTCACTAAATGTATATGGAAGAAACATATGTTCATGTGTTAACAGTTAGATCAAGGTGAGTATACCTTACAGGTCACAGTCAGATTGTAGTTACTTTAGAATAGAATAGCATAGCATAGAATAGAATAGCATAGCATAGCATAGAATAGAATATTTCAGTTCAAAGAGACCTACAATGATCATCTAGTCCAACTGCTGTTACTTTCATATTCACCAGGATTTTAGCAGGGCATTTACACTGCATTTCTTCTCTCTCTCTCTCTCTCTCTCTCTCAAAAAAAAAAAAAAAAAAAAAAGGCCTTTGTTAAACACTGCATATGGTTCTGCATAGCCCCTGGCCAGCTCTACGGAGTTATCAGAGTCAATGTCCTATTGCTTAGCTACCACCCTCCCACAGTTAGGTCTTGAAACGAAGGACTGGTCCCGACCAGTTGACTACTCTTTGTTCAGAGGCCCACAGAAATTTAGCCCTGTGACTAATCCTGTGTGCTTTCAGTCCAAGATGAAGTTAAAGTGATATCACAGCAAACAGGCAAACCCAATATTCAAATGCAATTTACAGCCTCATACCAGTTCTTACAGACATAATGTAAGTCACCAGAATCAGACAGAATTAATCAGTTATGAATAGACAAGTTACCCTCAATATCACATTGTTATAAACCAAGACAAATCTTCCCTGCTAACCACCAATGTATTTCTAAGTAAAGTTTTAAAATTATGTATAAATCTCCACTACATATAAATCAACATTCTTCCACTGAAATTAGGAGCAGACCCTTGTTATTTATTAATAATGGTATAAACTAAATATATGGTCATACTTTTTCTGCTATTGGAAACATAACAACAGGAAAAAATCTCTTAAGATTGCCCTTAGAACTCCCCAAAAGCCTGGTGTGTCACTCTGGACTTCTGTTTTGTTTATTCTTTTGTTTCTTGTGCTATTTACAGACACAAACTTATGCAAAAGTTTTAAAATGCCATAAAATTGATAGCTTCTGAACTCAGACATAGAAATGTCAACACAGTTTGGGTTTAGCTCAAATGTAAAAGATCTTTGAAGTTTATATGTGCTTAGATTTTGTTCCTAACTTTTGGCCAAGGTCTAGACTAGAGTGATAAAAATAACTTGGCAGCATCATGTATACCAAAGCCATCTGCGCCCAACTTAAGTAAATTTTTTGCCTTTGCTGATTAGTATTTTTGGGTCATTGCCACTCTGTATGGTTAAACTGGTATAGTCTTGCCAATAAGATATTTTAAACAGTGCAACAAGCATCTGCATCACTTAAAAGTACATCTTTTTGAGTCACGTAACCTACACTTACTTTTGTGGCAGCTGAAGTACGAAACTCAAGGCTCAGATTTTCTTTCTGAAGTGCTGTCTGGAAGCTTGAAGGAAGAGCTAGAATTGTAAAACAACAAATTATATCCAACCTCCCGTGATTAATATACAAACACAATGCTCTCCTTTTATTTAATTTAATGCCAGAATTAGATCAGTAAATGTTTTTTTTTCCTAATCAAAAACATTCCATTAAACAGCCTTAGGTCTATAAGGAGGAAGCAAAGAAAGTTACAGGTGATATGGATACTCTACTGATGACATTTTTTAATTCTATTTAGTGATTATAATTTTACTGTGACAATGTCTATAAGCCTCAGCCAAAATTATAAATCATTGTGCTAGAATCTGCAGACACAAATGTCATGAAAGAGTTCTCAGGCCCTGTAAATTAAATAGTTCCAAATCCATAATTTTTATCAGTTTAGCCACTTGCTTTTGTATATGAGGACCATACAAAAGCCTACTTGCTACCACTGGGGAGGTAATTTTATGTTTCATAGGTGAAAATTAGCTATATGATTGCTTTAAAGTCTTTTCACTGTATATAGCAGAACTTATGTGAGCTCTACCCAACTTACCTTCACATCAGATTTCCACGAATGCCCCATACACCACGCCTTATGGGATTTAAAGAACTTAAATTACAATAGAATAATTACAATTGCAAATCTGCAGAAAAATGCAATGAGTTTCTACATTTTATTTCCAAGCTGACCTGCGGCAAAAAAATACAGGGCACACTTTTAAAAAGGACACTTCAATTACAATTACATGATAGTGCTAAAGGGAAACTGTCAAGGTAAGTCTATGTCTTGACCTACTTTTCTCTTTAGACTTTCAGGCAGAATTCTTTGTCCACGTTCTAAAATAAATGGAGAGCTTGGGAAATGAATTAGAATGAGAGCAATGGAAAGTGAGGTCCTAGATGAGGTACAGACTTAGGCAGAGAAGTCAAAGGGTTCTGCACGTTCCCAGCAGAACAGCTGAGGTGCAACAGAGAGCAGAGATTTTTGGGAGTGAGAGGTGAGGCTTCATCTTCTGTCCTTGGCTTTTACACTAAGGCATCTGAGATAAGGAAAAAAATTAATGCTACATTTTTTCGTATTGACAATTGCCGAACTGTAACTGGGCTGAACACCTTCATTCCTGTTCTGCACCCCACATACCAAGAAAATGACAAAAATTTTGCATATTAATGACTTCTCTTAGTTATCTTTTTAAACCATCCATGTCATATTAACATTTACTTGTCTAATTTTTTTTTTTTTATTTTTCCCTTAAGGGAAAAGAGTCTGATGTTCAGTTGCTAAAATCAGCTCATTTTTCTGGTGGGGTCCAGCTCTCTCAGCTCCAATTCCAGACCATGCAAATGTATAGATATAAAATCAGCATGAAAATCTACTGAAAGAGCTCATTCTTATCCCTTATTTATAGTTCTTACTCATTTTCAGAGAACAGAGGTATACAGGTATTGTATAATCATACCAGTAAAACACAGAGGTGCAACATAGGGAAGAGAAGAGCCCTGGGCAGGAGGTGGGGCGCTGAGGATGCAGCACTGCTGCTCTGCCCATTGCTAAATTAAAAGCACTTGCTAATACCCTTGTTTAGAGACTCCATCTCTACAGACTGCCATGTTACAGCAACAGTTCACAGACAAATGCTTAGATATGTTGAAGTTAATGAAAATATACTAAAGCTAAATGTTGCTTTGCTGCATTAGGGCCTTTCCAGTGTAAAGAAGCAGTCATTGCTGTCTGCCAAACAGATCATTGATACATAGGTTCTCCTCATCATCATCCTGCCTGCTTGTATCTATCCTGTTCCTCATCTTTTGTCTCAGGCATAAGCAGATACCATGCTAACAGCCTCATCTTCATTCCCAGAAAGGAAAAAAAGAACACAACAACAATGAATGAAGGTGCGTGTCATTCGCATATCAACTTTCTGGAAACACCAGCTCCCTGGTGTTAAGTGCTGTAGCAAGGTGCATTTAGCAAGTGGAATTCAGGTGTTGAAGTAACAACTATTTCCTGTCCTTTAAGAACAGGAGAAAGGCCATACAGGATCCGTCCAGCCCAGTTTTTTGTCCTGAAAAGGAACAAAAGCAGGTATTGGCAGATGATTACAAGAATAGATGCTTATGACACCTTTTCTGCCACCAGTTACTAAGTGGGGACTTTCTGAGCCAGGCATAATCGTACAGAAGAAAGACAAGAGGAGCTACTCACTTTTGTTGCTGCTGCAGCAAGGAGGACGGCTCACTGTAGTTATTATGAATATAAATTATAATAAAGCCATTTTAAAACCTGCAGAAAGTATCTCCACTGCATGCTGTAACAGGCATAAAAAACCTGCCCAATTTTGGCTTTGTATTGCTGTGAGAGAGGTGTTAATGACCTATTGGAACTGAAGGTGATTACAGGTCTCATTAAACAAATGGGTGGAGTAAGCATTCAACTACTCTGGGTAGTAAAACCAGCTGTATACACAGGAGCCAAAACCCACTGCCACCTGACAAGACCACGTTGTCTAAAGAAATGCAGGAAACAGAAAAATGGGTGTTCCTGTTGTGTAAGTGATGGCGTAGGCAGCTGGCAGGGAGCCCTTGCAGAGGAACTGTTGCTTGAGCCAGGACAGAGAAGCCCAAGGCTTCCTAGAATAGTTGTCCAAATGCAAATTAATCCCACTACTAATCAGATACATGAGACACACATGTTCCCTCAAAAATTCATCAAGAAAAAAATTCATCATTTTCTTTCTTGTGGCAAAGGAGTAATTTTTGAAAATCTCAGGTTTCAGCTACAAGCCATTGAAATAGCGAACGTTACTTGTAGTATGGCTTCTTGATTGGTGTTTTGCTTCATCTGCTTAGACTTCTGCAGGACACTTAAGATATACAGTGCTTACGTATTCCTCTACACTTAGTCCTCAGAAATATTTCAGTTGATTCATCTGTAAAATGGAGACCACAGAGAATTTGTCTGGAAAGAAGCAGAATAACTATTGAAGAAAAGTGCTTTATAAATACAAGGTATTAATTATCCCTAGTTCACCTGCCTGCTTTCATAATGAGGACTGTCTGTCAGGAAAAAAATATCTAATATCTTCTTTAATTAATCAAACAAGTTAAAAAATAATAAAACAGGAGCAACAAAATCCTTAAGGCTTGTTGCAACAGATAAACAAGAATAATAAAGGATAATAAAAAAGCATTTATTTGTAGCATATACATTTATTCCAGGATTGAATTTTAAAATATTCTTATTTCACTGAATGTGTAGTAACACAATAATGGAATTCTACATTTAATATATTGTTCCCAGCTTCAGCAGATGAAGCTGATAAAGTTTTGGAACACAGAAACATCTTCTGATAGAATTTATGCAGCTGCTGTCTCCATGGGGCATCTGAACACTGCTGTATTGTCCAGGGTATCCTAGTACATGTGTAGATGTGGCAGATGGGGACATGGTTTAGTAGTGGGCTTGGCAGTGCTAGGTTAATGGTTGGACTCAGTGATCTTAAAGGTCTTTCCCAATCTAAACAATTTCATGATTCTATGTTTACCTGAACTGGTTTTTTAGTAAGTGGGCGTATATTCAGTAATAGTGCCATGTGTATGCATGTAACATATCACAAAAATGCATTTAAAATTATACCCAGTTCTTTTATAATGTTAAATCTTCAGTGCACTTTGATATCAGAAACTAATTAGCTCTAATGATAGTCCTGGGGGGTACATGGGAGCCTACACCAGTATTCCTGTTTTACAGAGAAGGAAAACTGAGACAAGGTAGCTGCTAAAGTGAGTGTGAATTGGTAGCACAGCCAGCAGGATGGTCTCTGCATGTTTCCAGTTAGCTAGCCAGTGTTGCCCCTGTGGGAAGCTTAATTTCCAGGTTGCACTGTGCCTTGTGACACTTTCACATCAAAGGCTCACCGAGTGACACCTGGCCTGCAGGTGGTGATTTGTTTCATCTGTGCACTTCATACCCCGACAGGGAAAAGCAAAGCTAAAGCTGACCCACTGGGGCAGGTAGGAAGTCTCTGTCCCCCATGCAGCAGGTTTAGTCACTTCTATACAGATCCTGTAATGTGATTACAGAACCAGCTTAGAGGGTTTTGCTGCTGACTCCATCCTAATGACTAAGCCTGCCTTTAGAGAGACTGTGCTCGGGCTTGTTACCCTTCAGCCAGAACCCCTGACAGAATGCAGGTAGGATTCTTCCTCAGTGCCTCCTGAAAAAAGCTTCAGAAGATAAACGGCTTAAACGCCTTCAAGAGGGCATATTTTGCATCAGCCACAGGATTTGTGAAGACCAGGCCTTGTCCTCTGCAACCACTTTTCCTGCATCTGGATGGCAAAAGAAGTTTGTTTCAGTGTTGCAAGTAGAATGCTGAGCATCCTCCCAGGGACCAGTTTTGCAATCCACAAACAAGATTGTACTTCTACAGCTGTTGCCAAACCAGTAGCTGCTGGTGACTCTGTGAGGACAGGCAGCAGTGAAACTTGGTTTCCTATGAAACTCTGACTTGTTGACTACCAGCTCTGGCAGTTGTGACAGACGCCTCAATTGCAACATTTATGAAGATTTTACTGTATATTGTACTAGTTGTGCACTTCAGCCTTTCCCTCAAGCACGGCTATTTATGGGAAGCTGTGGTATGTTTAGTCTCCCCTCCCCATTTATCTTCACAGCTGGAAGAAATTAATTGTTTTTCAGACCTTTACCTTTCTAACTGTATCACTAACTTTATATTCCTCCTTGATAGGGAGAGACACACACTGGACATGGTTACATACACTTTGTTTCCTTAGGCAAAGAAGCAAAAATACTAATAAATACCTTATTGTTTTCTCTAGTCTGACTACAGAAGGGTGAATTACTTGCTGAGCCTTCCAAAGAGTATTTCTGTCTGTTATTCTGAGAAAGGGAAAGTAAGGGGGAAGGGTCATGTTGGTGAGAAAGGCTGTGTACTTCCCTTTGGAGAAATGCCACTGAATGGTCAATACATATTTCTATGGAGACAGAAAGTTCGGCTCATACACAGCCAGATTTGATTATCCAGTTTAAAGCAAACATATGCAAAAGCAGTGAATCAAATCCAACAAGTCAAAATAAAATAAAGTACATGCTGTCTATTGATAATAGACAATTGCATACACAAATGAGTTTTTTCCTGTGATAATCCCTTTTGGGAACTTCTAATGGCTGCGTCCACGTCAGAGCTGTGAGAATTCTACTAAAATACAATGACCTGCTATGCAAACACCAGCCTTTGAAATGAGCGCTTGTTTACCAGTTGCTGTTTCACATGGCTCTTTAAGATGTGTTAGACTTTTGCGTAGATAGGAACAGCTTCAAAATCTTTTCCTGTTCTTCAGTGTATTGACTCAGTAATGTACCTGCAGAGGTACTTGGGAGAGAGTAACATGCAGACCGTCACACCTGGGAGATGTATTTGTCAGAGCAGGATTCTGCTTAGAATCTTAATGGGATTTATGAACAACCAGCATTGCTGCAGCTCTGTCTTTCTAGTAACAAAAAAAATTTCACCTCTTTTGGTTTTTTTAGACAGTAAAAACCACTTAGCCCTACTGCGCAGGACTTCTTTCTAAAATTTACATGGGACAAAAAAAGACATGAGTGCAGGCATGCTAAAAAATGGCCTATTATACTGTGGAAAGCAGATTCACTAATTTTATGTGTTTTCCATACGCTGCCGGAGAATAAGGGTCCAGGGTGGTGCAATGCAGCTTGATGAGAGCTGTGTTTGTAACAGTCAATGTCCAGCCACATCTACAGCATCTCTGAACTAACAGCTATTCAGGGTCTCTGACTGTATAAAAAGACCTTCAGATAATTTGGCATAACTCTAGAGAAAAACAGACAAACAAGGTCAGAGAAGATTGTTAACTCAGTTTCTCCAGAACGAAAAAGAAGTAGCGCTCTAGATCTCTTGATTATATCATCATTTTTCTCAAAAACATCTCATATTTTTTCACTTTTACATCTGATCTTAAAAGGCCATTGCTAATGTATTTATTGGAGGCTGAGGAGGAGAATTTGTTTTGTTCATTTTCTGACTGCTAAGAGTGAACAGAAAGGTTTCTTTAAGTTCTTCTTCAGATCACTGAAGAAGATCTGAAGAATCAGATCATTGTAGGTCTATTTTAAAATAGGACCTGAAGCAGCCTTCCAATTGTCTGTCATCCTTGACAGCTCTGTCTCTTTGCCTTATCCATCTCATTTGGTATTCAGGATTACCTGCCCATTCCTTAGTTAAACTCAGTGGAGCAAATTCTGGCTTTTAAGAATACACATATTGCTTGAAATGCTCAAAGCTGTCTAGAACTATTTTGCTACAAGATTTCCATCAAATTTAATGAAATTTGTAGAGCTACATACCTCAGCTGGCTTTGCAAATCTCAGTTATTGTCTGCAATAGGATTCCTGCATTTGTTTGCAATGGCAAAGTTTTAGCACTATAAACTAAACTTTAATAAGGGATTATCTTTTTCACGTATATCTCAGTTGAGAACTAAACTTGGTCAGGCACAGGCTTTAAAATTATTTCCATTTCATCCTTCTTGAAACAATAGAGTTTGTTTTTCCTTTTAAGGAAACTATAGGTTTCTATTAAGAAAACAGGTTGCACAACAGCAACAGTGTACTTTAAAATTTTCACAATCAAAAGAAAATGTTAAACATTAGTAAAATGAAATATTTTCAAAGACTCAGAACAGAGATTTTGAAAACAAATGTTGAAACTCAGAAGTTTAACACAAAACAGAATTTGCAGTCTTCACTACCCTCGTTAAAAGCTTTATATTATTAGTTACCCAATGTCTTCAACTCTCTACAGTGTAGCCTCTGAAATAATTATTCATAATTTCTTAATACTTTATAAACAGACTTTTTATATAGAATAGGATCTACTTTTCTCACATTTAGAGATGTAGGCTCTCAGACTGTAGTCAGCTGTTTATAGACAAGGCTAGGCAATCAGCAGGGTAAATGACATGGAAACAACAGGACAAAAGCAACTTGTCCAGCTTCTCTGTGTGCTATTGCAATTTTTTCTTTGCATAGCCTTTTCTTTCAGAAACCATAAGTCCAAAAAAGTGTAGGACATGGCGAAATCATCAGCAGAGCACTACAGAAGCTTTGTGCAAGCTGAAAGAGAGAGGTGTCCTCAGAGCACTGAGGGATGCTTCCCTGCAGCCTGCCGACAGAGAGGTCCTTATTCATAGGCAATAAAGGTGGTGCTGGGGTGCACATCACACAGTCCAAAGGGCTTGGTTCCTCACAAGGCTGAGTGTCTAGCTTCTTTGTAGCAGGAAGGTGGAATGTTACTTCTGATCTTGATACAGGCTAGGAAAGTGTCCTGGGCATAGCTGTGGTCCTTAGTCCAGCAATATGAAAGTAACATCTTTGAAAAGTACCTTTTGAACTACTGAATATAAGGTCACATATAAGGAAATACTAAGTTATTCTTATCCTTGTGTATATGCAATGTTAAACATTAGTAATATGAAATATTTTCAAATACTGAAAATAGAGATTTTGAAAACAAATGTTAAAACTCAGAAGTCTAACACAAAACAGAATTTCCAGTCTTCACAGCTTGCAAACGTCACTGAAGTGAAGTGGCTTCGCTAAGCCAAAACATCAATCTCACACCATTCATACAGGATGGTAATTTAATTCCCCTTTGGCAAGGGGATGAATGGGACCTGATTTCCTATATACTATACTCTGTTCTGCTAAACCGAAGGGAGTTTGCCAGCAGCAGCATCCCTAGCATCTTTGCCACAGCTTAGCCTGGAAAGTTTGCCCCATGAATACCCCCAACATGAAGTTGTGCAGGTAGGACTGTCAAAGAAATGCTTGCTTTTGTATCCAGAAACAGCTCAACTCTTGACAATCACAGACACAGAATTAGCAATTAAGTGCCGGTTTTGCAATTGTTAAATAGTAATTTGTATCCTAGTAAGTGTAATAATAATCACATAATAGATATAACACTATATAAAAATATTCTCTGTGTTAAAAGAATAGTTTGAAGATTAATGAGTTACTTGTTTTGTACCAGTGCTCCCCATTATTAGTAGGAACCTTATGCCACTCTTTATCCATATATAAATAATAAATACTGCCCTAAGGAACATGATGGGAATTTGAAAGTATTACATTAAATAAAGAATGAATTCCAGTTACTTTTGTGGATAGTTTCATTTATTGATACAGCAATGGAGGAGTTAAACTAAGATATTTTTTTTAGCTCCTCAATGGAATCCACACCAATTTAAAGGAGATTGAAAATATTCATGGAATTAGAAAGGATGCCATTCTGTGAGTTACGTTTGAATTTGGTTTTAACTACTCTCTTTTATATTGTCTATAACACATATCTAAATCTTTTATTTATTTGTAATATTTTTCTTCCTCTCTCCTGTGATCCACTTCTGTCTTCCCTGATGTGTTTTTTCCATGCAGTTCAGGCAAACAGTCCCAACAGAAGAACCAGGTGCTTAGGTTTGTTATATGTCTTGCTGGATACAAATCAGTGCAAACAGAGATAGGGCAGGCACGTGTGGAGGGGCAGTGGGTGTGAGGGACTCTCTGCGTTCCACAGTTGAAACACTGCCTTGGTTCTGAGACAAAGTTCTCTGTTTTCACTGAATTGAATAAAAAGCAAAAGGAAAGCACCAACCAAAAGCCCTTAGATCAGGATCTTTGAGCTATTTAATATAACATCCAGTCAAAAGGGGAACATACTCTCTGATAGTATGTTCAGTCTAAAGCATGCCAGTCTGTAGGCTGTCCCCAAATAGACATGCATATCCTGGCTGATGTAAATCCTAATGTAATTAGTGAAAGAGAAAGCCTTTCAAAACCAGCAGAAGGGTCCCCCTCACTTTTTCTAGCTTCACAGGTGGATGCATAAGCTCTACGCAGACCTGGGAGCATCAGTGCAGCTGCAGAAGTCTGTTAGCTATGCCATTATGACTTGATAAAAGCTTTGAAATTAGCCATCAGAAAAGGTGCTTTTTGGCTTCTGTCAGCAAGGAAAACATTACAAAAGTTAGGAATTGTAGAATAAGCACATTAATTGCCTTTCCCCCCCCTTCTTTTTCTTTCTGCTATGACAATTAGTCAAATAATTAGCAGTAGAGGCATTTAAATTACAACTAAGCTCCAAAGTTAATTCTGTGACCACAGTTCCCCAGAACTTTCATTTTAGCCTGCCTGCAGACTCAGGAAGACATCAGTAGTCTGACCAAATTTGTTTTATTAAGTGAAGACTTTAGATTTTTAAAAAATAATAACAAACTCGTATTTTTATTAATCAGAATTTTTTAAAAATCCTCACTTACATTCCCAAATATATTAAATATCTGTAAAAGGAGTACTAGGTGATGAAACATTTTTTGCAGACTTGAAATCAAAGAACATACTCGTTTTTCAGTAAGCATAGAAGAAGAGATGGTAGCTGATGGTAAAAGTGGATAAGTAGAGTATTTTCAGTTCTAGTTTGGGGAATACAGTATTTATTTGTTACACATAGTCTGGCCAGGAACATTGAACAGATTGTCTTATAAATTCACAAGATTGTCTTGTAAAGTTTAACATATTCTTATTTATCAAAAAAGTTATATGCTCTGGACAGGGGAATAAGTTTTATCCAATTGTGTTGCTATAAACTTCTGAAGATATGCTTGCTATGTTGTACCCACACCTCTACTTCATTTATGATGATGAATAGAAGTATAAAGTAAATATTTGCTTTTTATTCATGACTATTTTAAGTTAATTATATAGTAAGTTTAACAGCAATCAGAAGCATAAATACATGGGAAAGCAAACCCATCATTAGTCTCAAAAGCATCAGTGTTTTAAATTTTTAGTCAACAGTTAAAATAATCTACTGCAAGATAAAAAGATTGCTTTCCTGGTGAATAAATGCTCCAACTAAAGAAGTCTTTATAAGAATCTCATTGCTCATTCAACTCTCCAAAACCAGGTGAACAGAAATCTGTCTGAACATGATGCTTGACACACTACACAAGTAGACCATGCAGTCTACAAGTGAAAAGATTTTGCTCGTTAGCAGCAAGACTTTTAAAACTATAATTCATATTTGCTAAATAAGAAAATGTTAGATCAATTTCAAAATGTCCATCCTGGCTTCATAATATGAATGATAGTACTGGCCTAAATTCCCAGAAATCACCAGTGATATTGAAAACCAGGGCTGAGAGATCATTTTAGAAAGCAGATGCAGAATGTTTTCTGAAATTAAAAAGTCAGCTCAATATATTCAAGGGGTAACCAATAAAGCAAGTCAGTTGCCTATCAGTAATCACACTGGATGTTGAGGCTTTGGCCTGGTAATAGATAAAATTCTATTTCACAAGTGCTTTATCTGAGAGAGTAAATTGTATGCTAGAAGTCTGCACATGTGTGTGCATGTGCAGCTGAGACAGGTTAAATTGTACATGTTTGTTGGCTTGTGAAAATCAGTGAAGATGTGTTGGCTCTGCAAAATTGTACTGTATTATACCTAAAAGGATTTATTACTAACCTTATTGCTTCTGTGTTTACATTCAAACTCCAGGCTGATGTCTCAGTGTTATTTCTCAGCGATGTCTGGTGGTGTGTAGAAAGAACTGTCCATGATGGTGCACTATTAGAGCTCTCAGAACACAGTACCTTAGGAAAGAGGTTTTCTGTAACTTAGGAAAGAGGTTTTCTGGTTCAGAAGGATAATAATGTGTTCTTAAAAAGCCACAGAAAGAAACCAGCATGAATATAAATCTTAGACTTAAGGAAATATCAAATCAAAACTGAAATTAACCTGTGTTTTTCATGTGGGTACAAAATCAGAATGCATACGATGCAAACTTGGCAGCTGTAGGAGTTCAATATCTAGCTTACAAAACCTGAAAATCCTTCTCTCCTCTCCCTCTGATCTTGCCCTTTATATTTTGCAAAATGCCTTGGAAGCAGGGACTCCAACACATAAGGATAAAGCTGCCCTGTGAGAACCCTCTTCTGAGTTCAGGAACAGTAGGCAGAATTGCAGACAGAAAGGGCTGTATACAATAGAGCTGCTGATAGGAAGAGCAAAGCAATGTAGTGAATATACAAGGTTATTGCAACTTGGAGGATTGCTAAAGTCTGTCAGTGGCCTCTTAAATGCCCTTCGCGCCTTAACATTAACTTCTTTCTCTCTCCCCGAAGAATATTTACCTCTTTATTTTGTTTTCTTCATTGAAAAATCTTGTATTTCTTATTGTTGTATCACAGCACTTAGGACAGTATTAATCTTATCATATTAAAAGTTTCTTGCCAATATTCTTCCTTTTGCAAATCAAGTTTATAAGGGTATCTGAGATGGATAATGATGCTCTTAGGTCAATGTCTGTGCACATGAGAAAACGAATACAAACCTGACCTAATGTTACACAATGTTTTCAGAAGCAGCCCAGGTGACAGTAGATGTGCGATCTCCTGTTGAAGCCTTCTAGCTAGAGATACTCACTTGAGTGGGCAAGGTGGGCTTTAGCATTTGATGAGAAGCACTTTGGAAAGGAGCAGCACGGCTAAGAAATTTCATGTAACAGATTATGTAGAAGAGGAGAACTAAAGGACATCACCTCTACTTCAGAATACTTTCAGATTTCTCTTGCACATATATTTTAGTGCTTGCAACCTAGTATAGGAGATCTTAAGGCTGTCCATTTTTGTCTATCAAGCACATGGCAGATGTGGTGACTTTGTGTGTTATGTTTTACTGTGTTCATGTAGGTGAGACAGTGATGAAGATATGTGCATGCAACCTGGTTTTGGTGTGGAAGACTAGCATAAGAGAAAGTTTTACAGGTAAGTCCTTTTCAATACCACCGAAGGGGACAGGAAAACAGTTCATAACTGAGTTTGTGAAAGCAATGAAAACAAACAAAAAAACCAGGTTAAAAATGAATGAGAAAATATGAAAATAAGAAAATGACCCACATTCTCTGTCTGTGCTTGACTTGCTGCTTTCTTCAAAGCAGTGGTATGTTGGACACTGGTAATGTTTCAGAAAATATACTGGAAACTAATAACACTGTGTGGAACCACAATGCCCAGAAGATACAGGGATTGTGCTGTGAAAACTGGCAGGTACTTGACAACCTTTGCTTGTCTGTGTAATGGTTAGAGGCAATCATTTTGATCTGACTTTGGAAAACAAACGTATAAGCCATGAACACCAACACAGATAGAGAATAGCTTTTTAAACTGGCTTTTGCATTCTCCCAGGATAGCTGCATTCTTCAGGGTTAGTGATAACAACTGTCTAGTGTTTGCTGTGAGAACCCACGCCAGTAAGATCAGAGGATTCTTCTAATTGACTTCAAATAGAATAATCTGAGCGAGCGCTTTCTGTAAACACCACAGCAGTATTTTTTAGCTCTACACTAATAGCATATCTCTAACCTTACATGAGGTCTTCAGAGGGGCCAAGTCGATTCATTATTTGCCAAAAATGACAGAGATTGGTGCAATCCGGCGGTGCTGCCAACATGGCACCACCCTGTTCTTTTATCATTAGCACAGAAAGAAATGTCAGGGTTTTGTTTGTTTTGTATTTGAATGTTATATAGTTCAAAAGGCCATGTTTACAGTAAAAGAGTTATTGTTGCTGGCTCCAAATATTAGAGACAGTTAGCTTTATTAAGGCAAAGCTACCCTGCATGCCTGGGTTTTGAGCCAAGATGTATTTCTGTGACCATTTACACATCGCTGTAGTGAGTCTGATTTTCCCATAGTTCATCATGGTTAGAAATGAGAAATGATCTATCTTTACTATGGAAGTTTGTTGTTGTGAATTTTTGCCTTAATGTGCCTCTCCTACAAAAATACAGGCATGTAAATTTTGTAACACCAAGTATTCATGCCCTAAGGAGAGAATGAAAGCATTTCAGAGATCAAGGTAAGACTGAACGTGGGAAAGGATTAGATATGGGACTTTCTACTAGGCTCCTTTGACTCCAGTTCTAGTATCAAATTAGTCATGGTCATGTATGACTCAAGGAGAGGTAATTAATCTTTCCTTTTCTTATTTCTTCATTTTTCACATTGCACTGAGAAAGCATAGATCAGCAGTGGGAATACACAATATAAACACTGATAACAGCTTGTCTTTCACAGAGATCACCAACTTAGAAATGCACATAGCAAAAACCACGTTGTGCCAAAAGAAGTCAATGAGTTTGTAACTGGTTTCAATTAACAGTTTCTACGTGAGGTGTAACATTAGTTATCTGCTGCCTAATGGCACACAGCAAACTGTGGCACTCATTCTCTGCTGCCTTCAAACATGTCACAGGAACCAAATACATTACTATCAGCCTCTTCCAACGACTTCAGCATGAGCAGGAAAAGTCCAGTAGAAATACACAATTCTGTGATAGAGTCCAATTAATGTAATGAAACATAGGTACATGCACAAGTTTTTAGATTTTAAAATTATTAACTCTTTCTTAAGTTTACATGTCATACTCTATTTCTAGACAGTGTAATGACTGAAACCTTAAAAGAGTCATGGACTCACTTTACAATCAGTACTGGAAAAACCTGTGTTTATTTGAATTCTAGATGAGGACCTTTTTGACACCAGGGTCCAGCACAATGCAAAAAGATTTTTTTGCCTTCAGAAGGTTTTCCAATTTTCAGCTATAAGCTCTAGCATCCCAAAATGCTTCTCTGAAATTGACCCTTTGGATATGGAATAGCTGCCCACTTAACACACTCATTCAGGAGTGGGTTTATTGTACAGAGTATGCAGAGAGATAAATTTTAGCCTACAGAAGCTAGTTTTTGTAGGTCTCTTATACAGTCTGTGAAGAAAGATAGGTCCTTCCACAAACAGTTCCCAAGCTCCTGTGCTGAATAACTTCATGGAGTAACTTCATACCCTCTATGGACTGTAGAAGAAACCTGTGGACATTAGTTTCACCAAGCTCATGTTTGCTTTTATGGATGTCCTACTAAATTTCCCACTCTTCCAGGTGTTTTTCTTTTTCACTTATAATCTTAGCATCTTCTTTGCCTTATAGTTGTGGATTTGTTAGTGAGCTTTTTAAGAAAGTTGATATATTCACCCTGGGGTGGCAAGTCAGCACAGAGAGAAGCCCCTGCCTTCCTGGCAGCAGAGGAGCTGAAGCTGCGCTGCTTGTGATTTCCACTGCTTTCAGCAGCTGGCAGTGGATGTCATCGGAGACATTTCAAACATGGCTCTTGCCAGTTAGTCTGGAAAGCACCTCTGTTTACAGTGGCATTTTATCCATAGTCAGTAAAGTCATATTTGTTGGTGACAAAGGTGAATATGAGAAAACATACAGTAGTCTTACCAGTCAAGACTGTTCACAGTGTGGGAGATATCTGCAACTTTTCTGCCTGCAATAGCAAGTCACTGAAAAATACTACATACACTTCCTTTGTTTCCTTTTTCCTATGAGAAGACACCTTCTTTTACACATTTTCCACAGGTATATTAAAATACATTTCCTCACCATCATGGCAACTATGAATTTTAAATGGGAGAAATTGCCTTCAGATAGGAAACACAAGCCAGCGCAACGCATTTGTACTGATTTGTCCTTGAATGGCCCATTGCCATTTTATCCTCCCTATTGGTGTTATTTTAGAAAATCAGCTGTGATTTCTGTTGTGATAAAGTGGCTGTCATATTAGGCACTACCTACAAAAGCAGAAGAAATGGATAACATTTCTTCCATTTTATTCTGGCACACAATATTTGCTAGTGTAAATATGTTTTGAAAAGGTACATTTATTTGAAGCAAAGCTTTTCTTCTAAATGGCTGTTTTACTGTCTGTCCAGTTGGAACATTCAGATTCCTTGAGATGTACATTCTTTAACTAATCACCAGAATTGTAAATCAATAATCAGATTAGTAGCTTCTTACAGAAAGCAAGGGATTTGTTCTCCCTGACTAACAGTAGTCATGTAGCTTATAATTAGGATTAGTCCTTTCAGGAGACTGAAGATTACAATGATATGTATACTACGGCATTTTTTTCTCCTTAGGTATCTCTTCCAGCTCTTTATTCCAACTTGGGCAGTACTATATGACTTATGTGTCTGCTCCCCAGATCACTGGACAAACCAAAGAGAGCATGATGTTTGCTTTTTAAATTGATAGAATTTGGCATTTTGAAAGAAGTTCCCAGCAGGATGGCCTCCCCTGCTGAAATATGTCAGTAGCCATCTCTCCTTGTCACCCAAATGACTTTTTTGATGAATGGTAGCAGCAGTTTTCCCTTGTTAGAGCTAGTTAGCTGAATGCTCATCACTATTGTTTTACCATAATTATCTTCAGGGTTAGGTGACGGCCAGACTCTTCCCCATTAATGCTACAATACTGGAGCTGAGTTTTATTCACAACTGTTAGCACCAAGGCATGAAAACAGATTGTGAATACTGAAAAAAACAATGCATCGCTCAGTCATGCAGAATATACAAAGGCATTTTTTTTATTCCTTCCTTTTATAGAAGGTATCACTTTAAAAATTCTTTGAAGTGTATAAACTTATAGTCATGTCAAATCAAAAGCTATTAATCTGTTGAGCAGGAAGGAATGAATATATTTTCAGGAATGCTTGTATGTCCCCGACTTAACTAAACTAAACATAATCTCCTGATGTCATTGCACGTCAGAGAAGGGGGAGAGAAAAGGAAAGAGGTAGGTAAAGTTTGTTAGTTAAATGTGATGTGGTTGTGTCGCTTGAAGTTATAACACTGGAAAGGTTTATATAGTTTGAGGCTTTACCACAAGTAAAGGGTAGAGGTGGGGGGAGAAATCTGCATGCTAATCTCTTGATGAGATAACATGTTACATGTCCCCTTACTGTAAACCCCCAGCCCGCTGCTGTGGACTGCACGGCTGTTATGTAAGCTGTGATTTGGATTATGAAACTGAGATCTGATTCCAATTCACTCATGGGGAAATAAGCCTCACAGGGCCTATTCAAATTTTCACAGAAAGCACCTGTTTGTGGTGCTCCTGTATCCTATTATGTTTCCCATGTAAGCCTGCCAGATCAGCTGCAGGAGGGAGAGGTCCCCTGGCACTGGTTCCCCATGGGAGACAGGGAGAAAGGGGAGGAAAAGGCGATGTCCAAGGAGTTGGATCTAGTCATGCATGGTATGCAGGGTGGGGTTTTTTGTTTAGTTGGTTTTTTTTTCTTAGCACAAGAAATTGAGGGTTTTTTTCTAAGCTCTCGATTTGAACCTGCATGCTGTGGTATCTCTGTTGTCCTAAGACAGTGCTGCAGTTTTCTGCACATGAGCAAGAGGAAACACTGCTTGATAGAAGCTTGTTTCTTTTGGTTACCATTTTCCCTCACACTCCTCTCCGAGCCCAGAGATTTAACCTGAACAGATGCAACATTTGTCTCCTTTTCTGCTACTTCCCCTTCTCACAGCCTGGTCAGCCTAAGGTTGTAGAATGACTATGTCCAAGTGAGGTGTGCTGTTATGTACTGTTGTTAATCTGCTTGATTTAGTGAATGAGACGGGCGTACAAAGTGCACACGGGCTGTAAGCAGTGTTGTGGAATGCAGTCTTGTTTGTATGGAAGTGAGCTGAAGAACGAATCCAACACAGAGCCTGCCTGAGCAGGCTGTGTCCCCACTGCAGAGGCTGCAGGCAGTAGGGACCAGGGAGGGCTGAGGTGTTCGTACAGTGCTGCCAGCTGAAGGTATTGGCCAAAGTATTGGAAACATACATCAGGGTAAGAGATTTGTTCCAGCAATTTGCAGGACAGCCTCCACCTCCCATAAATGCTTTTTTTCATTACATGATTTAAATAAATATTTTTAGTTTCAGTAGGAAGCTATGCATTATTCAAATGATAGTTCTGAGGCAATTTAGTCAAGATGTAAAAAGCACTTTAAATTGATTTTGAAACTATCAGCAGCAGAAAGGAAAAAAGGTGGGTGGGAGCACAAACTGGCTTATAAAATATTTACACAAATAATTGTATATTTCGTATCTTGATAGACTTATAATTTGTGATTCCCAAAGTACTAACGAACATTAGGTATTCTTGACACTGACTTTAATTAAACATGTCTTCAGTTCGTAAACATGGTGAGTAACAAGTTGCTCATTGGAAAAAAATTTATCATCATTTAAAAAAAAACAAACACAAACCAAACCCATTGTATTAAGCAGAAAAAGAAAGAACAGGAATGAATATGCTGTGTAGTCTTTTTACAAGTTGTAACGTAAGAGTGTTTAAAGCTGAATTGTAATCCAGTGAGGGTATTGCGTACCTTGCATTACCGATAAATTGTGCGGCAGTCATTGTCACTGAGGAAGAACTTCTGTTATTTAGTTCTGTCATGCTGTACGCATTTTTCCCAGCCATTTATATTAGGAACAGCTTTTGTGTGCCACATAAGTGAACCTGGCTCTAACTGCAACTGATTTACTGCTCTTGCCTGCAGGGCCATCATCTGTGTTCTTAGCAGAACTGGTGGACATACCAGCTTTGACATACTGTACAGGAAGGTTTTTTTTGTTGTTGGTTTTTTTTTGGTTTGTTTTTTTTTTTTTTTCCACAAAAATCAGGCTTGCCAAACCCCGAGGTCATCAGTCAAACAGAGTCACATTGACTGAGTAAAAGCCCAGTAGTTCTTGAGCTCTGGCCCACTATTTAACATCAAATTACAAGCTTATGTTATTTAATAAAAATTTAAAGGATGGCCTCAAGCTCAGAAAGCCATAGTGCACATGCCTGTCTTTAAGTGCGTGTGAAGTCCTGTGGATTTGAATGAGTACTTCCTGCAGAAGGCAATGGGAAGTTTGGGAAAAGTATCTGTAAGATCAAATGACCTCTTCTTTGGTCTTGATCTCCTTGTGAGATTCAAGTAATGTGTTTTTCTCAGACAGAGCCACTGTTCCTACCACAAAAAAATGCACGTAACTGAAAGTGGAGTCCTGATTCAAAGGCTAATGCTGCTTGTCACAGTTATCTTTTGGATGCACAGAAGTTTTGCTGGATGGACTCCTGACATGCATTCGTACAGGAGCATTGTGAACTCACACCAGGAGTCTCAGGCTTTGCGTGTAACAGTTCAGACAGTAGGTTTGGATCTCTTGGAAAACTTGACTTTTTGTTATCAAAAAAGGTGTGTAAGACACTGAAAATTAAGCATGCAGAGAAAAGGAGGCACTGGACAGAAGAAAAATATAAAATAGCTATTTTGGGAGAAAGATCTTTAGGCAACACTAATTTTCATGTTTGTTGAAAAAGTCATGCAACAAAAGTTGTTTTTTTGTGAGTGTAGAACTCGCTAATGTTCTTATGCCTCTCATATCTTGCTTTGCTTTTGATGACACAAAATTCTCACACAGAACACAAATAGGAAACAGAAGGAGTGAATAAACAACGACCTACTTATCTTGAGGTTTTGTGTTATTGCTGTCACTATGGTGTCAGAATGCCTCCTATATAAAATAGGCTTGTCTGGTGATCACAGATTTTCTAGGGTGCTTCATAACTACCAAAAGGAAATTTGAAAAGAACTTGCATTAAGTTCTAAGTCGGAGGCTTAGAAAGAATCTGTTTTCATTTAGAAATAAAGAAAAGTGACATTCATATTTGTAAAGGATTATAACCGAGTGCTGCAAGAGTTTATTGATGCTTTTTTCCCTCTGATTTCTTAATATTGCAGTGTATGGGAAAAGAATTTTGTCATGATGAAGAAGGTTTGTCATGATGCCATAAAGGTCATTTTATAGTCATTCTTATTTTGGGTGTATTATTATGGCCATTTAGATCTGGTAAAATAAATGAATGTTAAATAACTGTACTTTTAAAAAAGTATTTTCCTGGTGTATACATTTTTTCTAAAGTTTTCTAGTATAATGATGATCTGTACTATCTTCAAGAGATTTAGAAAAAATAATTCATATATACTTCACTGTGGCCATGGTTTCATTCCCAAAGCTGTTCATTCTAATAGCCTGCATATTTATGTAGGCAGTTATAGTTGTATACTTTGCCTTTAAAAGAAAAGGAAGCTGAGATCAAGTTTGTGCTGTGTGGCATTTGGCTGTGTATCTAGATAAAATGACATTGGACCATTTTTGATGCAATATCTCAGACACTCAGGGGTTTGGTCTTTTTCTTTCCTTTCTAGAACAGAATTTGATACTTGGCTTTCTCCCAAAACTAAGAGCATTATACTGTGGGAACTCAACCTGCTAAACTTGGGAGGGAGTGGATAATTGTTGTTGTAGGTGTTCACATACCAAGGCATTTATATTTACTCCTGTTTGTTTCCAGCAGCCCTTACCTCAGCAAATTTGGCAAGTCTCTCCATGTAGCCCACATCTCCATTGTTTACAGACTAATTGTGGAATTCAGCAGTTGTGAGGGTCACCCTGCACATTGAGCCCTACAGTGTCGTTGCCTCAGGAACGTCTCCTTCAAGTAGAATAGGGATTGTTGATTGTTCTTTGCCTAGGATATAGGTTCCTGAAGAAATCCTGATTGTTTGACTTCATGTGGTATCCCTACTGAGCAGTGAAGCAAGTGTAACACACAGGCCAGGCAGTTAAACTGCTGTCAGTGCCAATGTGTGAAGAAGTGGTAGCTGAAAATTATTCTCTCTTAAGGTCACTAGCACTTAAAGAGCATTAAGGAGTCCCATGACTTTGGAAAATAAGTCATTTTTTCTTGAGTTCCTGGTTAGTGTGAGTCAAGCTTAATTGTGTGTATGATCTCACTGATAAAGAGATTTAACAGTTAAATAAAACACTTGTAATAACACTTTTGATCAGTTTTAAACTGTACACAGTGGGTATTTGGGGATATTTTGATGAAGCTCCAAGTGATATTTTCCCAGGCATTATTTTTCAGAAAATCTGATACTTAAACTGTATGTTTAAACTACATGTTTGCAGCCTGCATCTAGAAAACAAAATTCAACCTATATTTTTAGCATTTCAGTACTTTTTAAAGGCTTTCTTTATTTTCTCTATTTTCTTTAAATGTCCTATCTGCCTAAAATCTTCCTCCAGTGTAGTGCAAATGGAACCTCAGGAATGAGCACAAAGCATTCTGTGCAGACCCCTTGCACAACCAAATGGCAGACCAGTTTTACTCCCCATGCAATTGCACAGAAGACAGAGATCCTCACTCGTGAACTTATTTGCATGACGATGGACCAGATTTCAACGTAATTGGCTTATTCAAATCACATTAGCAGGAAATACAGAGCAAAAAATGCAAAGAATGAAGACAGTTGCAGCCTTATCTAAAATCTCTTACAGGTAGGTAGTCTGTTCTCTTTCTGAAAGTCTGTAAAACCTGGGAATGAGAACAAAAGCTAAAGGAAGTGGCACTAAAATCAGGCCCCAAAGTTAGGAATTGTAAATACCTTTGGAACCTCTTAAAGTTTCCAGTATAAGAGCACATGCACCTTAACACCACCTTTATATAGCCTATTTTTTAGTAAAAGACACAAGAATGCCCTTAGGTAATTTTAAAGTAATTTTTACAGAGTTTTCTTTTGCATGATGATGTCACAATTATTTGCTTAAGACTTGTGTATGAGAACTGATTCCCAAATGTCTGTATTTTGAAAGAGTGTTGCATAATTTAACAAAGAATTATCCAGTACTCTGTAGTTTTGGTGGGGCGAGACTAGCACATTCACATTTAAAAAAGAACCTCCTACACGACTATTTCTACTCAAGGCTTGTCGTCTTGTACATGTGATACCATTTCATTGCTTTTGAAGTCTATTACTAATTTAATAACATCTTGAAAGTAAAATCTTACCCCAAAAAATTCTCAATACTCACCAAATTTCAACAGAAGTGTGCAAGTCTCCAAGAAACTTTGTAAACAGGGTAGGTTTATAAAAAGCTTTAAGCATATCCATGTTCAACAGTTTTAGCCAATTTTAACCCATCTAAGATCTCATAAGCAGTTAATAGAAAGACCTGTTCAAAGGAAGGAGGGGACATGACAGAAAGAAACAAAGAATAAGTTATACTATTTGCTTTCCAAAAATTAAAATTAACATGCCACAGTAAAGAAATGAAAAAAAATCCAGAAGACTAAAGAGAAAAATCTTACAGAAAATGTAAGATAGTATTTTTGAAGTTTGAGTCGTAACAAATATGCTCATATAACCAAATAAGATTTCTGATGAACTTAATTCTGTTGCTCTCCAGTTCCACAAACTGTTATCCAGCATGAGGTCTTTACTGTGCAGCCCCTCTCTCCTGTGTAATTTAGGCGACTTGCTGGAGGAGGATATCAAACTTCTACAAATGCTGCAGAACAGAATTTCCTTGTGGTAGGTTCCTAGTCTCCTGACCCCAGGATTTTTCTTTTCCTCTGTCTGCTCTGACCCCAGATTCTGTACATGATCCCATTTCTTTTCTGATATCTTCTGAACCTCCTACATATTTTTCTCTTCCTGTTCCCATCACTCATTTTTCTGCACAATGAATTTAACACACTCATCCCTTCTCCAAGTCAGCCTCCAGCTCCCCTCCATGTATCTGAATATCCTGCCCTTTCTTTTGAATAGATGGTCTTTCTACACTTGAGTCAAAAGCTTTTGTGGCGATTCTCCAGACTGGGAGGGCAGAACACTGGAGGGAGAGAAGTGAGGTCTCAGAAGAAGCACCAAGAGTTTCCTAAGGCTAGTTGCTGTCAGTGTTCTCCGCATTCATTTTAGTCCTTCAGGTTCACAAAGACAGACTGATCTGAGAGTTTTGATAGCAAGAAACTATTGAGTTTGTATGAACCGAGACTTTCAAGAGATGCAGAGTTGGGTAATTTTGAGTATTTCCTTGCACAGATGTCAAAAGTGCAAAGTGGCTGTCTCCCACATGTGGTTGCTTCTCTCTCTGGAAACAAAGAAGTATTGATGACTCGTTAGTAGGCAACGAATAGGGCAGCAACAAAAAAATTATCTTACATTGACTTTCTTCTGCCTAAATCCCACAGCTGGGTCTCCTCAGCTAAGCCTCAGATATTGCTTTACTGTCTAGGAGAAACTGGCAGCACTTTCCTGAATGTTTCTGTGAGAAATAGCTGGAATATTTTTGGTAAAATTTCCCATCACTGAAATGTTCAGCATAAACACTAAAAATCTGGCAAGGTTATAAACAACTGAAAATGGGGCTTCATAACTGAGGAAGGCTCAAGCTCATCATTTATGAAAGATGACAGTTCAACACATGGAATTGTTCTATTGCACGAACCATAAGCTCAATTTTAGCAGTGATTGTTTGAATGAGAAAATGAAGGAGAATGTGAAGGAAGTCCCCCTCTCATATATTCACTTTTCTCACTCACATCTTACGTATCTCGCTGCGGTCAGAATATCAGTGTTTTTATCTTAAGAACCTCAGGTGTAGCAGAAGCTGTGGTGTATCCAATGACTTTCTGTGCTGTTTGGTAGTCCAGGGATTGCAGTGGGACAAGAATGTGAATTAGAACTGGTTCTCTCTCTTTTTCTGACCTGAGCCTTAGGAAAGGGTGATTATCAGCCCACCTGTCCAATGCTTTAGTGCTGACACAGCTGCAAACTATTTCTATCCATAAAGAAAAAGATTTTGAAAATTAAAGCCTTTCCAGTGAAACAAAAAGATACATTAATATCATTGCCTTCTTTTTCACTTGGCCTAAATCTTAAGTTATCTGTTTAAAAGTCCTATGTACATTCTAGGCCCTCATCTCATGCTCTCTGTTTGAATGACTAGCTACAGATTTGAGTATTTATAAGCATTTTTTATCCTTCTCTAATTTCCTGTACTTAAGCCACCTGCTTCAAAAATGTCTTTTTAAGATTTTGTTTTCTCCTTGTGGCTATTATTGGCATGCACATAAATTCAAATGTTAGAATGTTGTCAGTATATACAGGGCATGGAGGGCTTGAGCCTGATCTTTTAATGGTCTCAGCAAAAATCCATAGTGTGAAGTGATTCAGAAGGCAGGTATGATCAATAATCTGTCAGCACAAAACCAATAGCCGTTTTCTCCATCGCAGTATTGCTCTGAAGACACAGCAGAGACAGCCATGCTTTATGCCATGTTTTCTGTGGAATGTCTATAGGCGGCTTACTGAGGCCTAAATTTTAAAAATATAGATCATTTCTATTGCAACAAAAGTGAGGGTAAGATGAAACAGGTTTTGGATGTTGTTGTTATTTAGTTACCTTTAATAGAAATCAGTGGCTGAATTCAAGAGTATCTAATGCCTTATCTTGCAGCTGTGGATAAACTACTAAGGGAAGTGCCCTTGTCTTTCAGATGCTCTGTGGAGTTTAAGAGGCATTGCATTTTTACTGTAAATTTATTAACAGGGCTTCAATGATATTATAAGCCTTCTGAGTGGTCACTGACATTTGAAGCCTCACCACTAGGGTTAATACCAGACATAATTTTCTGTAAAATATTCCCTACTTAATATGAAAACAAAGTATTCAGTATTCTACTGTATCTAGCCCATGTTTACAGATTTTAAAGGTTTACCAACCATCTATACAATTTTGCCATTGAAATGGTCAGGTTTAAATTAGGTTATAAGTATTATTAATTCTACTACAAAATAAGACCCTTGAAAATTCGGTCATCCTGAACCTTCAACATGGCAACAACATGCCATAGTCTCATTAGGCTTCAGCTGAAGTCTCCGGATGTTTTGACGTATCTGAATATAAAAGGAGGAATTCAGACATCCAAGTTCACTGAGATCAGATATAGATGTTCTTCAGAGTGGTATATTTTGTTTTACTCATGGGATATTAGCCGTGGGGAGAAATGGGGAGTCACAGGGAGTCTGTCTGCATGGGATGTGAAATTCAAGGTGGGGTGTGGAGTGGGGAAAGGCAGGTATGTGAGCACTTAGACGTGGTGCAAGCTGGAGACTGAAAAAGAGATGTTTGTGAAAGTAGTTCAGAGTTTTTTTGCCATGTGAGGAAATTCCACTGGCCTGGAGTGGATTACTTAGCAGAATGAGGAACTTTTTGGAAGGACACATGTGATAAACTAACTAATTTACCTTTGATCTTGAAAACTACATCTGTCTGTTTTCTCATTTCTCTGTCTATTGTTTGCAGCTCCCACTGGTTTTGTCAGGTCTGCTATTAGACATGTAAGCTCCTAAGGGCCTGGAACATGTTTGCCTGTGTGTTTCCCAAAGGCCATCCCGAGCACTACTCATAAATAATACATTTGTATAGTCTGTACACTGTCGTTTGACCCAACACGAGTTCTTTTTTTTTCAGAAGAGAATCACTAAAGACTTGTGCACATACATGCTGAATTATCTTCTCTAAGAAATATGAGAAGACCCCTTTCATGCGGGTTGGGCTTGTAGTCACCTCAGCTGTCAGTAAATAAAATTCTGCCTGGAGCACCAACTGGCCATGCCAGCATTCCAGTGCTCAGCCTGCATGCCTCTGCTTTGAAATTAGGCCTTTGCAACACTGGGCAGCTGCTGCTTTTTGAAAGTATGAACAAAACTTAGTCAACAAGGAACAGAAACTATACAAACAATTTAAAAAATGAGTCTGAAAACCAAGTGTGCACTATGACTTGTATGCTTTAACCCAGCCAGGAGAGATGCAGCACCTCACAAAAAAAGACAGTAAAAGAAGTAAACCAAATAATACTAATAAAAAAATCCTGTTGAAATATGTACAGATAGTGTTAAAAGTATTGCATGCAATTGCAGACAATATATAGAACGGCATTCCATTTTTTTGGATGTTAAAATGTAAATAGAAAAAGCCCTGGTCTTCCAAAACGCTTATAATTACGCACATTACAGATGAACTATAGATTACGTGTTCTAACTTCACTTAAGTGAGAATCACTTGATCCTTTTCTTGAGTCATTTATAATGATTTAGCTTTGAGTGACTCCACATTCAGCCTGGCACCCTGAACAACATCACTGAAAGTTGTACATGAATAGCTGAAATTGGGTAATTTGCCTAGCATACAAATGAGACTTTAGAAACCCATGGGTGTGCCTGAAAACTGGCATCCATGAGTCAGAAAAGTTCAGATTTTTCAACGTGATTCTAAGTGTTGGGTTATGGAGAAGGAAGAACACTCAGAAAGCAGATTGCTTTGGCTTCATTGTTCTAAAACATTTTTGCTGCAACATATTATTGGCCACCAGATGTGTGTTGGTGCAGCACTGCTCTTTTCCTTTTCTTCCATTACAGCAGTGTAGGTCAAATCCTTTAAGGAAGCAGGGAAGAAACAAACAAACAAACAAACAAAAAGAAACTATTCCATGTAGTTGCAAGGAAGAAATAAAATATACTGGGCAGGATTTTTAGTTTCTGCTTCTCCCTGTGACCAAACAATTCCTCTGCCCCCCATAAAGCAACCAGCTTTGAACATAAAAATCTCTTCTGCATTCTGTAAACTTCTAATGTAGATTATAAGACAAGATGAGGTGTGTTCCTCCATATACACAGAGGAGAAAATACCTCTGGAGCATCGTTTATAAATGTATTCCAAACAAGTGTATGAAATATCAAAAGTGTATGTTTGAGTCTTCCATGATCTAATTATATTATTTTGAAATGTACTAAATAAAGACAGAAGCAAAGACCAAAACCCCTTGTTATACCACATAGATACTCAGTGGCTCATGGCTGATGCTTCAGAGACCCAACAATCGCTGTGCTGTCTACCAGACATCACAGTTGAAGAACCACTTCTACTGGTACTGGCCTTCGAGCAGCCTCCTATGGGAAGTTCAATGGGTGGGGAAGAGCAGCATTAGACTTGCCCTTTCTATGTTCCTTAAGTGCCAGAAGGCAGCTCTGTCTGCAGAGGCACTGAAGGATGGCTTTCAAGGCAACTATGCATGCTGCAGTCAAGGCTGGGATTACCCCTTACAGGGGAAGTTCCATACATATTGTAGATCAGTTGACACGAACAAGCAACTACTTCTTTTTTACATAATTCTAAAGGAGAGTATATACTAAAAAAAAGAATAATTTAATTAAATAGGTTAATACTGTCAAAGTGTACCATCTAGTTTAAATTAATTGAACTTCCATGCTCAAATAGGAAGTGTTCAGAGAATTAATCAACGGGCAATCTGACTCAGAAGATCTGACCACAAAATATCAAGGGGGATGAGCAAAGCTGTACAGGAACAGCAATAGTAAATTTTGTCATTTATGTTGTTCATTTATGCAAGTAAACAAGTTAAATGTCATTTAGAGGCACAGTGCAGAAACTATGCTTTTGAATAACAAAAACCAGTTGTTACTTGGAGAAAATACTCAGAAAACTTATAAGAACAGAAGTAATTGTTGATTTTATTCTAGGCAGTGCAAGTGCACAGTTTTAGATGTAGCTGTTAAAGAACCATTCCGTCGTAGTGAGTATAAGGTGTAAAATTAATTATCTTGGTTGGATGAAAGGAGCCATATAAAAATGCACATAGTATTTTTTACCTTCAAAAAAAGAGAATAATATTAAAATGAGAATGCTAATTACAAAGACATTAGAAGTAGCAGCTACAAGAATGAAGCTTAGACTGCTTACAGTTAACACATTAGTGGTTCAGTGTTCATGCATATCCCTGGCTGAAAAAAAGTAAAACACCAAGATATAAAGAAACAAACACAAAACTCAGTGGAGTTTAATGGCAAACTAATGGATGCTACTGAAAGGGACACTGTTTAGAAATTATAAATTGTTTCAGAATTAAAAATGTAATGAAAGAAGAAGAAAGACTGGCAAATTAGATGTAAAATCTTAGGAAGTTAGGCTGAAATTATTTTAATAAGCAACTTGCTGAACTAAAAATAACCAACCTCTTTTTCAAATACATGCAAAGCTGTCTTATGAATGGACAGCAAATAAACTAGAGTTTTTTAACTTAGTAAAAAGATGACTGAGAGTATAAAATGAAAGAATTAATAGGAAACAAGTATTCACTATTTCCCCCTCAATATTAAGAACATCCAATAAGATTGCCAGGCTGAACATTTTATTACAATGAAAAGATTTTTCTTCATCCAACTCATAGTGAAATTATGAATTGTCTTGCCACAGGATGTTGATAAGGTGAGATATACAAGGGGATTCAGAAAAAAATTAGACAAATTCATGGTAACAGGTCCACTGGTGTCAATAGAAGATGATGGTCTGCAGGCAATCACCAGCTCAGGAAGCTCTTAAACTGTTGTTGGCTGGAGTATAAAAGGAATAGACTCCTTCTGTGTACTTGTGTTATTTTGTGTATGTTTCTCTTCAGTACCCACTATTAGCCTACCTTAAAGATACAAGCTCCTATACTAAACAGCCCTCTGGTTTGAGCTGGTACAACTGATCTTGAAGTCGTATGTTGAAAATATACAGCATGGAGTAAAATACAAATATCTTTCTGAATTGTGGTGATAAATTTTGTTCTTTTTGTTAAACAGAAAAAGACCAAAACGCCAAAATGCAGCTGATATTTATATAGCCAAAAAAAGAGCATTGTAAATTGTTACTTCCACAGAATATAACCATATTATCATGGGCCATGATATTTAATCTAAATCATAAATGTTGTTTTCTAACTTTCCTAGCATTTTGCATGTGGTGAGACATTGGTCTGCTAGTTGATAATTAACTCTTCTGAAAACTGAGACTACATAATTTGTTTTGCAAATTTAATTCCTAGGAAGGCTCTTAGTTCCTGAAATGTATGCAGAGGTTTTCATTAAAATCCTTCTCATTTGTTTTTATGGGTGTTATTCTTACTGCTTACATTGGTGTCATGTATTTTAGAACTTGTTTAGGACTGAGAATGTGTTTGGCACTTCATGAACCAGAAATGTCGGTTCTCTGAAAGGAAATTAAAGCTGACATCACTGGGGTAGTGGGAGGAAAAGTCTAAGTATGAAACATTTGAATATACTTTACCTAAATATTAGACTGCAGTGTTGAAATACTTTTTTCTTATTTTGCACAAGTTTATATTGCATCACATCATCCAGCTAAGATAGTGAAGTGATAGGCATAATTTAGTGAATACTAAACATCCAAAATCAGCTCTAAGTACAACACGTAATTTTTCCTAAGTATTTAGTAAACCCAATGTGTAAAGTAAGCACAGCAGTTCAAGATATCACAGCAGACACCTTGTTAGTGTTTAGGAATATTGCATGTTCAACTAGTACATTATTGGTTGCTAGTAAGGCCAGGAAATCTCTTTTTTTCTACATGTCTTCTATCAAACAGGTCAGTAAGTCATGATGATAACACGGTAAAAAATAAGAGTAACTAACAATAATAGGTAATTCTAGCTATGGTATATCATAAAGGTCAAGATATCACAGAGCATAATAATAATATTATTAATATTAATAATAAAGAAATAATCTTCATTATCTACATTTTGTAAGAAAACTGTAGAAAAACAGTTCTAGACATGTACTCTGACAGTGCAGCTATTCTCATAAGTGAGTATATGCTCATATTTTCCACAAACCCCCAGCACATCCAGTCTTTGTGAAGCAAGAGTTTCACATCATACACAGATAGTATTTTAACCATGTCATCATCCGCCTTTCAGAACGAGGAGGACTGAAGAAATCAAAAAACCAAAACAGGTGCTTACTATGGAAAAGAGAGCTTCCCACTAACCTAAGGACTTGCTGCTTTTGCCTGAATAACACAAGCCATCGCGTCTCCATTAGCAGCCAGTGCAGCTTAGAGTAGTTCTGAGTCTATACAAGCTTCAGTTATTGGTCCATCCTCATAGAAATGGCAGTGTATACAGAAAGGTGGTTATCCACTGCAATGATTCACTTGGATATGGGACTTTGGGAGAGCAGACTTTTTTTGCCTGCATCTTCTGGATCTGCCTGGAAGCATCCTGTAAGAGATGGTGCTCGAGAGACATGGGCTCCAGGAGAGATGGTTATTTTCAAGGATCAGTTCCTCCAAGCTCAAGAACGGTTCATACCCACAGGAAATCAAGCAAAAGTGGATAAACAAGGCGATCCTGACTCAACTCAAACTGACCTTCTGGTCAGCACCCACAGGGGAGATCCAAGCAAAGGGTTTTGAGTCTGCTTATCTTCAGAGCAGATAAGTGATCCTATTCCGGTTCAGATCAAAGCTAAGCATGTGTGAAATGCACATCCCAGGCTGTAAAGTGCAGGCTATTTGAAGCACTAATTTCCAGCCCTAAGGGGGTGCCCTTTGCAGAGCAGTGCCTGAGAATGCTCATGACCCAGCATGGTCACTGTAAGGACTGCTCCAGTCCCCCAGAGTCAAGTGGGTACTTCAGTTCATTCCTTAGGGCTTTTGATCAGGACTGCATGGAATCAACAACAGAGGCATACATTTCAGATGTTAATCAATCCATCCCCATGCCATATTCAATTGGGCATATGTATGTCATGCTTGCTATAGTTTAGTCTTACATTTAGTACTGTTTTCCATGCACTTTTAATCACTTAAAATTAAATATACTTGAAGCACATTAATAGCTATACAACACATTAACTTGACTCTTACTCTCTTATGCATTCAAACACGTCATAGCTGAATATGATATGAATTAGAAAAAAAAAGAATATAAAATTATAGTCTCTAACTAAGCGATGTGGTTTTTTCTGCCATCTACTTTTCGTAGCACAACTATACAGAACTGCTTCAGCTTCTTATCTAAGATCCAGGTAGTATGAAGGAAGCAGAAATTAGATTCAGCCAGCATTAATAAGGGATAAGGACAATTTAATTGTCTTTGTTCTTCTCTGGCATAGCACCCACCTTCATAAAAACACCTTTTTCAGCAAACACATGCTGATTTACAACATCTCATATCTTTTCCAGTTTTCAAATACATAAACTGTCTATATGAAAAAGTACGTCTTCCAGCCTAAGACACTCAAACCCACTTTGGGTCTTTAATAATTAAGATGTAGGCACAATAAATGGAACTGTTTGCTGAGCTATTTAGGGTTTATAAAAACAAGCCCGTGTCTTTGAGTATTCATATTTGTATGGGGACTGTTTCAATATGTATGACAGGAGAAGAGGAGGAACAGCCTGATACAATGTTGGGGTTTTTTTTAATTATTTTAATTTTTTAACAGAAATTGCCTAGTTATTAAATTCACTTTTGTACTTTTAGTACAGTTTGATGATGTGGAAATATATAAAATAAAAACACTTATTGAAAAACAGGTAATCAAAGCAAATTTCTTTTCCTCAGCATGTTGTGGATCTTAAATAATGAAGAGGTCATGTGCACTGCAATTCAAATAAATAATTCTTTGGGGCATTTAATCATGTCAAAAGTTGTGGTTAAAGGGAAGGCAAACAAGCATTTACAGAAATGTGTCTTTTAAACATGGGAATGTATGTGTTGCACGTCTTTCTCTATCCTGGCTCCCAAGGATTCTTAAGAAATTGGATTCAACCACTGTACTGTGCTCTGCTCAGCCGGAGAAGCTTCCTTCAATATGACATTTAGAAGGCAAACATTGTATTATGTGATTTGTAACTTCAGACAGGATTTGCTAAACTATATTTTTTCTCTAAATATTAGTAAATCCAAGCTGTAAATAGACTTCAAGCTTTTGATACTTAAAGGTGAACTGGAATTTACTTTCCATGATTGGTTTTCATGCATGGATGACTTACACATGCAGTATTACTTTTTTCTTTTAAAATAAATTAGAACAGGTTTAGAGATAACTTTAAAGGTCACCTGCTAATTATCTATGCTGAACATCTTCAAATGATGTGACATATTTCAGAGTGCAGCACTGGCTCCAGGAGTGGTTGCTGGAATCAGTGAATTTTATAACCAAAAGGATAGCAAATGGTAGAGGTTTACCTGGAAAAAATGGGCAACATTGACTATTCAGGTCAACGATTATCTTCCTTGCTACAAAGTTGACTGCTTTGTTTATGCACCATATTATTCTTTAACCTTTTTATTTCTTTATTTTTCCTTTTAAAAAAAAAAATATGCATAAGAGTAGCATGACCAACATCACCACTCACAGGTCTGAGTCAATTTAACGGCTGTAGGAAGAGCCACTCAGAAATGACAGTGTATCCCAGATTTGCCATGACTCTACACATAAAACAATTTTCCTTCCTCTGAGACTCTGAATTCAAAGCTCTCAGCTCCTTTATTTTTGGTGATGTTTTTCTGGGATTGCGTAGAAAACTTTTTTTCATGTATTTTGAACTACCTGACAAGATTTGAATTAATCCATTTGCAGAAACAGATGTAGAAATCTAGAAATCCTATAATGACATGCATTCATCCTGCAACCAACATACATGAGTAGTGTAAGCAAATTTTGGCCATCTGTGAAATGCTAGTGTACAACACATATAGGGACAATTTTGAGCATTACATGGGCTAAAGAAATATTGAGAATACTTTTTTACATACAGTTTTGAAAATACTAAAGATTTTCCAGAGCTCAATTTAAGATTTGGTAGCTGAGCACAAAAGAAAAGGTATGCAAAATTACCAGCTATTTCTAAAAATCAAGGCTTTAGCCACCTTAACATATCTAGTTACACATGCACTTCATTACAAGGCCTTTTTTGCACTTTCTTTCTCTCAGTATTTCAAAATTCCTCATCAAATGGCTGTATCCTCTTTATATCATATCACTTTATCTTCTCCCTCCCATGTAATGAGTGAAGTGAAAATCTATTTCCTAATAAAATGACCTTTCTTTTGAGTCGTCCAGATAATTACGTAGAAAATTACTGTGTTTTGAGGCTGATTCATAGATCTGTATGAATAATTTTTGGAAAAAAATGGTAGGTCTAATTTGCACTAATGAGACCCAACACTATTTTAGGGTCAGTTCAGAGCTTCAGTTTTAGGTGCAAGGAACTGAGCCAGGAGGCAGATCATGGACACCATAGTGTCTTACTGGATTGGGGCTGTATGTCCCTAAAGAGTGGCTGACCACTCTGTGGACTAGAGTGTGAAGCTACAGGCCTGCACTGAGAGCAGACTTACAGGACCAAACTCTCGATTCGGAAGTGTTACATCCCTGTCTTGTTCTCACGCTGCACAAAAACGGGAGGCTAAAACTTACTTATACACTTGCCAATCATATATAGGGAGAGGCTAAACAGAAGCAGCCAACTTTTCCTATTTAAGTAATCTTCAAAACTGGTGCATTTTAAAAGCTTTGTCATCTTGTAAATGCTTCATGATCTATTTCTTATAAGACTTACAAGAATAGACACTGGGAGCACAGTGTGATGTTGTAAGGCATCTCAGATGACCTAACGTATCTATGGCTATGCTCTGTTAGTCTGTTAGTCTGGAAGTTGAACTCCATCCCTAAAGTTAGTTTTCATAATTAAATATATTTTGTTCTATGATTAAAATCTACAGGCCCAATATTATTTTCCTGGAATCATTTATGAAGATGACTAGGGGACTGGAGCATCTCCCTTATGAGGGAAGGCTGAGAGAGCTGGGCCTGTGTAGCCTGGGGAAGAGAAGGCTGAGAGGGGATCTGATCAGTGCATACAAATATCTCAAGGGCGGATGTCAAGAGGATGGGGCTAGGCTCTTTTCAGTGGTGCCCAGTGACAGGACAAGGGGCAACAGGCACAGTAATGTGAGTACAAATTACAGTTCCATCCTAGATTTGTTTCTGTTGTTCCTGTTCTGTCAGCTTTTTATAATCTAGTTCTCTATTAAAAGCATGCATAGATGCATGAAGGCAGCTTTAAGTACTCCCTTCTTTTTTTTGCTAAATTGGTCTGAAGGGGTTTCAATCCAACAACGAGCTGCCTCCTTACACAATGCATGGTATACCTGAAGAACACTGTGTAGTGCATTACACAGCTCCTTCAACAGAGTTAAGAGACAGAGCCTCCTGTCCCACTAACTTCCATCTATACAATCAATTGTGCTTGTGCACACATCGCACAGGTAGGAGCATTTAGCTGTTCAGGTGTTACTTAGGAAGCTGATATTGCTTGCTTTAGTGCACGTGGATGTGGGAAAATCAGTGTTTTCCCATGTGATCTCAAAATCACCATTATGGCTTGTGCTTGTAATTTAAGCCTACATTATGCTGTATATCCATATACATATGCGAAACACTGACTGCCAGACAGCATTTGAGACTGTGAAGGGCTTAGTGCATCCCTCCAGCTAAGGCCACAGGGTAGTTTTCTGGCTGTCAGTCAGTAAAGGACTAATCTCCGAAGAGCCATATGTTCAAGATGCAATCTCCCTTGTGAAGCCCTGGGTCAGCAATCAGGCCCTTACCTATCAAGTTGAAGACTTCTTTCCAAGAAGTTCTTTGAGGAAAGAGGAGGCAAAGAGTGCTTTCCCATTGGGTGAAGAGATAGTTCTCTTTAACAATCATTGGTGTAAGTCCCAGACGAACAGTAACAGATCAAAGTTAATATACTATTATTTCCCTTTCCCTCCCTCCCCACCCCGGAAAGAAATTTAATTTTATTTCTGTCGACAACCAAATTTTAAAAATATTTCCTCCGAATCTACTTTACCTACAGTTCCTCCTTCCCTATTTTTCTGACACACTTCTGCAGATCAGCATGTAAACTGCACGTCATATTTAGAAAGTGTCACTTGCAGCAATCTTGTCTGGGGCAGATTGCTGAGCACAGTCACTGGCGAAATGCAGGCTGCAAGAGCTTGTACTAGTGGGAGCTGTAGCACTGTACCTTGCCTGCTACTCATGAATAATACTTGTGCCCATCCACTTTTAAAGAATCAATATAGCTCAAAATTCTAATATAACCTGCTAAGTGCTTTATGAGGCACTAGGATATTTTTAGTTTCATGTGATGGAGCATGTCCTGAATTAACCTAGTGCAACATCAAACGAGTTAGTACAGTTGTAGCCCACAGGGAAAGATGACTTTTCAAATCTTGAAAATCATGGAAGATATTAAATCAGTTTTGGGTGTCTTACTGTATAACTTGGGGAACAAATCAGGGTGACAAGTAAGTATATAATAACCTAATGCTTAGATGCTTTTTGAAGGTGGGAAAACAGGCCGCCGTTTCTGTTGAGCAGATCATTTGGGGTGGGGGAGAGGATCTCTGATATTATCTATTTCGCTTTGTTCACATGAGTGTTAGCAGTGCTACTATTCATGTGGAAACAGGAGGCAAAACAAGGTTCACTTTCCTTCTTACCCATTTTTTTTGCTCCTGAATCAAATAGGAGGCATGATCTAAAATTATCATGAGGGAAAACCTCCAGGACAGTGGCCAAACATCCTGTCTTCACATTGTCCAAGTCCTTGCCAGCTGGTTGGAATTTAAACTCTGATCTCCCGCTCGATGGCACAATGAACTGCCACAAGACCGGCTGTCTGGCTCCAGTTAAAGTCTTCCAAATCTTTTGCACTTCTTATGGACTGAAAATCTTCTTGAGTCCTTTGCAACTGCTTCACCCATGCCCCCAACAATCTCCAAGCATTTTGCTTGTCAAGCAGCCCAACACCAAATGTGCTGTTTTTGTTTGACCTATATTACAATGCAAAGCTACTTGGTTCTTTAATTCACTGCCAAATAAAGCTGTTGTTATCTCTGGATGGATAAAGGGAACTAGGCCAAATGGTGATAAAGTCTCAGGGATGAAATGAGATTAAACCAGTTCTACCTCACCTTGCTATTTGCTAATTATATATGTGCTGGTCAGCAGAGATTACTGTATATCTAATCATATGTCTAAATGTCAATTAAAAGGGGCTAATGTCTGCAAATGAATATCCAGTTCAAAGTATTAATCGGCATCGGGGTTATGCCTGTCCTTTTCTCTCTTTTTGTCTTTTCAAGACATTTTCAGGGCGTGATACATAATGTGTAAAATTACAGAGTGCTTTTAAAACACAAGAGGATTACTCTCTCTTGCTCTTTTTTTTCTTTACAATTCAAAATGACTTGGCAAACACAATTCTAATGCAGATCTACAGCCAGGTCAAATAACTACCTCTCGTTTCTTTTTTAATTAACACTTGGCAATATTCTTAAGGAAAGAATTACTCAGAGAGCTAGAGTCACGTTAGCACCAGAAACCTCTTCAGGGCATCAAACAAAGCTGAGAACCTTCCATGGAGCTTTTTTGGAACAGTTGCTCACTTTACGTCTTTGCTGTCACTGCATAAACACAGATTCCCCTAAAAGTTGTTTGACTTCTTGTAAATAAACTCACTAGGCAAGTTAGTTTGGACTGTTGAGGGGCAAGAAGGGGAGAGCTGAAGTTCAGTAACTCGTGGCCTGCCCTGTTTGAATGTACTGCCAACAGAGAAAGCTGCATAAGGAAATATGAATGATGAATCATGCTGCTGTTTTCAGATTGCCCAGGTGTATCCTAGCAAATGGAGGGCTATGTCTCCTGGCTCCCTTTCTTTCTTGGCCCCAGTTGCTCTTTCATAGACATCAGGGCACCAGAGCAAAACAAGTGCAAGTGGCAAGAAGATCAGGTCCTCTCACTGTCACGGCCCAGCAGCTCCTCTGGAGGCAGCATCTGCTGCTCAGCAGGTGCGAGGAAGATCTGCAGCCTTACAGATCCCCTGCTCTGAAACATCCACCTTGCCAGCCTCCCCTCCCATTTCAAAGGAAGCAGTGAACCAAAATCGGTGGGAAGAGATCTAGTAAACAGAAGCCACGTGTAAAGGAAAGAGAGCCAGGAGGTCAGGGAACGAGGCAGGAATCTAAGAGGGCAACAGAGAAAGGCAGTATAGACAGAAGAGAAGGGATCTCAGAAAAATACCTCTAGCTGCAATGTCCTCTAGCTGAAACAGGTGTGAGAGGGGTGCAGGGGAAAATGGAATAAAAGCATTTTATGTAAGTTTATGCACAACTGTCTTTTGAATTTCAAATGGTTTCACAGGTCAGGAGCAAGGAGTGGGATACTTAGATTCAAAATAGGAGCATGCACAATCTGAAAGATAGGAACCAGAAGAAATGCCAGATTTTCAGGCAGTGTAATTTCTTTGAGACAGGACACATATGGAATAACTTGTCATCAAAGCAATAAGCATTAGCAGATGTCTAGACATCTTTATGAAAAGAGAGGCACTGTTGGGCATAGCATGACACGGCAGGGAAGTGAGATTGCATTTAAAAGTGGACTGTCTTTTTTCCAGAAGAATAGCTCCCTGCATCTTTGCAGGAATAGACTGACAGTATTCTGGAAATTTAACTGCTGTAACATTTATAAATTACTATTTCAAATTACTCAGAGATCATTCAGTCAGAACTGCTAATGCAGAACTTTGAGTTCTAGCAGACACTTCTGCTTGTATTCATATCAGAAGAAGCCACCAGAGCATCTTGTTTCCACCCAAATACATTATCTGTCTTCAGTGTCACTCATTTACTTCTGGTTACCACATATTTTGTAGACAGGTGTCCACTACCATTAGGTACTGACATACTGGGATGTGGACTATGCATCTTTGGCACTCTATTGCAGTAACTGATCATCATCACTGTTTACACACATGCTTTAATTTCAAATCAAATTTGCCTGGCTTCAGCTTCCAGCCTTCCACTACTAGGTGAAGGAGCTGTTTTTGCTTTTACCCAGTGTGTTCACCTCCTGAGGATAACTTTATGCTGTAATCAAGTCACCAGCTCCAGCCAATTGGCTGAAGAAGAGAAACCATATCCAGCTCTTCAAAGTCACTGCACCTCCCATTGTGGAGAAATACCTGAAATGCAAAGACCACTGTAACTGCAACATGGGTTCCTGTGCCCAAGCTGGCTAGCTCAGTACTGGTAGCAGAGCGGCTCCATAGCACGAAGGTTTCATTTGTTTAAAGCAGGCTTGGGACAGTGACACAAATTGCCAGCTGATGAAGTGACTATAGCAGAATGGTGCCCCTAGAGAGATGCTACATCATGGCACCACAGACCTTTGAAATTACAGTAATGCTGAGAGAAACCTGACAGAGGAAGTAAGCATATCTACAAGCTCATCTATGTATAGGAGCTTGAAAAAACAACAGGCTTCTTCAGCTGTACATTTTTTTTCTATTTGTTCTCATGCTTCTTTTTGCTGTATACAATTGTCTTAAAATAATAGTCCACTGATTCCCACCTTTTGTGCTTTACTCTCTACATAATTTATATGTGCATACACACAAACCAAAACACAAATAATATTCCCTTTTTTGCTCTTTTCCTTTAAGTGTCAGGTAAATTAAGGCTTACAAGAAGCACACAGAATTATCTGAGTAGTTTAAAAAATCCTGTAAAACGGTTTAGTACAAACGATTAGTCCTATATGTAATAAAAATGTTGTTTGGTGAGACTTCATCAAAGACTTCACCTATTTTAGTTATAACGCTCTGCCAGAAACATTAGAGTTAGGTGTTCACTCAGCTATGAAGGCTGCATAAATCAAACAGTGTCACTGTGTTATGTTAAAGATTGTTCAAAATGTGAAAAACATTAATGAAAGACAGTGAAACAGTCTTACTAGTATTGATATTTTTCTTAACACACAGTAGGTCTAAATTTGTTCTCAGAATTTAAATATTAAATCTAAACAGACTCTTGTTTAAGAGCAATTCTCCAGCCGGAATCAGGAGTTGGCAAGCACCAGTCTGGGGTAGAACACAGGCTACAGCATTTAACTTGTTCACTCTTTATTGGATACATCATGTGGAAGTTAACAAATATGTCTTACAGAACAATGATCTAGTCTCTTTCGCAGAAGAATTACTCAAACCATTAAAAGCGTCAAAAGGCAAAGGTGTCAACAGAAATTAGTCTCTATTTATATCAAACAGATTTCTAAAAAAAAATTTCTTTATTAGTTATAAAATATTGTTTTACATCTGTCAGGCAAAAATGTCAGGAGGCCTGCATGGATGAACAAGCTGCTTCTCACAAAACTCAAAATGAACAGGATGTATTCTAGGACAACAGAAGGTGGGAGAAGGTAACTTGGGTGGCATATAGAGACACTGTCCGAGCATGCAGAGATGTTGTTACGAAAGCCAAAGCCCACTTGTCATTGGATCTGGCAAGGGATGTCAAAGGCAGCAAAAAGAGTTTCTGTAAGTGCATAAATGGCAAAAACAAGACTATGAAAAATGTGGGCTCACTGTTGAATGGGGGAGGGGACCTGGAAACATGAATATGGCTGAGCTACTGAATGCCTTCTTCACCTCAGTCTTTACAAGCAAGATCAGCCTTCAGGAATCTCAGGCTGAAAAGACCAGAGGGATAGTCTAGAGTAACAAAGACTTCTGGTGGAAGACAATCAGGTTAAGAATATTTAAGCAAACTAGACATACTTAATTCCGTAGGCCCTGATGGGATTTTACCCATGAGAGCTGAGGGAGCTGGATGATGGCCTTGTGAGGTCACTTTCAATAATCTTCGAATGATCATGGTGATTGGTGGGTTTTCCTGAGTACTGGAGGAAAGCAAATGTCACTCCTATCTTCAGGAAAGTCAAGAAGGAGGATCCATGGAACTACAGGACAGTCAGCCTCATCTCCATCCCTGAGAAGATGGTGGAGCAACTGATGCTGGAAACCATTTCCAGGCATATGAGGAACAAGAAGGTGGTTGGGAGTAGTCAACATGGGTTCACAAAGGAGAAGTCATTCTTTGCAAATTTGATGACCTTCTATGACGAACTGGCTGGCTTGATAGATGAGGGGAGAGCAGCAGACATTGTCTACCTAAACTTCAGAAAGGCTTTTGACACAGTCTTCCATAACATCCTTGTAGAGAGGATGAGAGAATTGGGGGCTGGGTGAGCAGTCTGACGTGTATTGAAAACTGGCTGAATAGCTAGGCCCAGAGGGTGGTGATCAGTGGCACAAAGGCTACTTGGAGGCTGGTAAGTAAGTACTGGTGTACCCCAGAAGTCAATACTGGTACCATCACTGTTCAACAACATCATTAATAATATGGATCATGGGGCAGAGTGTACCCTCAGCAAGTTTGCTGGGAGGAGTGGTTGATACAACCAGAAGGTTGTGCTGCCATCCAGAGAGACGTCAACAGGCTGGAGGAATAATCCAATGCACCAGTACATGCCAAGGCTGACAGTATGGGAAGCAGCTTTGCAGAAAAGCACCTGAGTCGTCCTGGTGGACACCAAGTTGAACAAGAGCCAGCAATGCGTCCTTGCCACAGGGAAGGCTAACACTATTCTTGGCTATACTAGGAGTAGTGTTGCCAGCAACATTGAGGGGGATGATCTTTCCCCTTTATTCAGCACTGGTGAGGCCACGACTGGAGTACTGTATTCAGTTCCGGCCTATCCAGTACAACAGAGACATGGACATACTAGACACAGTCCAGTGAAGGGCCATTAAGATGATGAAGAGACTGGAGCATCTGTCATATGAGGAAAAGCTGAGAGAGTTGGGACTGTTCAGCCGACAGAAGAGAGGGCTCAGGGGGGATCTTATCAATGTATATAAATACCTGAGAGGAGGTAAAGAAGATGGAGTCAGACTCTTTTCAGTGGTGTCCAGTGACAGGACAAGAGGAAATGGGTACAAATTGAAATATTGAAGATTCTTCCTGAACATAAGGAAGCACTTTTTTACTGTGAGAGTGATCGAGCACAGATTGCCCAGAGTGGTTGTAGAGTCTCCATTCTTGGAGACAGTCAAAATCTGTCTGGACATGGTCCTGGGCAACCTGTCCTAGGTGGTCTGACGTGAGCAGGGGGATTGGACACAATCACTTCCAGGGGTCCCTTCCAACCTCAAACATTCCGTGACTCTGTGATCTGCTATAGGTACCTTTTGTACAACTGACCCTATCTAAGGGGGAGAAATATGAGACAGAGCAAATGCAATACATGAAATAGGTTTTGATGTTAGGCAAGTGTTCAGTATTGCATAAGAAAGAAGGAAACAAGCAAGATATCCTTTTCTAAATGTAATTCTAAACAATCCATGTAAAAATTGTGGATTAAAGAAGTGGTTTGAAGGTCTGTTAATGAATATTACTGGTAAATGGCATTGTATTGAATGGGAGGAACCAAATAATAGTATGAAAAGGAATCGATGTTAAGTCCTGTAGTAGTTAACATCTTTGTTAATGATCTGGAAAGGGGATTAATGGCATGTTAATGAAACTCACAAATGAGTATCTGTTGAGCTGTTTCAGAGACATATGTATCTAAAATAATGGGATGGGATAACATGGAAATATAAGCTGGAAAGACAAAAAGCAGTTAAGAAAATTATACTTCATCACAGCGAGAAAATAATTGAGTTTGTACATGTACACATATTGTGTATACATATGAAATGAGAGAGGAATGTGAAGGAGTAATATTGAAAACGAATAAGGGAAAGTAAGTTACCCTAGATTTGAGAAAAAGCAGCACAGAAAACAACGGCGTTTTAGGCTTCCTGTTTCTTGAAGGGTTTTAATTGTCCCTCATGCCATAATACACTGGCATCTCATAACTGCCAGAACATTCCACCATATGATAGCTCTGCAAGGAAAATATTTGAAAGACAAGTATTTAAAGATACTATTATTTTCATCTTATACTTAGAAAATCAGGTACAGGAAGATTAGTAATTAGAATCAATAGAGGACTTTCCTAGTAGTAACCATGTTAAAAGCAATATTCACTTGACTTGTAGTGATTATAATGAATTAATGCAAGGCATCAGCTTTGCTTCTTACCCTGTCTCTCTTTTAGGCTGCACTAACTTAATGGTGGGAACATTTTCCCTGGCAAAGAAACCAAGTTTTGATCACCCTGGTGCAGACAGAACTTCCTAGCTGAGTGCTTTCAATAGTATGAAAAACTAGTCTTTGCCACTACTGCAGGAGGGAGTTCAAATTTACTGGCCAAAAAAAAAGGACAGAGGAGAAAGAGGACAACGAAAGATTGTGGGTTTGAATACAGGGAGTACAGTATGTAAAAGTATTTGATTCCAGAAAAAAACATTCTCCATTACCCTGAGTACTGAAATAAAATATAATTCTAAATAGACTTAGCAGCCAGCTACATTTACAACCGCTTAACCTCCTTAATACAGAATCTCTCAGAAAGGAATGGTCTCCCAAAACTATAACTGCAGCAGCACTGACCAAAATATATGTTACTGTCACGATTATTTTTAAAGTTCCTGAGATACTGATGACCTCCCTCTTTACCTACCAGAACTCTGGCATTAACTTCACTGTTAATCTGGCTATAAGACTCATAGACTTCAAATTCTTTAGATATGGGATGCAAAACATTTTTTCAGTGTAGACTCACTTTGCTGCTTCCAACTTGTTCAGAAAACTCACACACCTTTTTTCTGTAAGTAAGTTTTAGGCCAGATCAGAATGTCAGCTCCCTGTTGTCCTCCTTGAGCTGGCATAAAAGCATGAACTCCATAGAGTGTGCTCTTTTTCATTTTCATAGAATTATAGTCTGGTCACCAGTGGCAAATCCAGATCAAGCTCATATTGTTTTGTCCTCTAGGAATTGTCGTGGTTTAACTCTGGCTGGCACCCAAGTACCACGCAGCCGCTCACCCACTCCCCCCTCACCAAGAGGGATGAGAAGGAGAATCAGAAAGGAATGTAAAACTCGAGGGTTGAGATAAGAACAATTTAATAGGTAAAGCAAAAAGCCACGCAGGCAAGCAAAGCAAAACAAGGAATTCATTCACCACTTCCCATGGGCAGGCAGGTGTGCGGCCATCCCCAGGACAGCAGGGCTCCATCACGTGTAACGGTTACTCGGGAAGACAAACGCCATAATGCCAAATGTCCCCACCCTCCTTCTTCTTCCCCCAGTTTATATACTCAGCATGACATCCCATGGTATGGAACACCTCTTTAGCTAGTTCAGGTCAGCTGTCCTGGCTGTGTCCCCTCCCAATTTCCTGTGCCCCTCCAGCCCACTTGCTGGCAGGGCCCGAGAAACTGAGAAGTCCTTGACTTAGAATAAACATTACCCAGCAACAACTGAAAACATCAGTGTCCTATCAGCATTGTTCTCACACCAAATCCAAAACACAGAACTGCACCAGCTACTAAGAAGGAAATTAACCTTATCCCAGCTGAAACCAGGACAGCCATGTTCATCCATTACTGGTTGTGGAAGCATGACCCTTGAAGTTTTTTTAGTATGCATACATTAGTGCTATCAGTGGCTCTGGATACAGATTCTTGAAGATTAGTGATCCTTTCCTCCTTCCCTTTTCTTCCTTCTAGAAGGATGTTTACACCTGTGATGGGTTTTCCTGGAGAACAGAAATTGTGTAAGATTAAAGGATCTTTATCCTTTGTTCCTATTAAGCTTGTTGCTTCACGTTCTTAGCTATTTCCTTATTTGTTTCTAATAGTTATGCATACATTCTATAAAACTCATTATTTCTGTTGACAGTCTTTAGAGGTGTCAATAGATGAAATCAACTGTGGTCTGAGATCCAACATGTTATAACCTTTGGTACTGATGTGATTATTTACTCCAGCACTTATGCTTTGAATAAGCAAAGTACTCATTCTGCTGTAACTATAGACAGAAATCTGGAGGGGGAAAAAAGAGAACTGACCTGAGAGCTTATAGAAGTCTCCAGTACAAGATTGTTCCTGAGCAAGAGGAAAGATCCTTCCAGTCTCGACTGTTCTGGGGAAATCAATGTTAACCATCTCATTATCATAGCTGATGTTACAGAGTTTAAAGTCACAATACATTTGTCCATCTTTGATAGTGGCAGATCATTATTTGGATCAGATTCAGTGTCAGAGAGTTCAGAACTTTGTCACAGAGTGAAGAATGGATTCAGAATTTAGCTGAAATGCTTATGTACCATGTTGTCGTAATTTCTGCTCTCCTGTATGAGTCTAGGTCTTGGACTCTAGAACTGTTCTTATGTCACGTAGTTTTACGAACTCCACCAGTAATCTTCCACCTATGACTGAATTGAATAGTGTTTATTTAAGGGGCTGGAGGAGGTCTTGGACTCACATTAAATATCTGCCAGACTGTTGGCTAGGAAATGTTCAGGCCAAGCAATTGCATCCTCTATGCAAGGTTACTCAGGGTTATTCAATCCTCCTAACTTTAGGCATATAATTTACTTGTCTCTCAAAGTTAAATTCCTGCTCTGAATAATCCCCTGGAGGAGCTTGTCTTTTTGCAATAATTATATAGGGAGCTTAAGGTGACTGGCCTCGTATCTTAGTCATACTTAAACGCCTAAAGTTGAATGTTGTTAAGGTCCCTTTCTTGTGTTGCTCTATTCCTAAGCATGTGGTCTAACTACTTGGCTGTTACCATGAAAGGACATTTCTCTAAAAGAATGGTTGTAGATACATGCAAAAAGAAGAAGAATTCAGGACTGTGGATTCTAGGTATTTCCTGAACTAAATGTCAGTCCTAGAGAGGAACATGATTTCAGATATCCATTATGCTTCATGTTTCCTCTTGAATGACAGCCTATCCCCCACACCCACATGTTCAATAGGGAATTGGTCATGGTAAACTGCATACTCAGAGAACAGGGGACCAAGGCCCGAGAGTGGTATTCATTAAGAGTGCTGAACCTTGCAGCAGCAACCTTTTAGATGGGTCATGTTTGTGCTATTCACAGCACTGCGTTATAGGGATTCCAGAGCTGGTACTAGAAATAGACCAATACCTTTGCGTCTAATTGGAGATCAGATGCCCGTTTTAATTTCTGAAACCACATGAACATTCAGACATTAGATTCACACAGTTGTAGTGAGACTGCAATAGCTCTAAAATATGTAAAATGCTCACTGAGTATAGCCCTGGACCTTCTGGAGAAGAATCATTCAAGCAAATAGCCACCTTAGCACAGCGCAGTGGCTGTGCTAGTTCACCTGACAGGTGAGTTAGAAACACGGAAACATAATTAATTAGCCTGAATACAATACTTATGCCAAGCCATGACCCAGCCATGGGACTCTCCATGCTGCTGTGGAGAGGCACCTGTAGCCCCATGGACTGCTCAGTAGTCACTCCCCTGCCCAGCAGTGCACTGTGCAGGTCTGCCTTAAGGACCTTAACCCTAAAGGATTTGACTAAAATTACAGGCAGTATCCCTGGTTTTTCAAAGAAATAAGCCCAAATATTTAGAGGCCCAGGCTAGCATTTGAACCACTGTGCCATCCTTTCCTGACAAACACCATTGCACCCAGATAAATGAGTTAATAATACTTTGATGTGTAACTGTTTAGAACACACACTTAAACCAGTACAATTGGTTCTAGCCTGCACTGGTGAGGGATACTGACAAACTGGAAGGAACCTGAAAAAAAGTTACATAAGTGATAAAAAAGCTAAAGGGAATGATACATGGGGAAAGACTGAAAGAGCTAAATAATATATTTAACTTGTTTAAATCATAATCAAGATGGAACATGGAAAGAGTTTACCATTATTTAAAGGATACAAACACCATAACACAATACAGAGTATTTAACATAAAGAAGGCTTTACAGCAATGAAAAATGGGCCTGAACTAAAGTAAAAACTACAAGCAAAATTCTGGGAAGCTACTGTATTCAGCTGAGTACTGCTCTGTTTTAAAATACGTGTTCCAAATTCCTGTTACCTATCAGAGTGTGAATATTTCTTGTGAGAGAAGTTGGAGTCATTCTGTCTTTCTCTTACACTTAAATTTTGACTGGACAAATTGCTGGAGTGTTTAATATACCATACTGATGAAGAGACTAGATAAGTCCTGTGCTTTTGGAATGTCTATTGTCTGCAGCTGAGCCAGAGTTTTCCAGATTCCTGTCATTACTGACTTGAATAATTTGTGACTCTGCAACAGAAAAAAAGGAGACGTGGCTAGCACTGCATCAATGAACATTCCCTGTCCTATTAAACGCTTGTTCACCATGTGGGAAGAGTTTAATCCCTGTAGGTACCTAATAATCCTGTAAATGAAAATGACCAAGAGAAATCCACCTCACCTGCCAGAAGGAGTTGCAAAGCAGATTCAGCTTTTTCCTATTTCCATATTTTTGGGGCTGCCTTCACCAGGCAGTGAGATTGTTCTTCTCTATCTGTCTGGTAGAAAGAAAATGTACTCCCTTTGCAGGTCAAGATCTTGGTTTTTTACATTTCTTCCTCTGTCTCAATTCTCCTCTCATTAGGGCAGTATATTTACAGGAAGATTTTCTTCCCTAGAGGAGTTAGAAAATCTATGGAGTCTTTCCCACATCAACAGCATCCCAGAAAAAGAAATTCGGAAGAAAAAGCAGACAAAAATTGCTGAGTACAGATTTCTGAAATATGTGGACTCCCATTAGATTCATAGAATTATAGAACATCCTGATTCGGAAGGCACCCAAGAAGATCATCAAGTTCAACTCCTGGTTCCACATAGGGGAACCTAAAAGTTAAACCATATATCTAAAAGCATTGTACATGAATACTAACAGACTTTGGGCCATGAAGTCTTCCCTGGGAAGATTGTTCCAATGATTGACCACTGTCTCAGTGAAGAATTTTTTCCTAATATCCAGTCTGAACTTCCCCTGATGCATCTTTTTAAACAATTCTCTTGTATCCTATCAATGGACACCAGAGATAAAAGACCAGATCTTTCCTCTTTACTCCCCCTCGTTATGAAGTGTTAGACAGCAATGACATCATCCGTCAGTTTCTCCTCTGTCCCCAAACTGCACACAGTACTTGAGTTGAGGCCGCACCAATGCTGACTGTCATGGTACACCCACTTCTTTTCACTGTTTAGCACTCCAGTATATAATTAGCCCTTTTGGCTACTAGACCCCATGTTGACTAACAGTGACTTTACCGTCAACCAAAACCCCCATATCCCTTTCTGCAGGGCTGGATTCCAGCCTCTTGCCCCTCATTCTATACATACATCCAGGATTACACTGTTCCAGGTGCAGAATCCAGCATGTGTCCTTGTTAAATTTCGTATGGTTTGTGATTACCCAGTGCTCTGATCTATCAAGAGCTCTCTGTAAGGCCTCTCTATGCTTAAGGGAATCGACAGCTCCTCCTAATTTAATATTGTTGGCAAACTTACTTAGCATGCACTCAACTGCTGTGTCCAGGTCATCGATAAAAACACTGAAGAGAACTAAAGGGCCCTAAAATTGAGCCCTGTGGATCCCACTAGTAACTCTCTGCCAGCCAGATGTTACTCCATTTACCTCAAGCTCTTTGAGCCAGACCCTTCAGCCAATTGTACACCCATCATAATGTGTACATGTCCAGATGTATGCTGGACATTTTGTGAGAGACAGTATCAAAAGCTCTGCTAAAATAATAATACAAAAACCAAAACCCACAAACCACATCCACTGTCTTCCCTCCATTCACTGGGCAGGTAACCTTGCCATGAAAGGATACTCAGTTAGTAGGGCATGACTTTCCTTTCATGAACCCACGTCAGCTTTGACTGATGACTGCATTGTCTTTCAACTGTTTTTCAATAACTCCCAGAATAATCTTCTCTATAATTTTACCAGGCACCGAAGTAAGACTGACAGGCCTGTAATTACTAGGGTCTTCTTTCTTGCCCTTCTTGAAATCTGGAATAACATTTGCTAGCTTCCAGTTGACTGGGACCTCTCCAGATTGCCAATACCATTGATAAATGACTGAGAGGTCTTGCAATAACATCTGCCAGCTCTCTCAGTACCCTGGGATGAATCCCATCAGGCCCCATAGACTGGTCTTAAATGCTTATACAAGGGCTAGCCACCTAAACAGCTCTGCAGATTTTGCTTACTTTTACTAGTCGTTAAAGCATTTCTTAAATAAATTTGTTGCTATTAAAAAAGATTTATGCTGTTTAGTTGTAGGATATGTGTTACAGACTTTCAGGAACATAAAAAACATGTCAGGGCTTCAGCCTTCATCAGACTGAGATATTTGAAGCTGATATAATACAGGTTTGTTTTTATTTCAAGGCTATATGTTGGAGTTAAATGTGCCAACCCAGGCATATTAAAAAATCAGATTGATTATATAGGCAAGTTTCTTACTGTGCTTTTGTTGTTGTTGTTGAAATCTTGATAATGACAGTGACAAAATTAAAGTTCTTCTTCATCACTGCATAAAAGAGGTAAATGACCTGGGTATATAAGCTGTAGCTTATTACTCATCATTAGTAATACTGAAATACTGCCTTAGTTCCATCCAGGGTGTATAGTGACAAGTTTAACTGTAGCGTGAAGCAAAAGTACAGTGATGTAACCAGTCACATAAACTGATCTTATATGTAAGTGTTAAATTGCCTTTTGCGGTTTCGGATTTCACTAATTGTTTTCAGGAATCTCAGGTAAGTGACTTGATAATTACCGCAATTGTTTTCAGAGACCTCGCCCACATCAAGTTGCCATGGTCCTGGGTTCTATATTAATCAACATAACACGTTTCTTTTTTCTTACAGTCCTCTTGCTATAGATCTAATTTGACTCTCATTTTACTATCTTCAGTGAGCTCCCTAAACAAAAATATGATTTGCTAACAATACATTTTAAGTAATTAATTTTATTTAGTGATCACCAGCTTGCCCAAGGCTACAGAGGGGACACTAAGATAATGAAGCGATCTTTGGCCACTGCCTTTACCACTCTGCCCTGGGAACCTTTCTATGCTAGAAGATGCTCAGTTATTTGTTTTGGCAGAGCTTATACTTTGCAGCAGTTTTTTGTAGAGAGAAAAGTTCTATGTAGAATGAGGAATGATGAATTTATCTGTCTATCTTTCCCCTTGGCCTCCCTCCCTTATCATCCATGAACACATCAAAGATGTGGCTAAAAGAAAGGTAAAAATCCTGCAGTAAGTGATAACAGATTCCAGTACAGGCTGAAGTGACTGGTGGAAACGACCTTTGCTAGATGGTACCCAGTCCTATATATCTTCCTTATGTCTTTAAGATTCATGGGTGGGTTGAGGCTTGGTCTATCTGCAAAACATCTCTAGACCATTCTGCTATGAAGGTCCAGGAAATCTCCCTTTTTCTCTGACAAGGAGCTTACAGAGTTCTCTATCAGCCTCTTCTTTTTAATCTACAGTTTAATTTTTGCGGAAGACTCTTGACCAGCTACTTTAAGAAAGTGAAGGCTTATGTTTCCATATAAGACTAGTAATTTAATTTCTATATTTTTAATCTAAGCACCTCATTTTGAAAGTTCATCATGTGTTCATAGCAAATCTGTTTTTGGGGTTTTTTTGGTCTTGTCATTAAGATAAATTAACTTAATAAATGGAATATACAAATGGGATTTCATTGTCAGGTTCAGGTCAAATAAATTATTTTGTGGCACCATTTTAGTGTTGGGCTTTGCCGGAAGATGCAAAGTATTTTCCATATTGTTTCCACACAAATTGTTTCTTCATCCAGTTTCCAATCTTAGCTCAACAGAAAACTATATTATTTTCACATTATTATAAGTTTGCCTTGCCTGCACTGTTTAATAATATTATAAGTATTTGAAGAGACATCCTACTATAGCATAAATAAAATCCACCAGTGTGCATTAATAAATACAAGCAGAAAATAAAATTGGTGAGTTTCCCATTATTTTCAGTGGTGTACATTAAAGCCCTAAAAGATCTGCAAGACACTCCAAGGTATTCAAGTGTTGTGTCTTACAACTCAGAAATGCCCAGCAACTGAGGATCCATAAGACTCTGGAGAGTCCTTGAACACATGCATAAATCTAAGACGCTTAAGGGCTCTAGATACCCTGAAAATAAGATACAGCCTTTGGGAATTGCTTGGTAGTGCTTACTTTGTTTAAAAAAGTTTCAGAGACCTTTCAAGACACTGTCAGAGGAGACTAAGCCCAGATTCCTGAGTGAAGATTTTCTCAAAACTTTTTTCTAGTTTTATCTCAGGGCACGAAAAAAGTAGATAAAGATGAATTATGAGATTAACAATTATTAACAGGACTGAACACCGCAGATATTTATAATTGTTTATACAGTTCATACCAATAAACAAGACTTCTAAGGATTACCAAAAGACTGCATTGGTGTTGCGGTGTCAAACTAAGTGGGTCTACTACATTAAATTAGACCTGAATTTAACTCAAATTTTATCAAGTTTTTGCCTGCTTCAGTTCTGATTATTTTTCTGACTTGCATCAATTTTCTGTTTCCCCTTGGTTCTGGTATGAATGCTAGTCTGTAACATCTTTCCTCTGGTGTTACAGGTCCATAATCTTTGAACAGATCAGGTTGAGCTCATATTATCATATCTGCTTATGCTTATTTTCCTACACTGGTCCATTTGTTATCATAAAAACTAGGCATTTCAGATGTGCTTTAATGTTCAGATGTGACTTGCTGAATGCTCAGCTGCTTGTACATACTGATGTCATGCTCACTACCTTAAAACTACCATGAACATTCAGAGTAGAAAGCACATTTTTTCAGAAAATGAAGGTATGTCCTAAGTCCTAAGGAGATGCAGCTTATTCAAACATCATTTGTAAGCAGATGTCTGTCTGTTTCTCTCCACCCCACTACCAAAAAAAGCAAAAATTCGCACAAAATAGATTTAAATTATCATAGAATCACAGAATCATAGAATCATTTAGGTTGGACAAGACCTTTGAGATCACCAAGTCCAACTGTTACCCCAGGACTGCCAACTCCACCACTAAACCATGTTGCTAAGCACCGCATCTATGCATTTTTTAAATGCCTCCAGGGATGGTGATTCCACCACCTCCCTGGGCAGCCTGTTCCAATGCTTGACCACTCTTTCTGTGAGAACTTTTTTCTGAATATCCAATCTAAGCCTCCCTTGGTGTAACTTGAGGCCATTTCCTCTTGTCCTGTTGCTTGTTACCTGGGAGAACAGACCTACCCCAACCTGCCCACAACCTCCTTTCCGGTAGCTGTAGAGAGCGATAAGGTCCATCCTGAGTTTCCTCTTCTCCAGACTAAACAACCCCAGTTCCCTCAGTTGCTCCTCATAAGACTTGTGCTCCAGACCCTCCACCAGCTTCATTGCCCTTCTCTGGACACACTCCAGCACCAATATGTCCCTCTTGAAGTGAGGGGAAAACTGAAGGCAAAACTGAACACAGTTATTTGAGGTGCAGCCTCACCAGTGCTGAGTACCGGGGGACAATCACTTCCCTAGTCCTGCTGGCCACACTGTTTCAGATACAAGCCAGGATGCTATTGGCCTTGATGGCCACCTGGGCACACTGCTGGCTCATGTTCAGCTGGCTGTCAACCAGCACCCCCAGGTCCTTCTCTATAGGCAGCTTTCCAACCACTCCTCCCCAAGCCCCAAGCCTGTAGCATTCCGTGGGGTTGTTGCGGCCCAAGCGCAGGACCCGGCACTCAGCCTTGTTGAACGTCCTACCATTGGCCCATGAATCCAGCCTGTCCAGATCCCTCTGCAGAGCCTTCCTACCCTCATGCAGATCAACACTCCCATGCAGCTTGGTGCTATCTGCAAACTTACTGAGGGTGCACTCTATCCCCTCGTTCAGATCATAGATAAAGATATTAGACAGGACTGGCCCCAATACTGAACCCTGGGGAACACCAGTTGTGACTGCTCGCCAGCGGGATGTGACTCCATCTACCACCACTCACTGGGCTCGGCCATCCAGCCAGCTCTTAACGCAGTGTAGAGGACAGCCATCCAAACCACGAGCGGCCAGTTTCTCCAGGAGAATGCTGTGGCAGATGGTGTCAAAGGCTTTACTAAGGTCTAGACAGACAACATCCACAGCCTTTCCTTCATCCACTAAGTGGGTCACCTTGTCCTAAAAGGAGATCAGGTTTGTCAAGCAGGACCTGCCTTTCCTAAACCCATGCTGGCTAGGCCTGATCCCTGAGTTGTCCTGCAAATGCCACATGAAGGCGCTCAGGATGATCTGCTCCATAGCCTTCCTTGGCACCAAGCTAAGGCTGACAGTCCTGTAGCTCCCCAGATCCTTCTTCCTGCCCTTCTTGTAGATGGGCATCACACTGGCTAACCTCCAGTCTTCTGGGACCTCTCCAGCTTGCCAGGACTGTTGATAACTGATGGACAGAGGCTTGGTGAGCTCCTCTGCCAGCTTCCTCAATATCCTCATGTGGATCTCATCCATCCCCATAGACTTGTGCACATCTAAGTGGAGCAGCAGGTCACCAGTTGTTCCCTTCTGGACTGTGGGAACTTAATTCTGCTCCTCCTCATCACTGTCTTCCAGCTCAAGGGGCTGAGTACCCAGAGGGAAGCTGGCCTTATTAGTAAAGACTAAGGCAAAGAAAGCATTAAGTACCTCAGCTTTTTCCTCATCCTGTGTGGCAGTGTTCCCTGTTGATAACTGACTTAAATTTGACAGAGGCAGGAATCTTGAAGACAACTGCGGACTTCCCAATATTGAGAAAATAGAGAGTTGAGTAAAGGAAACACACAGTCTGTAGATTTCTTCCTACAAAGGAAAAGGGTGAGCTCTCCATTTGTTATATATTACTGAATATGAGGATTAGAAACTCAGATTCTTGTCCACCCGTTGAAAAATATCTCCAATCAGATCACTGTCAACTGTGAGACACAAATCAGTAGGAAACTAGGCTTTATGCATTTTCAAGTACTCAGAATTACTTATTCCTCTTATAGCTTTAGCTTCTCCAGCTAGACAAATCTCATTTCTTTTTCTTCTCTTTTGAAGGTCTTACAGTTGGATGAGGACTTCTAGGCTGAGACAAATTAAAGTCCATGCTATTTAGCTCAGCTATACCATCATAGTCAGAAGTCTTTACTACTTTTGGACCTTCCTTTTCATGGCACTACCCTGTACCGAAGAACCATGCCAGGTCATCTGGAACTACCTCAAATGTCTCTACATGATGCTACATTGTGTGCTCATTCAGGGGTTTATCTATATCAGTTGCCTCATATATAATTATGTTTTCCTTAGAAACCTTCTATTGAGATTGTTACATGTTGAGGCAAGGCAATCCTTCAGTACAGGCCTTCACTGAGTTGGATGGAAGGGGTGAATTGAGAGAACAAAACACTCAGATTGTCCATCGATCTCATCCTGAAATGGCTGCACTAGAAACAGACACAAACTTTTGTTTTTCCCTCTGGTCTACTAGTAGGTGGTTGGGAATCCAGTTAAGAGTTTGAAATAAATTCCTGTCATGCTGGAAGTTTGAATTAGCAAATTAAACATAGTTCATTAATGATATTTGCAGCCCATGTTGTGCTAATTAAAACCAACTTATTTTTCTATTATTATTTGCATACTGTTGCTCTGCAACTATGCATTTGGAATGATAATACTGCCTTGAGATGCCAGGTTTTTGGCATTACCCTGTGCTAATGAGTGGAGTGAGACAGTATATTCTTAAGCTGTACTAGATCTTCTTGTTCTTCTGTTTCGAATATTTCACAGCTAATCAACTATGAAATAAAAACTGCTTCAAAACCCCTGTTAAAGAACTGCTCGTTTCTATAGTGACAAACACAATCTACTTCGTACACCCATTCTCATACTAAAAAATAAAGTCCCTGTAGTCTTTCCAGATCGCAGATTGGTTGGGACTGGGAGAAAATACGGAGGCACACTTAGAGTGGAAAACAAAATAACAGTAGAAGGCCTGTGGCCCAGTGGCCAAGGAAGTGCCTCTAAGTCTCTAGATCAGTGTGATTTTCTATTGTAAACTAGAGCCAAGATTAAGGCAAGCAGGAAATACCAGAAGTGACTGCGCCTATATAGGCACAGTAGGACTTGGAGTATCCATACTGATCTGAGTGCCTCAAGATTTAAGACTACCAGATCAAAAAGAGTTCAGAGATGAGAAAACTTCAGACAAATGATTTATCAACAGAACTGACTTGTGAGTGCAGCTTTGGAGTCTGATCCTCTTGGTTTTCCAAGTCACAACAGCAGTGAAACATAACTATTAACTTACATTACCCAAAATATCTAGCCAGACTTTAAATGTCTTCACAGCTTCAGACAGACAGAAGGAAGCTGAATAATTTCTTGAATAAAGACATGTGCGAGAAAACTAAGTAGATTTGTTATAAGAAGCATATTTACAAGGGTAACAGCATATTACATAGAGCAAGGCAATAGCTGAATTTGTAAAGTTAATGACATTAAGACTATCTTCATAAGTAAAGAGCCTTTGAGATAGTAGCTTGGCATCCTCTGACTTGTGTGAGCTTGCTCAGTTGCTATGAAGGTGGCTTTGAGCCATTATCTTCCATGACTCCTAGTTAACCAGGAAATTTATTCAAAGTCTACTTTCTCTGTCATTACCCTGTGGCATTAGGACTGATTTATTCCACTTCCCTGTATAAATAAGTTAGCATCTAAGCAGGAGCATTTAGCCAATGGTAAGTGCTTTTATCAAAACCTTTTAACCACGGATTCTTTGTGCAGGACAGAATGAAGAGGGTGGCCAAATTAAAAAAAATAAAAAATAGGCAAACATGTAAAGCATTCTTTAACTGGGCTAGTCATTGACATCCATAATAGTTCATTGAACCTATTGACATCCATAATTAATTAAAGCTGCCAGAAGCCTGGGAAAAAATTGCTAAGTAATGTAATTATAAAGTTATTTTTTGTTTAAACTGAACATTATGGAATTTCCATGTTGTCACATTTCATGGGCATTGATACATTGGGAAATCTCAATGTTTTTAAAAAATGTTGTCCTGGCTCTGTGAAGGTCAGTAGCATAGCAATATGTATGGTATTTTTCTCCTGCACATGATTCCTCTAGGTTGGGAAAATTACTCTGTGGCCTGCTGCAGGGAGTGACACTCATCATCTGAGACAAATGTGGTACAGTACATTGCAGAATTCAGGGCTCAAGAAAGAAAGGTATGGGTCTAAATAAATATCTCAGATTGCCAGTTGAGTGGCCTCTGGATTATCCAGAATTGTTAAACTCTGCACAGCAAGTGGGAAAACATAAAATCCTCTAAGAATTGTAAAATTGTTTATGAACATGTTATTAAAACAAACCACAATATAGATTTGTTAAAATGGTGCAAAGAAGTTAAAATCGCTACAATGAGTTAGATGAGGCTATAAACCTCCTTAGAGAAACAAACCAGTACTTTCCAGAGAGGAGGGACCACACTACTTATTTGCATTGGACAACAATATTGAGAGTTCCTGACCTTCTGAAACTCCATTGTATTCCCTTAGGGCAGTTTTCACAATCATCATTTGCATCAGTACAGGGTTTCTGTGGTTTCTCAGTGAGTCAAAGTGGCAGAGAGCTGACTACAGACAAATTAATCCCTTGTTGTTCACCTGAGTCAGAGAGCTGATCTGACTTGGTAGCTGTACAAGTGCAAGAGCTCAAGAAGGGAGAAAGAACATTATTTGTGGCAGCAGCCCAGTTTCATAACTACTTAATACAACAATGAAACCACACCCTTGGAGTATATTTTCTTTCCTCTCTCCCATCTTCTGGAATGGCTGTGGCCACCCAAAGGCCCTTGCTAGTTTTAATTCTTCACTCCCTTATAAGAATAAAATTCTCTCAGATTCCTGTTTCCCATCAGCTGTAAGCAAAGATTCAAACTCAGAGGTCTATAAATCCTGTCTCTTTTAAAAGCAATTGGATGTGTCAACACTGAGACAAAATCCATAATGTTTCCATCACCAATTAAAGTTAACCGTGGTTTTGCATGAGAGTCAGATCAAGTTCTAGGTGGTTCTATCAGCCTATAGAGAAAAGCAACACTTTTACACACATGAATTTCAAAAGCATATTTACAGTAATTGAAGAGAAAATGTGTGAAAACCGTTTGAAAAGAAGTGCCAGGGCTCTTCATTACACTCCACATTACCATTTTCTCAACTGAGAAATGCACTTGTCTGGGGTTTTAGTAATCTCCAGCCAAAGAACCATCCTTTTCCCTTCTATAGCATGACTAATTATTTAAATGGTGTATCCTCAAGGAGGAGTCAGGAAGATGCCTGCGATTAACACAGGCTGAGATCACATAATGAAGAATATATTTTCATGTCTTTGACGAAAGCAAATGGTATAATGAGGAGATCAGACATTTTTTTCTCACTCAAAGGGAGAATACAGAAAGACGACATTGCTGACAGTCGAGTGTTCTAGAGGAAGTGTGATGTGGCTGGGACTAGAAATATTTATAATTGGTTGTTCAGGGAAGGGGGTTCAAAGGTCTGTTACATATAAGGTGTCAGGTCCATACAGCACTGCAAACAGATGCCTGTGAGATCCACAGATACTTAGGATGCAGTTATATGAAATGTAGGCCAGGTATCTTCACCTCTGCTTTCAGTAGTCCATTATTCCTCTTCTCTTATATGATCTCTGGAGCTTAAGACTGAGTGAATTTGTCATGAAAACAGTAAAAAATAAAGTCTCTTCTTACTCTCTGAAAAAAAAGCATACAGTTGCTGTATTACTGAGTTGAATTAGCCAAGCAAAAAAAACCCAAAAAGGACCAGAAAAGAAGATGAAAGGAGGGGAGGACCTTTTCTTTTGGTAGGGATTGACTTAGCTGTCTTGTGTAACTTCACCCTTAGGAATTATTTATAGAAATTATTTCCTTCCTTGGCAAGGCTACTTTAAGAAATCATTCTACTCTGCTAAAGACAACTCTGCACAGCTCTGTACTGACCTGGATGATGTGGACTGATATATTTATTTGGGTGTTGGTGTTTTTTTGAGAGGTGTTTTGAAGTCAAGAGTAAGTTAATGATTTTGATCCATAAACATCCATAGCAACACAAGTTGTTCTGTGTGAAACTGTGTCAAAAAGTTGCTTTGTGCAAGACTGTCCTGGTGTCAGGAAGAGCAGGGAAGGGCTTTAGTAATGAAGAAAGTGATTGCATAATTATGCCGCTACGTACACCTGAGGAACTAAACACTGTCAAAATGCCCTGAATGAACCTACCTACCTCAGTAAGTACCCCAATGTCCACTGGCATGCTAAATTTTTGCATAAAGACTCCTTTATTGTAGTGGTGTTCCTTTGCATGTTTCTTCTTTTTACAGCATTCTTCCATTTTAACAGTATTCCCCTTCGGCAGAAAGGAATATTTTGAAAAGATCTTTGTGGTTGTCACTTCTTTATGCACTCACATAAACTCACTGTACTGATCAACTATTTCTGTACCACCCAACTCACAGAATTCAGAAAATACTTCTGACATTACTTGGCCTGCAGAAAAAGAGTAGTTGTGCTGTTTCTGGCTTTTAGACTTCTCTCCTCAAAAACAGGTGTCCTTTCTTACACATACTAACCAAAAAATCCCACTATCTTACCATGTGATTTAGTATACTTTTCCTTAATTATCAACTGTTTTTTAGGGACTGATCCTAGTGATCCTTCCACCTTTCTCCCACCAGGACAGCCACTGTCCTTAACCAGGGTCCTGTGCATACTGTGCTCTTAACCATTTGGAAAAAAACCCTATTGGACTTGTTTGTGGTGTTCACAAGGGGAGCGTGATCCTCCTAAGTATCTCTGATTTAAAATAACACATCCTTGTAATGTTTGATAACCTGGAAAAACAGAGTACAAAGAACTGAGGGATGAAACCCACTGTTTTACTGACTCTGGTCTAAGCAGTTATCTCATGAATTCTGTTATTCTGATTGAAAGGTTTACAAAGCCCCAGTGGTTTGCATTTGTGTTATCAACTGGTATAAACCAACAGTGCCAGCTTGAGAGGATCAAATTTCCACTGTCACACCATAGTGTTTCCAAGGATGTGTTCAGGGTCTTTCAGTATGTAATACAGCTAGTAAATGTGCGGTAAAAATGTCTATTATGCATTTTGAACAAAAAATTATTATAGTATAAAATTACAAAGTAAGAGTTGTTGGATAATCTCTCACTGGTACACTAACAGCAGTTTTTCTAAGAGGTTTATCACTTATCAACTCCTATGTAAGCACCTGAATAGTAGCTAGGTTTTCCTAAGTGCTCAGATTCCATTAGGGATCTAAATGAAGTGTGAAGATTTTAGATGTACTCTCTTTACTAGCTGTGGGATGCTGAGCACTTTGGAATAGATGACCAGTTTAATAAGGTTCCTTACATGGAAACTGATAGTTTTTAAAAAACTATGAATAAAGTGGGAGAGTTGAAAATATTTTAGTACAATTTTCAAGAACCATTACTCATCTGTAATGTTGTCTCCAGTTACTTAATATAGATCTACTTAATATATTGCCAGGAGTGTCTCCTAAACTAATAGTCTTTAGTCATAACAACAGTGTTGACCTATCAATATATCATCAATTTTCTAGAAGCAAAGACTCTAATCCACAGCAATAAAATCTGTTAATGCTTTTATATATATATATATATATATATCTCAAAAATTGCATTGCAAGTGTCCTTGTATGAACGTTAAAAATAAAAATACAGTGGTAGAAATCAGTGTCTGTGGTAAGAAATGCGCAATGAAGATGAATTCCAAAGTTGTACATGAAGTGGTAGGAGAAATGAAAACAGAAGATATGCATGTTGCAACAGCAAATAACATGTCAGTTCCTTGTCAGGGGAAGACTTGGAAGTAAAGCAATTCCCATACCAATTTCTTGGTTTCCACAGAAAGGAACTACAGGCCAAACAACACACCCCAACAAGTAAATTTTGCGAGCACCGGAGAGACTCAGAATTACGTACACAGGAATAACACAGTCTGAAACCATATAGGTCATCACCTTCTTCTCTATAGCTATGTATAAAGGTATTGAAGTCCTTGATGGGAACGTGACTTTTTGAACTTTCTTCTCTGGCAGGATCTGAAAAATTAATGTCCTGAGTAAACATAGGATACTTTGATTTACCAGGCTGATTGATCTGGCAGACAGCTGCTCATGCAGTATGTTTAAGTGAATTATAAAATTAGTGACTTTATCTCCTTTTCCCATGAGATATTACAGGATCAGGTAACTTGTACATCCCCGAAATATGAAATAGCTTAAAATAAAGAACTGAGCATATTAACGCAGGTAAAATCTCTAACATCTTACAGATTAGTTTTTGCCATTTACGTTGATGTCACCAGTTTGAGCATTTTGAAATCTCTATGCTTTTTTTTTTTTTTCCCCTCCTGATACAGTTTTCATAAGTTAGGCAAGACTAAATCTAAATAGAAGTAATCATACCATTAGAAACTAGATCACATTGCATAAGCTTACAGTCAGCACTTAGCAGAATTGAAAAATAATTCATATTAGCTTCTTGTTAAGAAATTCAGTAATAGACAGTTGGTTTTTTTTCACCCCTCTCTGCTGCATGGCCATGAGATGAAACAGACCGAAACAAATGTGTAAGATATCCTCATTTAGAGAAAACTTCCATTTTATTCACTGTCCTGCATGTATGTGTCTGCTGAAGGTAGGAGACATGGTAATGGTTCAGGAGAAAGAGGACTTTGTAAACCTGAAAACAGAACCTAAATCCTGAGGAAGTGAAGAATGCCGGAGTGCTTCACTTACTGAAAAAAAAGAGAACTCCATTGTAAGCTCCCTCGCTAGGCATGAGCAGGCTGAACAGGCGCAGGTTCCTATCCCATGTCCTGAATGACTTCCACAGTTTGCACTGATGGCTGAGGAAAGATGGAAAGATATATGACGTGCTAAAACAGCTATGCTTTATAGGTAAAAATGGCAAGTGGTAACTGTGTGAACACACATACTTTAGTCAAAACAAACCATTTTTAGGATACATATGGAGGCTACATATGCCACATAAGGAGTCCATGACTAAAATTTACTAGAACATTTCTTTAATAATAGTTATGTTGGAATTAAAAGCGGTAAAACGGGAGTAGACAAATCTCTGGTATGTTGGAAGAGCTGTCACCAAAATCAGATTTTAGGGGAGCTAGGAACAAAGAGTAACAGATACCCTGAAATCTCCAGCCCACTGAAGCTTGTGATAGAGGAAATTGCACAGAAGTTAGTCTATGGAATAAGTCAGCTGAAGGGACATCTGCATGGGACATTGTAGGCAGAGAGAATCTCATTTTATGCAGGCTCTGAGCCATCAGGGCCTGGGCAGCATGACATCAATCCAAAAATCATGTAGTCATTTTACTCCAGCAACACAAGCACGTATCTCTGGATATTCTCAGGGTATATTATTTCAGGATCAGCAATACACTGATGCTGTGAAGGCCCTCATTGCATTGACTCTTTTTCAACTACTTGCCATCTACCATGCAGACATAGATAAAGGCTAGTTGGACCTATTTTTTCCTAGAGTGAGAGTCAGATCAGACAGGGTAAAATCACAGGAGAACCTGAATATGGGCCTCAGTTTTGGTACACCAGAATAATGGTCTCACATCAAAAGGTATGCAGGAAGACTGTTAGGTGAAGAGATGCATACAGTCTAACTGGTGTTAATAAGTATGTGAAATGCAATTAGCATGTCTGTAAGCAAAAATCCTAATTCTGAATAAAAAGAACTTCAAATATGAATAACAATTAAGCATATGACTCTTCTTCACTGGACCCAGCAGAAATTACTGTTTTTATTAGTGCTTAAAATAATATAGAGTTATCTTGGGGCCAGGGCAGAAAGCTCTGTTTGGCTAAAGAGAGAGTAAGCTGAGGATTTTTTTCTGGTGTTTCATTAAGAAATGTTTTTGGGTTTTGGGGCTGGCCTGTAGGGTCTCTTTAAGTGCTTGTCTATGGTTTCACTTTTTATAGCTTTATATGGCAGCTTTCCTGCCATATTTTAATATTTCATGCATGGTGCTAGGAGTCTGTGGCATAATGAAAAAAATGGAAATAATTTATTTGAACAAATTCATTGGATTAATTATTCACAATGAATAATTGACCATCTCTGCCAATAGTATTCACTCTTCTCCCTTTCTCCTGCCCTTGGTCCATGTCACATTAGGTACTGAAGTGAATGGTTAATAGTAATGCAGCAGATGCTGGAGCTTCCAGGATCCTGTTTTGGAACTGCATATTGTCCAAGCATTCATACAAGCTTAGAAAGAGAGGAAGTAGCATTGAAAAATACAGTGTGTATGTGGAAAGGTGGGGAGAAGGATATGACAGGAAGAAGGAAAGAAAGGAGAGAATACATAGTTACACTTGCTGCAATACTCCCTTAAAGTAAATATTCGCTATACCTTTATCAAATCACTATGTAAACCTGGACTGTATGCAAATCTGCATTAGTGCAATTAATATGAATCATCTAGCTGAGTAATAAAAGAAAGCTATTAATCACTGCAAATGTAACTATCTTCAGCTGGAATCCTCAACTAAACACAGATGTTGAGAAGTCAAACATTGCTCAGGAGGTTACTTTGAGCAAGTGATCTGTCACTGCCTGATATATATTCCTTTATAAGAAAATCTACTACCAGATGTGTCTGTAAGTATGGCAAGCTCTCCCTCCTGATGCCTGTACAGATGTTTGCTCTGTGGTAGGTAGCTCTGAGTCTTCTTCCTCCCTTTTTTACACTGCTTATGGTAAAAAAGTCCTGTGCTGAATGTAATCCATTGTGTCACTTATTCCTTTAAATAATCTGAGATATTAATCTCAATCGCAGAGACAGAGAACAGAAAAAATGATGTATTTACATACAGCAATTTACACTACATAAGTCTTGAAGCTCAGCCCTGGGGAATTATAACACCTGTATCTCAACTGATGGTAGAAGGGAAGAACTTTAACTGCTGGCATGCTGCTTGAAACAAAGGTCACTCTCCCTTTCGAAATAAGACTGATGCATCAGACAGACTAGTTTATGGACTCATCTTGTTTTACCAGTTTTAATTACATAGGTATGTACCACAGCTACAAAAAAACTTTTACTTCTCTAAGATTGAGGAGTCAGTGAACACTGAAAGGTGCAGTGTTTCCTGACACTCCTGTATGTTACACCAAAAGTAACCTGAGACAAGGTTATGTTCCACAAAATGGTCTCCAGAAAAAGCCACATGAACCACAAAAGGAAACCCAGTTCTTCTTCCCCTGTAATATTCAAAGCGCCCCTCGTGGCCAAGCCAAGAGACAATGGCCTTCCTTATCTGAAGCAATGAACTGTAAAAAGAGGGTTATCATTTTACTGACTTTTGGATGAAAACCCCTCATAAGTTTTAATGTTCTCTCCATCAGATACCTGAGACACCCAGTCAGGTACTAACAAACATTGTGCTAACAAACACACAGGTTTTTCAGCTATATCTTTCAACTTCCAAGATGAACTGTCAACAGAAAACATGTAATTTCACCACAGTGAAAAGCCAGACTGGTTTCACCTGTTCTGGAAAAGAAACAACCTTATCCAACCATAGATTTATCTGGGAGGGAGGAGAAAAGTGTTGCAGGAAAGAGGGAGAGAGAAATTTGAGCACAAGTGGCTACTGCTTGCATTTCTACATCAGAGTTATGTCACACTGCTTTCTGCCCCTTTCTCAGATCACAGCAGCATCTGTCCCTGTCTGAAGATTTACAGGGTAGTTTTTCATCCTATTCACAATGAGGAAATCTAAGGATAAGGAATGATTTTAATGACTGTGTAGATTTACTGTCATTTATTTAATTGCCAATCTTGCAAAGTCAAGAGTAGTTAAAGACCCTTTCCTGGCAAGTAGGATATAAGCACTTTAACTCCTCAGAAGGAAAGAACTGAAGTTTCTCTCTCCTTTATCCTTACACTATGAGATTATTGTGTAGAAGGGGTCACCTTTCCTTCCCTTGAGCTTTGGATAAAAGTGGAGGTCTTCAAGATGTTTGGACTCTGGCTTTACAGGAATTCAGAAGTATGTCCTAAGAGCAGGCTCCTCAACATGAATAAGCATGGAAAACCTTATCTGTGGATCCTAGATGTGAAATATATACAGAGCTGTTTAGAGCTGATAAAAGTGAATTAGTTCTGGACAAATGTAGAAGAAGGAAGTTAGTTGTTTAGGGAATACACTGATAAATGCTAGGATATTTATGGACTTTCACTATCTAGAGGTTTTGAGAGAGAATTTGAGAACAGCACTGATAAACTTCAATGCCTAAATTATTTGACCCTGTCCCTTGGTCCCTTCAAGAAAATTCCTTTAAGTCCTTTTCAGTCTGACCCAGAAACAGATTTTTATATATGTTGGCATATGACTGTTAAGGGCTGGTTTTTTTCAATTCAGTTGTGCAAGCACTTCTTGATGAACAGCGTATTTGCCAGATTTTGCCCATATTTGTCAAATAAATTATTCAACAAATCATTTTTGCTTTATTTGATCAGCTATAACAGACTTTCTGACTCTTCTGCAATCAAGATACCTTTTAAATAAATAAGTATGCATGCCTCCAGAGACTTCAGGAGTCGAACAGCTGGTTTCCATCACCATGGTAAAAGCCTCGAGGGTGACTCTGGATGAATACCATTATTCTTCCCTGGTATAGGACTGTGTGTGGGGAGAACCTGAGAAACCTTTTGTAATTTAGGTACACAAGAATACTAGGAAAAATGAGTTCCAGATTGGCCTTTGTTGGGAAAGTGGCAAGATCCTGAACCCTGTTTTAATATGAAACAGGTAGGTACCACGAAGGTTTCTCATTTCTTAAAACGCATGAGGTGTGGGGTGGCAGGTGGGCCTGTAAAGTCAAGCATCAGAAATTGAGTCTGCAGGACAGTCAGCTCCTCAAGACAGGTGACACCAGTCACTGAAGGGAGGAAACAAACTATTTAAGCTACCCATGATTTATTTTTTAGCATGAAACATAAAACTTTGATAACCTTGAACAGACTTTTTTAATGAAGTCTCTTCAATCGTAACAATCTGCTTCACTATTCTTTTACTGGATAAATGATAAAAATATGCAGCTGTGATTCCTAAACACTGATGTTCAGAATTATTTAAACTCAGTATGGCTTCTACAGACTGCTACTGTTGCTTACAAACGCTCACCTGCATATGCACGGAAGCACATTTTCTACCACAGCAATCTTAGGGAAGCAGCTGGCTGCAATTGAGAATATCATCATTATCTTCAATCCTGAAGGAGACATTGTTGAAATAATAAAGGCTTACAATTGTTTTACCTAACTTGCAATTAAAATAGCCATTTTCTTAACAGGAATTTTGGATTAACAGAGGAAAATTTGTTGCAGGATTCATACTTGGTTCTTCACGGTTATCGTCAGCCTCAGGGTTGTACTTTACACTAAAGGTAAATTTATACATAATTTATTTACAGTTCATTAACTATTAATAAAAGTTTCAAGTGTGCTACAGGTGTATATGGTATGTGCCATGGATGATGATGAAAACCTCAGAAAAATGTATTATATTCACTTGATTCTATGGCTGCAAATAGTAAAGTTACCTGTCAAATTCTGCAGTCATCTCTTTAAAAATCATTTATTAACACGTTTAGTACATATTAGAAGTTTATCAGTTATTCAGAAATTTATCTTTTAAATAAAGTTTATGCCCAGTTAGCAGCTGGCCAAATGTCATATGAAAATACACAGTATTACTATATTTTACTGTTTCTTGCATAGAAAAATAGATTTATGTGGGATGAACATACAAAGCTATAATTATCTTTTGAAGTATGTGTGTTTCATTTTGCTGTAAAATTTGTAGTGCAAAGTAGAACATCACTAGTTCGAAGAGCTGGGAGTGGTTATTTTCTCCTTAAGTGCTTCTTTAGGCACTGCTAGGCTAATACCAAAACTTATTCTAAGCACTGTGAAGGCAAGGAACAAATATGTTAACTGAAACAGTGTGACTTGCAGTCTGACTGAATTCTCTTGGATAAAGGAAAAACAGTTAGACTGATGAGAAAAGCATGTTTTCCTACAGTGAATAATGAAGAGGAGACAGCTTTCTGAAGGAATTTGTTTCTAGATAGGACTTCTTCCAAAAAAATACGGTTTGATAATAAGGTTGGGGCATATGTGCCTGCACGCACCTAGATGCAGAGTGCCATGTGATTGCAGCTGTCAATTCTTCAACTCAAAAGTAAGAGCATGCTATTGATGACATAAAGCTGGGAGCAGCTGAAAGAACAGACGAACTTTAGGACTAGAAAAGCAGTATTGGAATGGCTATCAGTAATATTTTTATGATCATTTTGGGTCCTATCAGCTGGAAATTATGAAAAATGCCCAGTCATGACAGTAGATGATAGAAAGACAGTTAAATGAAAGATATTGTAGACAGACATGACTTTTGGACAATTGAGGTGAGATATTTCCTTGTGAGATCAAGATAGCTTCACTACCAGACGTGAAGTGACTGCCCTTCACAGTCATCAAGAGATGAAGAACATAAGGAACTGCCCTGACTAACTTGAACTGCACAGTAACTGTTCAATATTCTTTTTTTTTTTCTCTTGGGAAGGTTCAGGTTTATTATGACTTTCTATGGGATTTATAATACCCCATGTAGAAGTATACAGCATCTACACCTGAACCTGAGGTTATCACCTTAGGCCATTTTTATAGCCAGTAGAGGAAAATAGCCACTCTGAGCAAGAAATAGATTTGCCTTATTTTAGATCTATATTTAGAATGAGTTGAACCCCACAGAGAGGAACAGAGGGACCTTGACCACAGGTTTGGTAAGTTACCTAGAACATGTCTCTCCCAGTCCTAATAACCTTTTCACCTGACTGAGTTACGCATCGCCTTGGCTCAGCCACATCTTGAATTACTGTTCTAAACATCCTGCTAATGCTTCTTTCAGAGAACCCTTTCTTGTCTCCCTGACCAGGACTGCTGTCACGCTGGTGCAGAGCAGGCACAGATGATGGTAGCTGCTTCTTACTGAGGTTCTTGTGGCTTCTAAGAGTCCCATAGACTGGTCTGCACATAGGACTCAGTGGAGCATACAGTAAATCCCCAATTACATTTTAAAACACGTTCTGATAGTGTCTGTCTCATAACGTTCTTCCTCCCATTCACCTGCAATGAACATTAGCTTCAAATAGAGTAGGAATCCTCTAAACAATTAAACATCCAAAGGCTCTTCATCATGTGGTTCATTCATGACATTCTGATCTGACTAAACCTATCACTAAAGTTGGTATGAATTTGAATTATAACAGGAATATTAGCTTTGGCTTTCAGTAGAACTCTCCTAGTGGCTCCAACTTGGTTATTGTGTGGTAGCTTCTTTTTATAATATTTTTTTCCTTTCTTATGGGATATCATCATAGCATAAATGTACAAAAACTTAAAACTAAACAGAGTAACAATCTGCAAACATTATTTTTCATTCTGAAACTAACTGAAAAGGCACTTCAATGAAATATTACCTCTGTTAACAACCTATCATAAAACAAACAGTTGTCCTGCAGAGGATTTTGTGTGCATTGAACTCAGTACTTTATCCTGTAGTGGAATTCAGTGTTTATCTCTGGTATGTAAATCTGCAAATCTAATATGCATGTAGGTTCTGTGTGACAAAGAGGAAGGTGGGAAAGCACCTGTGGAAATTTTAGAGAAAGAAAAGTCAATATTTTGTTTTCAGTTTAGTGTGCAAGTGACGCAGATTTTAACCCAGACTTAAAGCAATGGAAAAAAAAGTGTGAGTGTCATGCTCACTGTGATTTTTAGATAAAGTAATCCTAAAGCATTTCTCAAAGGTATAGATTAAATGCTCATTACGTAAATGTACTTCCTCATCAATCTGTTCTTTGTTCATTTAGATAAAGTGGTACGCTGTTTCCATGTCAAACAACTGCTGATTACAAATAAATAATTCAACACTGAGATAGTTGTCCACAGTGCATGAAAAAGGGAAAAAAATTGGAAAGGAATGTCAATAAATTGACAATATTAAATTTCAATCAACTTACTCTTATTGCATAATTAAAGCTTGCCATTTGTATAAGAGCAGAAAAGGAAGGGAAAAGTCAACAGTTTCAAAGTGTGCTAACATTTGACTTGTTACAATCACACATAAAACCTCCAAAATGAACCAGAATGGTGCCCCAGAATGACAGAAAAAAAATACTACCTCTATGATATCAATATCAGTACTATTGTTGGTTTTAATAATAAGCAATGGAGGCAATTATCTTGTATATTTATGAAGTATCTACATTGAAACATTGTACCGAAAAGAAATAATGTTGTCTGATACATCAGATCCATTTGTTTGGAATCATGTCTCAGGGGCTGATATCAGCAACTTTTGAGAAAGAAAAGAGAATCACTGTAATAAGCACTTATAGAAAACCCTGACCAAAAGGCAAGGTTTTATTCAACCTTTGCTCCAATAGTGGTTAAATTAGTCAAGGGGTGGGGGTGGGGGGAGGGAGAGAAATAAATTATATCTATTCTGTTTATTTAGGTTGGAGGTGTTTTGGTTATTCAAAATCATTGCCTTCATCCTTCTGTCAATGATATTTAAAAGGTAGAAGTCTCTTTGCATTGTTGCTACAAGATGTTTTTCTTAATCTGAAACCATGCATAACCTTTGAGAAAATGGATACACGTGTTTTTAGTTTTACACTGCTGCCTCTTCTGCGGATGCTGTTGGTAACAGTAAGTCACTTTATTCCTTGCCTTCCTATCTCTCCAAGAAGTACTTCCTGGAAACCAAATACTGATGTTTCAGCAGAGATTTTTGAAAAAGAAAAGGAAAAGACTTCATGATGTCTGTGATTTCTTTGTTCAAAGACTGTTTGTTTGATTACATTCACAGGATAAATTTGGGATTATATTTCTGGAGCTACAGAGTAAAATAAAAGCTGAAATAGACTTTTCTAACTGTCATCTTTATATGTTTCCAGAACACAGAAAATATGCCACAAATAAATACCACCAACAAAGAATGTATAGCAGAAGTAATAATGGAAGAAGCCAACCTTTGGTTGCCAAACCGTAAAGGTACCCCTCAGTTGATATTTAGATGTTTACAATAAGAATATATATTTGCACATAAGTTTTATATTGTTTTAACAATATCAGTGTCATTGTTAATACAATTGGATAAGGAAACAGAGATTTAGCTGGCTAGCACTAAACATTCTGTGTTTCACTTAAGCATTTATTAGGCTACTGCTAATTAGACTGGAGGTTTTCAACTATAACTGCACATGTTTCACTTTATTATACAATTAGGGATTCAATATGAATATTTTATGTTTTCATTAGCTTTTCTGTATAAAGAAAGGATTGCATGTCCTACCAACAACAAAATCAACCATCCAGATTCCCAATGGTCCAACAGGGAAAAATCAAGTTTACAACTGTATTAATGTAGGTGGAAGATAGGGTGAAGAAAATGCTGGGAACAAAGCAAGTTTTCTATTATGCCAATGTTTCCATATGTGGAATGCAAATAAACATAAAGAAGGGGAGAAATCAGGAGAAAAGTGAAGAAAAACAAGCAATGCAGATCTTCATTAGGGAGAAGGAAAATGGGGAATGTTCAATTTACATTCTTTTTTTTTGCCAGTCCCAAAGATTTATTTCTCTGGGTTCTTTGCAGACATCAGGATCATAGGTAAGGCAGGTCTGAAGACGCTACAGCTCAAGAGGGTAGAAAGCTATGGCCCTGGTCTCTGCTGGTGTCCCAAGTCAAATTGCCTGGTAGCTCAGGGAGGAAGTAGCAGGATGCTATCAAGCAAGGAAACACCATATTAAATTTGCATGGTGTGTGACTCTCTGCCACTGGGTACTGCAAGAAAATCCAGCAGACATGGAAGAAAAAATGTTTAGAGAAAATTGTGAAACAATGTAAAAAGTAATTATGTTCACATTTTAGGTTTTGTTTCCAGAACAAAATAATAAAGAGAATGTTGCCAAATATTTATAAATGTCTGGGCTCTAAAACATACCTGTGGTCTAAAATTACCACAGGTCTGGAATTAACATACTCAAGATGCAGTGAAACATACTATAGGAATCGCCTTATAGGTGTGTTTTCATGACACAACTAAATATTTGAATAGTTAGCAGGCACTCTCCTTCCATACTCTCCATCCTTTTCCCCTGCCCCCATCCTCCACTGCACTTCCATTCTATTGCCTCTGCTTTCTGCCACATATTCCTTCCTCCATGCCAGCTCAGACCCTCACGTGTTTGCACATGAGCCAGTTCATGTCCCTGCTCTGCCTGTAACTGAATTATAGTTGAACTAGCTTATAGTGTGATCAGAGGAGCTCAGTGTAAGCAGCAGAAGCTTGGAGAGAGGGAGGAATAGGAGGAGGGCCTCCCTCTTTCCTTAGTGATGAACTATGTATTTGTCTACAGCTGCCTCCTGAACACAGCCTTGGAGATACAACTGTTATGAAATTGTCTGAAATTGAACCTTCACCCAGGTCCCTGTGCTCTTATTAATTAGCATGTGTAGTACTCAATTGTGTTTCAATGTTCTTTTATCTGGTTCCTCAAAACCGGTTTCTTTCATACTTTGCTGAGGGAACGTCCAAATTACTTGCAGATAGTGACCCCAGTGCCACCCTAAAAGACAGACCAGCAGGATGTGGAGAGCAGTTAGCATGCCATGAGTCATACCCTAGAAGACTGCTAAAAAGCAGGCTGATGGATGTGTGACAGCAAGCCTGGGGTTGCAAGGTACAGCGCTCAGCTTATATGCTCGGTGTAGAGACTGAGCTTTCCAAGCAGTATAGGTCTATCCAAATGGTCTGAGTTTGGGACAAATTTGCCTTTCATTTCACACTCTTTTGTGAAAAGGACAGAAAGCCAGAAAACCTTACAGTTGTCTAGAATAAGTAGGAAAAACTTCCCTCCCCCAAAGTTTTTCTGTGATTACTTTGGGATATATACTTCCATGATAGTTGTTATAATACATATTTCCCCACTGATTTTGAACTTTGTAATTGTGCTTTTTCCAGATGATCATTTTTTTGGTTTTCTCCTGCCATTTTTCACTAGTGATGTTTTTGTAACTTTACTAAATACCTAGTCATCAGCTCAGTGATAAAAATACCCAAGAATATTATCCCTTCCTCCTAATAGACAAGTTGCCCTCTTAACTCTGCTTGAGTAGCAATGAAGGATACCTTCCTGGGGAGTGGAGAGGGGTGGTATGGCACAGGGAGGGAAAAATAATACTCTTAATAGGACCACAGAATGGTTGGGGTTGGAAGGGACATCTAGAGATCATCTAATCTATCCCCCCTGCTCAAGCAGGTTCTCCTAGATCAGGGGGCACAGGATTGTATCCAGGCAGGTTTTGAATGTCTCCAGAGAAGGAGACTCCACAGCTTCACTGGGCAGCCTGTTCCAGTGCTCTGTCACCCTGAAAAGAGGTTTTTCCTCATATTCAGGTGGAACTGCCTGTGTTGCAGTTTGTGCCTTTTGCCCCTTGTCCTGTCAACTGAACATCACTGAAAAGAGCCTGGTCCCATCCTCTTGACACCCATCCTGAGTGCTTTCTTCTGCTCTTCTTTTTAGTGGTAGAAATTAAGGAAATGTTCTTAGGTGTCGGAGAATAAATTCCCAAAGCAGTCCCCAGCTGCAACCATTGAGTTAGAGCCTTGGTACTTGTAAGATGGAGATTGACACACGTATGATAGGGATTGTCATCCAGTGGTGTCTGAAACGGATCCTGTCTAGGCTTAATGAGCAGAAAGTCCAGGTTCTCTTTACTTTTCCCCTTGTCTTTTATGAATGTTGCTGATCAGGTACTCCAGAGAAGTCTTTGCTTTAGATCTGTTGCCTTTTATGAGTTAAAAATGATTCAAAAATTAAATGCAAAGGAAGTGTTTAAATGTTTTCCCAAATGGAGGCCCAAGACAATGCTTGTGAGGGTCAGGGAAGTGAGAAAATTGAGGACCCAAGAGTTCCAAGATAAATTTTTCCCAAGTCTTAAAGAAGAGGGTCCTGCTATTCTAATACAAATGTTACCTACTCATGTTTTGAGTGCTATATTATTTTATCTACTTTATTTATTGAGGGCTATTGTGATTTACGTTAAACAACAAGAATTGTTTTGGTGGTTTTCTGCAACAACTGTGGGCATTAAGAAAACACTCACCTGTTAAACCATTTTCAAGTCCTTATTATGTTTTGACAGTTATTTCTAAATTTTGAGATACTACTGGAAAAAAGTGTGACTTGTTAGACAAATTCTAAAAAAATTACACAATTAATTAGAACAGGGGAAAGGGGGGGAGGGGCAGGAGGGGATTGATGAAGGTTCTTTAAAGATTAACACATTTCTGTATTACCAGAAGTAATTGATCCCTCACGCTTACTTTCTGTTAGAACAGACAAGTAAATGATTTTTCATATATGGGCTTACCTAAATTCCCACCTTCCATTTTTTTCAGTAGAAACAGTCTGAAGCAGATATAATCAGTCTTTTATCAGTCAGATAAGATGTCCCCATTCTGTCACATTAAATCATCTCATTAATATATCATCATCAGAAAAGGTGCTTTCACATGGTTGGAGTCGTTGTGAGCTGCTCACCAGTACTACCCTCTTCTGACCGCAGAAAACGCTGCTCAGGTGAAATGTAGCACCCCACCACGTATGTGTAACATCCTGCCCAAAGACCAGGCAGTAAAACAGGAGCATCCTGCTGTGGTGGGGACACTGCAGTCACCGTGAGCCCCAGCTGCAGCACAGGTGTCTGGTGCCGCCAGCACTTTCAGAAATTCATGGTAGCTTGGGTGGCAATGCCCACCTCCACAAGCGAGCTTTCCCTCATGGCTGCTGAGATCACCGGGGAGCCACCAGCCGGGCAGGAGCCGCCTTCTCGCTCTTTGCTGTCCCTGCGTTGTTGTGAGGGGTGCCAGTGCCCCAGTGCCGGCGGCGGGGCTAGGGCGGCCTCTGTGAGGCGCGGCCAGGCCAGGCACAGCTGGTTCCGGCCGGTTCCGGCCG